>OY755244.1:57008018-57608018 GCA_963576725.1 Azorinus chamasolen
CTAACAATTGAAGACAGTACAGTAGAATGTCCAACATCTAGCACCACTGCCCTGCAGCCTGTCCTAACAAGTGAAGACACTACAGTAGAATGTCCAATACCTAGCATTGCTGCCCTATTCTAGCACTGCTGTCATAATGGATGCTGGAGTCTTGCAGAGGTGCCAGAACTCTCCAATGACTTTGTTTTAACAGACTTCATGACAGATATACTATAAAATTTGGATGTGAAATATAGAAAGCTAATCAAAGATGTATAAAGATGTTTGGTTTAGTCAAAATTGAAGAAACTGCCTTAGCCTTTTATTTTCATTCTTTCTCCTTTTTGACATATTTCCTCAGCCCTCATCCTTTGGTTCCAAATTTCCCTGACTTTTCCCTGACTTTTGACAAATTTCAAATTTCCCTGACCAATTAAAAAATTCCCTGACTTTTCCCTGACCTTGAAAAAAAACCTTTTTTCCCTGACTTTTCCCTGTCCGTGGGAACCCTGACTCTGTTTGCAAATGCATGAAAACACATTTATATGAGGGAAAGGGTTAACTAAAATTGTGTCCATAGGACACTGATTTCCCCACTTCCATGTTTGTAACAACTTTGCTTTTGCTACATTTTCTAAATATAGAATTCTTAACCCTTTCCTTGCTAAATATTTGTATAAGAAATAATGACATCATGAATAATTATTAGCATTTTTTTTATAACCGTACATGTATGCTACTGTTGGTACTGGTAGAATCAAATATGATTTCAGAAGCAAACAGAGCAGTCAGACCCTGGTCAGAGGGACCTTACATGAGCTGTCTGATCTGTGTCTACTCCATTTGCAAAAGTCATGGGCCATTATTCCAGTGTTACCATTCCAACATAAAACAAGAAATGTCGACACAACATCAAACCGGGTTTTCCTTCACTATTAACTAGTGATTTCTAAGTTTAAAGGGGCATAAATCCCAGGGAAATTGGAGAAGGAGAAATCCCCAACAATATGCACATCTACATATTGTGTCCTTGCTACATGCAAGGTTTTATGAAAATCTGTTGAACAGTTTCAGAAGAGTTGCACTTACAAGGGTAGGGTCAAGAGACCTAGTGATTTCAAAGCTGAAAGGGGCATAACTCCCAGGAAAATTGGAGAAGAAAAAATCCCCAATAATATGCACATCTACATAATGTGTCCTTGCTACATGCAAGGTTTTATGAAAACCTGTTGAGCAGTTTTAGAGGAGTTGCGCTTACAAGATTTGCAGCCGCCCGTCCGTCCGCCCTACCGCCGGCCCTCCCGACCGTCAGCCCGCCGTACATCACCATTTCAATAACCGGATTTTCTGTGGAAAACCCGGTTAAAAATAAAACCCACATGTACAACTTCTCATCCAAATAAACATTTGTATGAAGTTTGATGATTCTAGAACTATTGCATGCCACCATATGGGAAGAAGGACATAACATCTAGTAAAGCCGTAAAAATAGCAATTTACCTATGAAGAACTGCCTGTTTTCATAATATCTGTTCCCAAACTCATCTGATCCTTTAAAATCACCTATCTTCAAAGTATCAGTGCTGAAAAAGATAAAAAAATAAAAAAATAAGTCTACAGTATATGCAACAATGTCTACACAATCTAAATAAACAAATGCGTCTGAAATGGTGTGTTGCCAATGACATTCTATTATAGCATGGACATTTTGATCAGTTGATAATGTCAACAATCATCAATGGTGCCATTCATCCATAGTGGAGCACACGCCGCATTACCTGATAGACATGACTTTTGACCCCTTTGCAAAGAGACTAGACCAAGATCAGATGGCTCCTGAAGCAGCGGTCTGATCAGGATAATACTGTTTAGGGCTTCAGAAGATGACATGGTCAATATAATAGAAAGAATGGATAACTCTACAAGATGGTTTTTAGTTCCTCCTAATAACCATAGTACCCACATGATGAGATATCGAGAATAGTTTGACGAACAATTATTTGGACTAGGGTTACTAATGTCCAATTTGAGTCACATGTTTTGGCATGAATAGATGTTTTACATTTTAACATACAGGGTTTTCCCAAGGCATTTAAGGCATGTTACATGCAACATGCCTTTATGTCAAAAAATGATCTCTTGCAACATGCCTTAATTTTTGAAAGACTTTTATAAATAATTACATTTGAGTTACTTTAAATGCCCAAATTCACAATTACTATATATAGATATTAATTCTGTGCTGCTTGTTATTAGAATAGGATGTGTATGAAAACCATTTAAAATTGATAAATTAATGCCTATTTAAGGATAAATAGTTTTATTTGTTATATTGAAACCAGATTTACAGGTCAGATGCAACATGCCTTCATAAAATATATGTTAAAATATTAATTGCATTTTATAAAGAAAATACATGCATAAATACAATTGGAATTTTGGTACCTTTTGACCAATAGGTGAGGAATTTTGGTACCTTTTGACCAATAGGTGAGTACGTTTTGACTCCATTCAGATACGTTTTGACTCCATTCGTTTATATTTATGTTTTAACTTGGGTACGTTTTGCCTTTGGGTATGTTTTGACTACAGTAGTATATATATACGATAGCTATATGGCAAATAGATAGACAGATCTAAATATCATGAATGATGGCAAAAGTCCTCCCAAATCTCAGATGTGGTATATGGCACGAAAACCAACTGAATTTTACGGATCCACCTGCCCAGGTACGAAACCTCGATGGAACGAATTTTTCATAAACCAAAACTAGAGTGGTAACAATGTGAGAAAAGAAATCAGTGATATGCCAACACGAAATTTAACTACATTTTCATTTGTACAATGCATTCAAAAGTTGGTTTACTTGTATAAAGTCTTATAGGAACCCCGCAGCCCTCCATGAAACTTGATCAGCTGCCGAAGCTCCCCCAATTTCTTGAAGTAGATCGACATTTTGGAAGGAACGAACTGTCAAGGGCATTGATGTTTCATTGGATGATTTTTTTTGAAAACATCTCAAAATTTGATAGGATAAATATTTTCGCTATGTTTTATCTAACTGAGGTCAATAAAAGTAAAAAAATAGTAATAAGTAAAGACTTTATTTTTTCCTGCTAAATTGAAAGATTCTTCAGTATCGGAGCAAATATTGAAAAAATGGCGGCGCCCATGTCATGTTGGCCTGGAGGCGGCGAGTTTGATGACGATGACGATGACGACGGATTTTTTCTCGATGGATATTCTTTGTCAAATAACAACAGTGCCAATAAAAGTATTCAGGACAAAGTATGGAAAGAGAAAATTTGGTTTTATTGGGGAAATTCTACAACACTTACTGTTGTGTCTACTTTCGGTTTGAACTTTGTTTCTGCAGTAGTTATCATGGTAATGCCTTACAAGTTGTAATGCCTCTACAAGTCTATGGTCGTTTCGTCGACCTGCCCGTTCGTCGACCTTAATTTATATTGTAAACTCAAATTCGTTTCCTCGACATTTTCATTACATAGGGATTAAGTTTTCACACCTATGCCGCGGCTATGTAAATGATGTTAGCTATTTAAGTGGGCGCGTGTCGACAATTATGGCAAACTGCCCAATCATAGTTCAGACCCAGATCAAGAACACTTTATATTATATAAAAAGTGGTAGATTCAATGTGTTTAGATATTTATGAATAATTGTATTGTCGATATAACCAGAGAAATATACATACATGTATGTATCAATTCAATGTCTCTGATATAAGCATTTGATGTTAGCCTTTCCAATAGACGCTGGCAATTAAGGGTGCTACTAAACAGAGTCTGGTAGAGTCCGGTGGAGTCTGGTAGAGTCCGATAGAGTCTGGAGGCTTTTTAAGAAGATTAAGTGCATTTTCAAGATTATACTGCTGTTATATAACATTATTTAGTATGTTTGCAGCTATAGTAATTAATATCCATTTAAAAATGAGCGTATAATAGCTTGAAAACACCCGGTAATGGCCGACTAGATACGATAACGTAGCTCTATTCCTAAATAGACGTTATTAATATAACCAGAATGTTTTCTGATAAAATTAAGTGTATTCTAATACTAATAGGGCTTCCAATACTTGACCAGACACTACCCGACTTACGTCGGCCATTACCGTGTCACCGGGGTAATATTTGCCGGGTGTTTCCAAGCTATTATAGGCTATTTTGTTAAGGATATTACCTGTTACAGCTGCAAACATACTAAATAATGTTATTTATCAGCATTATAATCATGACAATGCACCTAATTGTCTTTAAAAGCCCCCAGACTCTACCGGACTGTACCAGACTCTGTTTAGTATCACCGGGCAATTAAGCAAACTACCACTTTCATAGTTTAGACCCAGATCTAAATCACATTATATTGATAAAAAATGTTCTGTTTAAACTGTTAAAATTGTGTTTATGTTTTTTTAGGTTAGATAGATCCAGATCTAAATCACATTATATCACGAAGTAAATACAGATCTGTATTTACTTCGTGATTATATTGAAAAAATGTGTATGTGTGTTATTTATATCATCTGTGTTTAATGGTCATGAGAAAACATATGCTGGCAATTATCACAAACTTCCTATTTGATAGTTTATTATACACAGATCACGTTATTTTGAATTTAAATTTTGTATTCAATGTTACGTATTATATATAACTAAAGTGTGCTATTTATCTAAATATTTCTACCTAAATATCAGTGTTTTATCAATAGTTGAAACTTCTTATTTATAATTATTGATTCACTGTGTAGACACTGATCGAAATTTCTTTATTTTATTGATAATTCCTGTATCATTTCTATTTGCAGAGTGTACATTCTACCAAGCAGATATATTCAGTGATCACCTGCAAAACTTCTGCTCTAGCAAATAGTGCAGACCTGGATCATAAAGCTCTTAACAGAGTCCTTAACCCTTTCTCTGTTGTATGTTGGATTGAGATCTGGGTCTAAACTATAACATTGGCATTTGCGATAATTGCCAGTAACTTAAATTACACTTAACTTTAACACATAGGATCTACCGCATAATGTGATTTTGATCTGGATGCATGGGAACTATGTTTTTTATCAAATATAACATGATTAGTTCTGGGTAGAAAATAAGAAGTCATCAGTGTGCCATAATTTCCATCACGCGCCGGTCAATCATTATTTCATTACGTAGAATTTATTTTCAAATTAAACTCAATCTTGATCTGGATCAGAAATATGTCACTTTCTGATAAATGCTGACATGCGTCAATTTTAACGCGCAATATCAAATACATAGCCAGGGTATATGTCTGCACTATTTGCTAGAGCAGAAGTTTTGGAGGTGATCACTGAACACATCTGCTTGGAAGGTACACTCTGCAAAAAGAAATGATACAGGAATTATAAAATAAAGAAATTTCGATCAGATTCTCCTCTTCAAATCTAAATTTATTGTATGTAAATTGCCAGTCCATTGCAAACACATTGCATGAATTTCAGACCTTGATCCAGAACCAAAGTCCTTACATGCAAAGACATGGATGAATAAAGAACACAAAATATATCCTCCTTTACTCGGTTACTCAGTCTTTTGCAACAACAGATAAAGGTGGTGGAGTGCTCATTTTGGCAATTATTCCCATTACCTTATAGGCTATTTTTAGACCCAACCTCTTAGAATAAATCTGCCAAAAAGTAGCATTTACTAGAGAAAAGGGAAGGTTTAGAATTGTGTAGTTGAAAGTTCTGAAACCATTGTGATAAATAGGTGACAATACGTTTCTCAGCTAGTTTACTGAGGACATTGGAATTATTTACATGAAAAGTATCATTTGTGATCATGGATGGCTCCTATGGAGCAAATGCTCTATTTATCACAATGATTTCGAGAAGTAACTTTTACAAAGGTGCCAAAGGACGTCAATATGAGGGAATGGGTTATTCCTATTCTGTTGGGGTTTTTTTATATCAATTTAGCAACTGTTAGAAGGCAATGGAGGCAATAATGATACCAGTTTGTTGCAAGATAAAAAGTCAGAGGGTAGTCGTGGCTTTGGAGGATTTGGAGTCCCACCAAACCAAAAGAAGACCATTGATAGGACTCGCAGTAAAGCTGGCAGACCAAAGGCAGTTAGTCTCAGAGAAAACGATTTCCACATGGCAATTATCAGGGGTCACCATGAAGTTGTAAAGACATATTTACAGGAAGGTATATTTGTGAGATGTTAGCTCATCTGCAGTAGACTTGTGATATAACATTGATAAATTGGTGATCTTAATCCTTTACCTGATGAATATTCATGTAAAATATAATGACATCCTGAATACTAATTAGATGAAGTTTTATGATGGCATATGAATACAATTTTTTATTATACCCCCCTTTTGAAAAAATGGGGGTATATTGCTTTGCACATGTCGGTCGGTAGGTCGGTCGGTCGGTCTGTCTGTCGGTCGGTAGATCGATGGTTTCCGAACGATAACTAATAAACGACTTGGCCTAGAATCTTCAAACTTGCTGTGGTGGTTGGTCATGACAAGTAGATGACCCCTATTGTTTTTGAGGTCACTAGGTCAAAGGTCAAGGTCACCATGACCTAAAATGGTGAAATAGTTTCCGATCAATAACTGCTCAAGGGTTTGGCTTGGGATCTTCAAACTTGCTGTGGTGGTTGGTCATGACCACTAGATGACCCCTATTGATTTTGAGGTCACTAGGTCAAAGGTCAAGGTCACCATGACCTTAAATGGTTAAATGGTTTCCGATCAATAACTGCTTAAGGGTTTAGCTTAGAATCTTCAAACTTGCTGTGGTAGTTGGTCATGACCACTGGATGACCCCTATTGATTTTGAGGTCACTAGGTCAAAGGTCAAGGTCACCATGACCTTAACTGGTAAAATGGTTTCTGATCAATAACTGCTCAAGGGTTTGGCTTAGGATCTTCAAATTTGCTTAGGTGGTTAGTCATGACAACTAGATGAGTCCTATTGTTTTTTAGGTCAATAGGTCAAAGGTCAAGGTCACCATGACCTTAAAGGGTGAAATGGTTTGCGATCGATAACTGCTCAAGGGTTTGGCCTAGGATCTTCAAATTTGCTGTGGTGGTTGGTAATGACCACTAGATGACCCCTTTTGCTTTTTAGGTCACTAGGTCAAAGGTCAAGGTCACCATGCTCTTAACTGGTCAAATGGTTTCCGATCACTAACTGCTCAAGGGTTTGGCTTAGAATCTTCAAACTTGCTGCGGTAGTTGGTCATGACAACTGGATGGCCCCTATTGTATTTGAGGTCACTAGGTCAAAGGTCAAGGTCACCATGACCTTAACTTGTAAAATGGTTTCTGATCAATAACTGCTCAATTGTTTGGCTTAGGATCTTCAAATTTGCTTAGGTGGTTGGTCATGACAACTAGATGAGCCCTAATGTTTTTTAGGTCAATAGGTCAAAGGTCAAGGTCACCATGACCTTAACTGGTGAAATGGTTTGCGATCAATAACTGCTCAAGGGTTTGGCTTAGGATCTTCAAACTTGCTGTGGTGGTTGATCATGACCATTAGATAACCCCTATTATTTTTGAGGTCACTAGGTCAAAGGTCAAGGTCACCATGACCTTAACTGGTGAAATGGTTTGCGATTAATAACTGCTCAAGGGTTTGTCTTAGGATCTTCAAACTTGCTGTGGTGGTTGGTCATGACAACTAGATGACCCCTATTGATTTTGAGGTCACTAGGTTAAAGATCAAGGTCATCATGACCTTAACTGATGAAATGGTTTCAAATTAATAACTGCTCAATGGTTTGGTTCGGGATCTTCAAACTTGCTGTGGTAGTTGGTTGTGACCACTTGATGACCCCTAAAGTTGTTGAGGTCACTAGGTCAAAGGTCAAGGTCACCATGACCTTAATATGTGAAATGTTTTCAGATCAATAAATGATCAGTGGTTTGGCTTAGGATATTCAAAGTTGCTGTGGTGATTAGTCATGACCGCTAGATGACCTCTATAGTTGAGGTCACTAGATCAAAGGTCAGGGGGTCTGGGGGGGGGGGGGGGTATACATGTTTTACAAACATCTCTTGTTTATCAGATGGCTCCTACGATCTGTTTGCACCTTCATTAGATAAATCGCTAATCCTTTCCTTTTTCTATGTTTATGCCAAATTTCAATACCTGCTGAATATTCATTGACAATGAAATATGGTAGGTGGAACACTGTAGCCATTTTAGAAACTAAAGAAAACCAGGTCTATCAAATTCCGTAAGCAAACAGAGCAGACCCTGATCAGACGGCTCCTCTAGGATCTACTAGGTCTACTCTGTTTGCAAATGCTTGAAAACACGTTTATATGAGGGATAGGGTTAATAGTTGCAACTCTGATATCTAAAAGCCCTGTTTTCATATATACATTGTACCATTATTAAAAATGAGAATATTCATGTTTTCATATACCATTATAAAAATGAGAATATTCATGTTGTCATTATTTTTAACATGGAATACAATTGTATACTCAATAGGTTCATGTAATTTACACACAAGACTTTCGGGATTTTACTATCAATATTACTAAACTCTTCTCAGGCTGTACACACCTTGACTCTCATTTGCAATCAGCCTGGGTCAGGATGAGACACAAAGTACCTCAACGTCTCATCAGGATCCAAGTTGTTTGCTTTTCGGTCAGTCGTTTCTCAAACAAGTAAAGCCAACAGGGTAAATGTTTAAAAATGATTACAATGATACTCTTACTCAAAATATGTAAATTTTGCCTAAAAGGGCATATATGTTAACCCTTTGCTTCATATAAATGTATTTCCATGCATTTGCAAACAGAGTAGACCCAGATCAGACCACTCCTATAAGAGATGTCTGATCTGGGTCTGCTGTGTAACTGTTTGCTTATGAAATAATAGATGTCATTCTGCACATTCTGCCATGACATACATTTTCTGTGTTGGTATACAAGTTTAAAATATCATGTAATTAATATTCATGGTGTAATTATTTCTTATATGAATATTGATGTGATAAAGAGTGAAATGTAAGATTTTGATAATAACACTGAGGATAGGGTTGATTTCAGATACCAATGTTTTAATAACTTGTTGATTTTGATGCCAAATGTTTTAATCTTCAAGATATATAATTTTAACCCTTTACTCCATAAACATGCCTTTCTATGCTTTTGCATACAGACTGAGAGTAGACCCTGATCAGACGGGTCCTGTCTGCCAATGAATTAATATAGATATTATTTCTACAGTTTCTGCCATAGCCAATACTTCCTTTGTTCATGTGCCATTACAGTAAAACCTCTCTTATAACGGCCACTAAATTGTGTTAATTAGTTGGTATTTAGGGCAGGTGGCCGCTTAAAGCAAGGTGAAAGTAAAACAGAACGCTCTTGTAGGAGCGTTCTGTTTTACTTTCACCTTCCTTTAAGCAACCACCTGCCTTTAACACGAAATACTTGATGTAATTTAGTGGTCGTTATAGAGAGGTTTTACTGTATTCTTGAAGTAAAGGGTCAATCACATACATGTACAAGACGAATACTGATGCAAGGTATTGGATCGCCGCGAAATTTGTGTACAAGGAAGGTTTTTAATAAGGAACTGTTTTGTTAAGACAATTGAAATACAACATTTCATTAAAAACTTAACGAGATATGTAGCCTCTAGAGTGTAATGACGTAGTGACCTAGTTTCGAACCCGACATGATCCATATTTGAACTTGACCAAGATTGCATGTGGACAAACATTCTGATAAAATTTCAGTAAGATCTGATAACATTTGTAGCCACTTGGGTGTGAACAAGATTTTTCTATGATTTGACCTAGTGGCCAAGTTTATGACTGCAGGCGATTCATATTCGAACTTGACCTAGATTTCATCAGGGTCAATACACAAATCAATTTACTGAAAGATCAAGTGCAAAATGTGGCCTCCAGAGTGTTTAGGATTTTGTAAGATTTGACCTAGTGACCTAGTTTTTGACCCGACATGACCAATATTCGAACTTGGCGTAGATTTCATGGAGACACATTCTGATAAAATTTCAGTGTAGCTTCTAGAGCATTAACAAGATTTTTCTAAGATTTGACCTAGTGACCTTGTTTTTGAGCCCAGGTGACCCATATTCGAGATTGACCTAAATTTCATGCAGGCCAAAACACAAACCAATTTACTTAGAGATCAAGTGCAAAATGTGGTATCTCAACGGACAACAGACGAGGGACATCCAACGATCCTAAAAGCTCAGCGTGAGCACGTCGTACTCTGGTGAGCTAAAAAAAAATGAGGATAAATGAATATCCTACTCCCCTTCTCTAAAAAGGTGATAATAAAGAGACAAGGCTATAAATTAAAAATATAGTCATTTATTATGAAACAAATAACTATGTAAACAAGAAAATATACTATGGCATGCTGATAAAGAACTCTGTTGCAAACTGTAACAAGTAAATACCTGGTAAAACTATTATGACATATGCATTGTTGGAAGTATCACATGAAACTTGACACAAATATCTAGGGCGGTCATTGATTGGTTCAGAGGCATATTGACGATACCAAAACGTAAGAGGATAAATATTTTATCCCGTCACTACAGCCGCTAGTGACGTAATAAAGGGGTAGCATAATAAACCTAAGTTTATATGTACAGTAGAGGTTTATTTGTATAGTAGGTGTAGGAATTTCTTCTTAAAACAGGAACTATTTTTAATTTTTCTACAAATTTGTTTTACCAAAAATAACGTATAAGTTGAAAGAAAAAACACTTAATATGGATAATTATCATTAACTACCCCAGTAAAAACCCAAACCGTCATTAAAAAAAATAGAAAGGAAAAAGAGAGAAAAAAAGTTTCGTCAGCGGTGAGAATCGAACCAGGGCTGACTGCACGATAGGCGACCGTGGTAACCACTACGCTATCAGGTCAGACATACTTCAAGGGAAATTAAAGATCTATAAAGTTATCATGCTACTATATTGACGACTTTTTAAATAAAAATAAATAAAATGACTTTTTTAAATAAAAATAAATAAAACAATAAAACTTCATTAAAACATTTATCACTCTCATGATAATTGAATCAATAAACTCTTACAAGGACGGTGATGGTCATAGACCTAAATATAGCCTGTTCAGTTCCATTAACGAGTGACGTTAGCCCTATCTAAAAATAGAAACCGAGACGACGGAATTCGATTTTGACCATGTAGAGCCTCCGGTAGAATAATAACCATGTCTGTTTGAATTAACATATCGACTGTCGATTCAAATGATCTTATTTTTCAAATTCGAGCATGTTTTCCCGTCTTGTAATGGAAGTCCCATCTACAGCACTAACCTATTAGGATATATCGCTTTCACATATAAAGGCACTAGCAATTAAAGAGTTTGAATCTATTCATGACTTAACATGTGTATATCACGTGTATAAATATACTGATGTATGTATTACTTTTGTCGACATTTTTGGACAATAAACAATGGTCATTAAACAAAACTGTAATATGTCAAAATCTCTGAAGGGCATAATTTAGAACGAGAGCACCGCAAACAGGTGCACGACTACAGTTTTGACCCGGCTTCAATTCTGCGATTTGACCCGGCTTCATTTATGTTTACAAAACTGTTTTTGGCATTTAATGTCGATACTTCGACGAAAAAAGTGTCATAATTATTGTTATTATTGTACATTTGTTTGATAAATTTCTTTTTAAACATCGTATGAAGGTTTTTACATCACATATTTCACTACATCAATAATGCAGATAGAAACTATTCTCTGCCACGCTCTCATGGGCCAATTCATTTGGTTCTCCTCACCGATGTACGCGGAATAGACTTTGTAAAACTTGTCGCTACCACTCCTACATGGGTAAATACTTTTGAATATTCCATTAGTGATCGCCGCTCATGCGGCGATCAATAATGTACTGTAGTACATGCATAATACAGTAGAATCTGTCCTAAGCGGCCATTCATTTATTGAACATAGGAGTCTTGAAAAGCAGGTGGTTGCTTATTGCATGGCAAAAGTAATGCATTACCTTTGACCTGCATAAAACTCCCAGCTGCCTTTAATGAAACCATTGTGATAAATAGAGCATTTGCTCCTATAGGAGCAAATGCTCTATTTATCACAATGGTTTCAAACTTCAAAATTCTAAACTTTTCCTTTTCTCTATCAAATGCTCCTTTTGGGTAGATTCATTCAAAGCGATTGAGTCTAAAAATAGCATATGGAGGAAAGGGTTAAGACAGATCTACACTGTTTGCAAATTTTAATCAACTTATTTCCTGCATTCAAATTGTTAAGATTTCATTTTTCTTGTATCAGGTGGATTTGTGGACACAGTGCTGAGCAGTGGTTGGACAGGGGCCATGTACTCTGCTAATATTGCCAATGTAGTGATATTAAGAATGCTGCTGGAACATGGGGCCAATTGCAATTACCATAAAGGTTGGTTAAAGGTTTCATGTTATGTATTAATCCTTTCCCCTATGACTACTTATGTAATGATGTATCCCTTCATTAATATTCATTAACTCTTTCCCTGTTCTATGTTTATTCCAAAGTTCAATACTGAATACTCATAGATAAATTAGTTATAACGAAATATGAAAGGTGGACCATTGTAGCCTTTTAGAAAGAAAAGAAACATATCTATCGTATTCTACAATGTATTAGCAAACAGAGCAGACCCTGATCAGATGGCTCCTCTAGCAGCCATCTGATCTGGGTCTACTCTGTTTGCAAAAGCGTGAAATCACGTTAATATGAGGGAAAGGGTTAACCCTTCACTCCATAAATACACCTTTCTACACCTTTGCAAGCAGTGTAGACTCCTGGAGCTGGCTGATCAGGGCCTGCTCTGTTTGCTTATGATATAATTAAGACATGATTGCACAGTTTCTGCTATGGCCAAAAATCTCTTAGTCCATGTGCTATTATATCAATTAATCTGATTAATATTCGTGACATCATTATTTCTAACATGAATATTCATGGGGGTAAAGGGTTAATTGAACTTCTGTAATATCGCTCTGACAAGGGAATATTTTGTAATGAAAGAAACTTTAAAGAACTCATTCTATAAGATTTTGTAAGCAAATAGAGCAAATCCTTGTAGGAGTCATCTGATCTGGGTCTTTTCTGTTTGCAAAGGCATTTAAAAGTATCTCTATGATGTAAAGTGTTAATAGTTGAAAGCAGTTTCTATTGGCATGCAGTAAAGTTTTAAGTGACATAAAGATTTTACCCTTTACCTGATGTCTTTGACACCTTTTCAATCAGAGTAGACCCAGTTCAGACGGCTTCTGCAGGAGCCATCTGATCAGGGTCTACTCTGCTTATGGAATTGTATAGATTTGATTCTACAGTATCCTCCATGGCCAAAACATCTACATTGTATCTCAATATGAATAATATATCTCTGTGCTGTAAATTTATCATACCATAGGACATTTTGTTGAAGCAGCTTGCTGTCAGCTCAACATGGTTGTCTCAATGGTGGTTGTGTTTATGTGTCCTTACATGCTAACTCTTTATTTTTGATGAATGGACGGAATTCAATACAACTTGGCACACATCTTAACCTTTTACTCCATGAATATTCATGTAAGAAGGAATGGGATTATGAATATTAGTTAGATTGATTTTATAATGGCTCATGGATACGGGAATTTTTTTGTCAATTGGTAGAAACTTTAGAATCATCTACATGTATATTATTTTATAAACAAACAGAGCAGACCCTGATCAGGCAGGTCATACAGGAGTCATCTGATCTGGGTCTACTCTGTTTGCAAAGGCATAGGAAGGCATATTTATTGAGTAAAATATTAATAATTAGTAGAGGATGTGACTTTTACAAGAAGCATAACATAACATTACTGGTATTTTAACATTTTATTCGATAAATACGCTTTTCTATATAGTTGCAAAGAGATTAAAACCAGAACAGATGACTCCTACAGGAGCTGTCTGATCACGGTCTGCTCTGTTTGCTTGTGATATATTATAGATACCATTCTACAATTTCTGCCGACACATTCTGTGTGCATGTGCTATAATAACATTTAATTTATTGATATTCATGATGTCATTATTTCTTGCTTAAATTTTCTTGGTGTAAAGGGTAAATCATATTTATTTTTTCTGATTTTTTATGCCCCCACATTGTATCATTTTTGTATGTGTAGAATCTATAATGATACAAAGTCTTTTGTCCATCTGTTTGTACATATGTCCTGAAAATATGCCTCAAGTTCTACTTCATGGTTGTTCTGATTTATTGCTAACTGTCATAGAGGATCAACCTTGATTCGATGTGAGATAAAGGAAGGAACCTTCAGGAGCAGTTTGATCTGGGTCTGTACTACCGGTACTTTACAAAGTTTGGCGGGCCATATATTTAGGGTAACCATGATATTCACTATGTTTAGGGCTCTGATAGTAACAAATAATTGTCAACTTTACAATTTGTAGAGCAGTACACTGTGTTAATGGCGGCCTGTGGTGCCGCAGGTAAAGCGGAGAGTGATGTATTTGCCTGTGTCGAGCTGCTGTTGGCAAAAGGAGCCAATGTGAATGCTTATGACAGGTAAATCTGAAAGTTCAAACTTTTGTCCACAACTGTGTTGCTATTTTTTACGTGGCAGATTCACCTGCAGGTCCCACCAAACATAGAGCCTGGTCTGAGATCCAAGCTGTTTGCCACTCAAGCTCAACTTCTGCAAAAAAAAAAAATCAAAAAGAAAATTAATAGTTTTGAAAATGTTGCTGGCGACAAATGAGGAGGCGATAAATTAGCTTAGATACAAAGAGTAGATGTTTAACATTGAATATTAAAGTGCAAAGTCCACTGAACCATAGCCTAGTCTGATGTAGATGACCTCTTTATACTCCCATTTTGAAAAGAATGCAGTAAGTTTACCCATCGTCCTCTGTCTGACATTCCATACATCCTTCTATCTTTTCAGTCCATTTGTGTGTCACACTTTTTTTGGGTCATGCAAAACTCAAAAAATATTTGACTTGGAGTAATGGCTCTTTTGTAGGAGGTTTGTCAATTTATGAAGTCTGTGGTATAATTATGATATTAACTCTTTCCCTGTTCTATGTTTATTCCAAATTTCAATACCTACTGAATATTCATGAATAAGATAGTTATAATGAAATATGGAAGGTGAAACCTTGCAGCCATTTTAGAAACTAAAGAAACTGATCTATAAAATTCTATTAGCAAACAGAGCAGACCCTGATCAGACGGCTCCTCTAGGAGCCGTCTGATCTGGGTCTACTCTGTTTACAAATGCGTGAAAACACGTTTATATGAGGGAAAGGGTTAACTAATAGTAATATTAATTAATACTAGACTGGGTGTTATATGTGAGTAGGTGCATCTGTGTCCTATGGACACATTTCAGATATTAAGTTACGATTTTAACCCTTTTACCTTATGTGTATTCATGGTAGATATAATGACATCATGAATATTCATTCACTGAATTTTTATGATGATCAATGGTCACAAGATTTTTTGGTTAATAAAAGCACGCAGGATGAGCAAATGACATATGAGTGAAATTTTCAATCTCTGAACACATAAACGCCTTTTCACGCATTTGCAAACAGAGTAGACCCAGTTCAGGTGGCTCTTATTGTAGCTATCTGATCAGGGTCTGCTCTGTTTACTAATTGGAATAAACATAGAACAGGGAAAGGGTTAACAGCCATTGTTTCTGTTGATTAGGTATCACATAACACCATTGATGTATGCAGCTAGGGAGGGTAGAGTACAGGTCATCAACAGATTGGTGCAGGCTGGGGCCAGTATGGACAAACAAGACAATATGGGCTGGACAGTAAGGCTGTGTGACCTATTGACCCTTTACTACGTAAAATACGCCTTTCTACACATTTTTTAATAGAGTAGACCCTGATCAGACAACTGTTGGATCCTGTCTGATCAGGGTCTGCTCTGTTTGCTTACGATATGAGATCTGTTTCTAGTTTCTGTCATGGCCACAAATCGCTGTGTCCATGCGATTTTATAACAATTAATCTAATTAATATGCATGATGTCATTATTTCTTACATGAATAATCATGGAGTAAAGGGTTAAGCCCTTTAGCTAATAGATACTCCTTTTCCAGCTTTTGCAAACAGAGTAGAATTATATCACATGGATCTTGTTTGAGCCATCTGATTAGGGTCTGCTCTGTTTACTTATAGAACATCTCAGATCTAATTCTATAATGGTTGCGATAGGGATTTACAGTAAACCCCCCTAATGCGACCACTTAATAAACATGGTTGTCTTTATAAGCAGGTGGTGCAGAAAGCTCTACTTTTGTCTTGCATTAAGCTACCACCTGCCTCTACCATCCAGAATTATACCCCTTTTAGGTGGTCGCATTAGGGAGGTTTTACTGTATTCTCTTATAATATAACATTATAAGAAATTTAGTTGATCGCTATTCATGAGGAGTCTGTTATGGACTTTCATAAGTTAAAGGGTTTATTTACTGTACACTATATATGGGAGGTTAAAACTCTGTAAAGATGTGTAATTTAAGTCTGATCAGAGAATCTAAGCCATTTAACCCTTTCCTTAATATAACTGTCTTTTCACACCTATGCAAACAGGGTAGACCCTGATCAGATGGCTCCTATAGGAAATACCTGATCAGGGTCTGCTCTGTTTGCTTATGGTATGCTATAGATCTGAGTTTGCAGTTTCTGCCTGAGTCAAAATGTCCTGTGTTCATATGCCATTTTAAAATTTAATCTAATTAATAATAATGCTGTCAGTATTTCTTACACACATATTAAACAGGGAAAGGGTTAAAACTCTGATCAGATTTTCATACCACCACTTATGAAAGGGAAGGCTTAAGAGGGAGTTTAAAGGTTTTAAGAATTTGAACAGCTGAGATATATATCTTAAATCAATAATGGTCAAGATGGAAACAAAAATAATTTGTTTTAATTGTTAGTAAATATTCATGCAACTTGTTGCAGGTGTGACCTTTTCTTAATACTTTTTGTTAATTGTCATTACACTTTCCACAAAATAATTTTGTTCATCTGGTTTTTGACACCATTGGTTTCAACAGCATCAGTTAAAATCTTGACTCCATTAAACTTCTTTCATTTGTATAAAGATTATTAAGTAATTGTCAATAAAATGTGGCTTAAATGTTTGCTTGATAGAGATGCCTTTTTAACTCTTTTGTAAACAGAGTAGACCCAGAGAGCTACTGTAAGAGACATCGGATCCAAGTTGCTCTGCTTGCTTACGGAATAATATAGATCTGATTCTAAAGTTGCTGTCATTGCCAAAATTCCTTTGTTCATATGCTATTATCAAAAATCAGTACAGTAGAACCTGTCTGAAGCGACCATCAAAAAAAGCTTTAATTATCAGTCTGTAAGGTGGGTGGTAGCTTGATACATGACAAAAGCTATAGCAGCTTTTTGCATCTGAGATGTTTTAAGCAACCACCTGCTTTTTAAGATTCTTGTGTCCAATTAATATAAGGTCCCTTAAGACAGGTTCTACTGTAATTAATATTTATGACGTCATTTATTTCTACATGAATTTTCCACATATAAAGAGTAAATACAGTAAACCCCTTTAATGCGACCGCTTAATTAACAAACAGCCATAATGAACAAACATGGCTGTCTTCGTAAGCAGGTGGTTACTTAATGCAGGAGGAAAGTTAGGCAGAAAGCTCCTGCATTAAGCTTCTGCCTGCATTTGCCACTGTGATTTATGCCCCTTTTTGGTGGTTGCATTAGAGGGGTTTTACTGTATATGTAGTATGTACTGTATTGGAATAACCCATATTTTTTTTCTATAGGCTCTGACTTGGGCAGTCAGTAAGAACCAGGCGCAGGCAGTGAGGGCTCTAATGCATGCCAATGCAGACACAAGAAAAATGCACACTAATGGACAGACAGTCATTGATATGGCCTACGATAATAATATGGATGAGGTAGTAACATAATTCTTTCTATATGATAACCAATCTCTGCTTTAACCCTTTACTCCATGAATATTCGTGTAAGAATTAACCACATCATAAATAATAATTAGATTAATTTGTTATTATAGCACATGCATTCATGATATTTTGGCCATGCCAGAGACTGTAGAATCATATCTATAATATATCATAAGCAAATGGAGCAGACCCTGATCAGACGGCTCCTATAGGAGCTGTCTGATCTGGGTCTACAGTACTCTATGTGTAAAGGCTTATTTATGGAGCAAAGGGTTAAGGCATTGCAAATAGTGTAGAATCAGCTCAATCAGTGATCACATTTAAAACACAGCATTTGGTCAGATTCCACAGTTTGTCACTGAAGGCAGCAAAACAGAGGGCATAATGTGTGATAAACAATTTCAAATCTTATTGTACACTATTTGCCAAAACTAAAGGATGGCTATTTGCATAGCGTGACTCACTTCTTGATTATTATAGTTTCTTTAACTTTGAATTCCATAACTTCCTGTATTATAAAAATGGCCAACAAGCAAGTCAAGTCAAGTTTTGTCCATGGCAGATACTATATAATCAGATCTGTATTGTTTCATATGCAAACAGCAGATGTGGATCAAAAGGCTCCTACAGGAGCCATCTGATCTGGGTCTACTCTATTTGTAAAGGTGTGAAAAAGCATTTACATGTATATGAGGGAAAGGATTAAACATTGATTTTTAAGAAACCAGACAAGTCGTGGGATGTGCATGGGGAACCCTAGTTTGTAGAATTATTTCCATCATCCTTGGTACAAACACTGACCTTAGAACCCATCAATACTCAACATACTGACAAAAAATGAAATTCACGAAAAGATAGAAAACACTGATTTTAAGGCCCCTATGGGGGTCATATTGTTTTTGCTTTGTCTGTTGGTTTGTATGTTTGTTGGTTGGTTGGTTTGTTGGTTTGTCCCTATCTTTAACGTTGGCGACAATTTTGTATCCATTGCACATACATACTTCAAAATTTGCATGCATGTGCAACTTAGGGATGCGAACATTTTTAGGGGTGACTTATTAAGGTCAAGGTCATACATCAAGATCAAAGGTCATATGGGTCAAATTTAGATTGGCGAGAATTATGTCGCCATTCAACAAGGTCAGAGGTCAAATTATGGGTCAAATTTAGATTGGCGATAAATTTGTCGTCATTTAATATGCATACTTCAAACTTAGCATGCATGTGCAACTTATGGAGGCACATTTTTAGGGGTGACTTATGAAGGTCAAGGTCATACATCAATGTCAAAGGTCATATCGGGGCATAGTGTTTCACAAACACGTTTGATATGTTTCATTCTTTGTAGACAAGCATGTAGGCTTACATGTAATTGTATGGAAATTAAGTTTTACTTCCTATTGATTGCTCTTGTTATACATGTACCTTAATTACCATAAGTATTCAGACACCCAGTCTTCCCTCTCAGTCAGTTTGTAAAGCTGAATAATTCAGTTTAACATCGGTTTCATAAATTGAAATAAGACATCGTAGCAAATAGTGAAGACTCTGATCAAATTTTTCCTTGAGGAGTAGTTGGATCTGGGTCTGCACTATTTTCCTAAGTTGCCTTTTCTGTCTATTTGTCTTTTCAAAAACTTAAGGTATATATGATTATATGACAGATTGTCAAGGCATTGCTTTTTGCGTCATACTTGTCAAGGTCAAATTCGTTTGTTTGAAAATAGAAAGTGTGGATTTTTTTAATAGCATAATTTGTGGAAGAGATATTCATTAACTTTTTGTGTCACCTGCCGAGAGGCAGTGTGTCACTTAGGGATCACTTTTCCGTTGTCTGTTCGTCCGTCTGTCTGTCTGTCTGTCACACTTTCTTTTTTTGACTGTCATTTCTAAACTAACCATTATAGAGCTTTCAAAGTTCACACATTGAACAAGCATGATGAGAGGAAGTGTCATGCACAATGGCCACATCTCTAGCATAAATATTTTTAGAGTTATTCCCCTTTTTCATATTAACAATAAGTTTTTGTGTCAGCTACGAGCAGGTGACACATGTGTTTCTCTGAACACTCTTGTATGGTTAATTAGTGGTGGACATGAAATCAGAAAATGTTTAACCCTTTGCCTGATATAGGTTCCTTTTGACACATTTGCAAACAGATTAGACTCAGACTAGACAGCTTCTGTAAGAGTCTTCTGATCATGGTCTGCTCTGTTTGCTTATTAAATAACAGAGAGCTGATTCTACAGTATCTACTATGGTTTAACCCATTACCTCATAGGCTATTTTTAGATACAACCTCTTTGAATAAATCTACCGAAAAGGAGCATTAACTAGAGAAAAGGAAAATGTTAGAATTTTGTAGTTTGAAACATTTGTGATAAATAGAGCATTTGCTCCCATAGGAGCAAATGCTCTATTTATCACAATTGTTTCAACATGTGAATTTTGCAGAGACGTCAATATGAGGGAATGGGTTAAAAAAAAATCCCTTGTTCATGATTGTCCAGCTTATCAGTATTCATATTTAATTATTTTATTTAGTCACTTTTTCTTAACACCTGAATATTCATGTAAGAACCGTTGATCAAGGTCAGATGTTATTTGTGGTATATCCTATACTACTGAATTATTCAGATGCTAGAGATACTAGAGGGTAAAAAAAAACTTCAGTCAGATACATCATCATCATTATCATCAGCAACATCTGTAACAGCTCCATCTACAGTTCGGCAAACACTAGTGGAAGGGGAGGTTACCAGGTAAGAAAATGATGCTTTTAACCCTTTACTTCATAGAGATGCCTATTGATGCATATGCAAACAGAGTAGACCCATATTAGATGGCTCCTGCTGGAGACATCTGACCGGAGTCTACTCTGATTACCTTGAGAAATTGTTCAGATTAATAATTGGATGACTCAAACCTTTGTTATCTTGAAGTAAATTGTATGGTCCCTTGAAGTTTGAGATATTGAAGTTCAACCATACTTTATAAATTTGTTGTAGACATAGTTTGCAAGGAGTAATTAATTGAATTCTACAATTCCTCTGCAGCTTAATGCTCCTCTAAGATCTTTCTGCATGACTTTAACCCTGCATTAACCCATTCCCTCATATTGATGACTTTTGACGACTCTGTAAAAGTCACTTTGTGAAACTATTGTGATGAATAGAGCATTTGCTCCTACAGGAGCAAATGCTCTATTTATCACAGTGGTTTCAAACTACAAAATTCTAAAAAAAATCTCTTTTCTAGTTAATGCTCCTTTTTCGGTAGATTTATTCAAAGAGGTTGTATCTAAAAATAGCCTATGAGGTAATTGGTTAAGCAGCCACTTGCCTAAAAGTATCTAAATTCTTCTCTGCTGGAATTCTTGTTTAGAGAGGAGTTTAATGTATCTGATAAATGCATAATATACAATTAATATTTACTTTTGTGATGCTAATTTTTCAAAATGATTGTAGTAAAAAGGACACACAATTTAGACCATTCATTTTGAAAGAAAAACTTTGCTGAAAAGAAATAAAACTAATGAACAACGAGCGTGCACACTGGGTTCAAACTGTTCATACTTGACTTGTTTGTTTCATTCATCATTTAACCCTTATATGCAACCTAAATGGCATTTGCAAATAACTTGGATCCAGATTAGTTGCAAGTTCTATGTTTATAACAAATTTCAATACCTACTGAATATTCATGAACAAAATAATTATAATGAAATATGGAAGGTGGAACACTGAAGTCATTTTAGAAACTAAAGAAACAGATTTATCAAATTCCATTAGCAAACAGAGCAGACCCTGATCAGACGGCTCCTATAGGAGGCGTCTGATCTGGGCCTACTCTGTTTGCAAATACATGAAAACACGTATATATGAAGGAAAGGGTTAAGTGGCCATCAAAAAGAGATCTAACTATGTGTCTGAAAGGCAGATGGTAGCTTAATGCAGGTAAATATTAATGCAGAAAGTTTCTATAGGAGCTTTCTGCATTAGTGTTGCCCTGCATTAAGCAACCACCTGCTTTTTAAGACTTCTGTGTTCAATAAATGAATGACCTCTTAGAACAGATTCTACTGTAGTGTGTCAGCATGATTCAAGATTATTAACACTTGGTCTGTAGATCTACAAAATATTGTACAAATTGGAATTGAAAATTTGCTCCAGATCAAAGTATTAAGCAGGCAGCATTTTTACAATAGGATGCAGGTTACGATGTATGCTATGTTTGTTTCACATTACAGTTCTTTTGAGTCTGTTGGTACAAAGTATGGCGAGCTGGAATTGTTTCTGTGTGGCCTTGACCTTGGTCATCTAGTGACCTTGTTCCATAGTCAGCATGTGGACTTCAACACTCTGCTGCGAATGACTGAAGACGATCTCTTAAAGGTGATTACCCTAATTACAGTAAAACCTCTCTATAACGGCCACTAAATTACAGACAGGTGGCTGCTTAAAGCAAGGTGAAAGTAAAACAGCACGCTCCTATAGGAGCGTTTTGTTTTAATTTCACCTTGCTTTAAGTCATTTCAAGATAATGTCTTCCGCAATTTTGAATATGTCTGTCTATGCTTATTTGCATCGGTGTTTCTTTCTGTATATATGCAAAAAAAATATCTGAAAGACCTACATTCATGTTACATTGATGTATATTACACTTTCCTTTTGCAGATGGGCATATCTCAGTTAGGGGTTCGTAAGAAGATTTTAGATGGCATACACGCAGTGCACAAGAAGGATTGGGAAAAGAGTAGCCTCCCCTCTCTGAACTACAAGAAACAAATCAGGTACAGTAAAACTGTAAAACCCTCTAAACCGGAATTTTAGTTGAGAAGAATTTAGACACTTTTAGGCAGGTGACTGCTTAATACAGGGTGACTTTCACCCAACATTACTTTCACCCTGCATTAACCCATTCCCACATAGGCTATTTTTAGATCGAACCACTTCAAATAAATCTACCGAAAGGAGCATTAACTAGAGAAAAGGAATTTTTTTATAATTTTGTAGTTTGAAACCATTTTGATAAATAGAGCATTTGCTCCTGTAGGAGCAAATGCTCAATTTATCACAATGGTTTCAAGAAGTGATTATCACAGAGGCGTAGAAAGGCGTATTTATGGAGGAAAGGATTAAGCTGCCACCTGTCTCCAAGATCGATATTTATACTAATTTGAATGTCCGGTTTAAAGACGTTTTACTGTATACCATTGTCATAAATTTCTTAGCCATGACATGTGATAAAAATATTCTTCAAAATGCAAACAGTGTATGTATAGAAAAGGCACATCATTGCAAACAGCACCAGATCAGTATTGTTTCTGGGAGATTAACCTTTCTACCTCATTTCCTGAGTGACTTCATGACTCATGAGTGACTCATTTCATTAAGTGACTTCATGAATAGTCATTGAATGAATATTTATAATGGCCAATGAACAGGGGTTTTAGTTAACCCTTTAACTCCATAAATACGCCTTTCTACGACTCTGTAAAAGTCACTTTTCGAAACCATTGTGATAAATACAGCATATGCTCCTATGGAGCAAATGCTCTATTTATCACAATGGTTTCTAAACTACATAGTTCTGGAATTTTCCTTTTCTCTAGTAAATGCTCCTTTTCAGGATTTAAAAATAGCCTATGAAGGAATGGGTTAATCCATAAGCAAATAGAGCAGACCTCGATTGGGCCAAGGATTAAATACTGTGGAAGTTAAAAAGTATCGAGATGTACACTGATCAGATGCAACATTGAAAATTGTGGCAGCCATCTTGGTCTTGCGAATCTTCTGAGGAACATTGTTTTACAGTGTGATCTATTTATGGACTGTTTGATATGTTTACTGCTTTATATATCAATGTTCATATTGTTTTAAAGATTGATAGAGTTTGCCTACCATATCTAACACTGTTTGTAGCTTAGGGTGATACAGATATACATTGAATTTAGACTAAAGTAAAGTTGAATATCATTTTGTCAAATATCTTTGTAAGTATGTCACTATATTAAGGTTTTCCTGCCTGCACGACCTGACCTGCCATTAGCAAACAGCTTGGATCCAGATGAAACAAAAGTAACTCTAGGTCTGCAAAAGTTAAACAAAAGTAACCTAAACTGTTTGAAACTGGGTCAATAGTTTCACAAAAGTTTCAACAAATCAAAAATAAGTAAAGATTGTGACAGAATATTGTATAACCCTTTCCTTCGTATAAACTCTTTTTCACACCTTTGCCAACAGAGTAGACCCAGATCCGATGGCTCCTGTAGCAGCTTTCTGATCAGGGTCTGCTCTTTTGCTTATAGAATAATATAAATCTGGTTTTATGGTTTTTGCCAGTACCAAAACATCATGCATACATGTCATTATAAAAATTCAGCTTATGAATATTCCTGATGTCATTATGTCTCCCCCCATATTTATATGGGGGAGACATATTGTTTTCGTGAGAGTTGTCTGTCTGTCCGTCCGTCTGTCCGTCTGTCCGCACTCACCAAAGGGTAGTTGTGTGACTTTTTCTAACTAGTCGCACAAGTAAAATCATTAACCTGGCCATCTCTTGTGACATTAACCTGGCCATTTCTTGTGACATTAACCTGGCCAGTTGTGGGACATAGGGTTAGGGTAAGGGTTAGCTTCCAGATCATTCTATTCCAAAGTTAGAGCCAAAAATAGTTTTACTTGTGGGACTAGTCACACAAGAAAAGATCAAAGGAAAAAGTCACTGTCCGTCTGTCCGTCTGTCTGTCACACTTTTTGTCCGGACGATAACTTCAATATGCCTGATGCCAGTTGATTGAAACTTCATATATGGAAAGAGCATAATGAGAGGAAGTGTCATGCACAAGGTCCATAACTCTGGCTTCACTAATATTGGAGTTATTGCCCTTTGTAAAAAAAAATCACACTTTTTTGTCCGGACGATAACTCCTACATGCCTGATGCCATTGGATTGAAACTTCATATATGGAAAGAGCATAATGAGAGGAAGTGTCATACACAAGGTCCATAACTCTGGCTTCACTAATATTGGAGTTGTTGCCCTTTGTAAAAAATATCATAATTTTTTGTCCGGACAATAACTTCAATATGCCTGATGCCATTGGATTGAAACTTCATATATGGAAAGATCATAACGAGAGGAAGTGTCATGCAGAAGGTACATAACTCTGGCTTCACTAATATAGGAGTTATTGCCCTTTGTAAAAAAAATCACACTTTTTTGTCCGGACGATAACTTCTATATGGCTCATGCCATTGGATTGAAACTTCATATATGGAAAGATCATAACGAGAGGAAGTGTCATGCACAAGGTCCATAACTCTGGCTTCACTAATATTGGAGTTATTGCCCTTTTTAAAAACAATCACAATTTTTTGTCCGGATGATTACTCCTATGTGACACATGCCATTGGAGTGAAACTTCATACATGGAACAATCATAATAAGAGAAAGTTTCATGCATAAGATCCTTAACTCCAGCTTCAATAAATTTAGAGTTATTGCCCCTTGTACATTTGTTTAATTCTTTCTTGTCCGGACGATAACTCCTACATGGCTCTTGCCATCGTATTGAAACTTCATATATGGAAAGAGCATGATGAGAGAAAGTGTCATGAACAAGGGCCATAATTCTGGCTTCAATACTTTTGGAGTTATTGCCCTTTGTTACATTTTTTGGCCGATCAATAACTCCTGTTCGACTGATGCTATTGGAATGACATTTTATTTTTGGAAAGAGCATGATGAAAGTAAGTGTCATGCACAAGGGCCATAAATCTGGTATCAGTATTTTTGGAGTTATTAGCTGTTATCATTTTCTTCTTGAAAAATGTAGTGTGGAAAACGCATAATGAGGGGAAGTATCATTCATCAAGACCATAACATTTTTAGTGATTTCCCTCTACATATTGTTTTTATTAGAGGGGAGACATCCGTTTTTTTGACAAAAACCTCTAGTTAATGTTCCTTTTTGTTAGATTTATTCAAAGTGGTTGGATCTAAAAATAGCCTATGAGGTAATGGGTTAACCCTTTACCTGACAGAGATGCCTTTTGATTCCTATTCAAACAAAATTCACTCAGATCATATGGCCAATACAATGGCCAAAAACCTTTTGTTCATGTTACAATTTTCAGCCAATAAAATATTCATTATTTCTTACACGAATATTCATCAGGTAAAGGATTAAGTATTGGGCACATAAAGGGTTTTTTTCTGTCAAGTTATCTGCATGATTCCATCTCAAAAAACGGTTTCATAACACATAAACTAAAGTCAAATTTAAGCTTGTCTGTTTTTCAGAAAAAAAAGTTGAGGTGCCATTTATATGGGCTTAATGTCATTATCGTTGTTGTTACTGTGCAAAATTTCAACATTTGTATAGCAATCCTTATAATAATTTACACAGATGTTCACCATCTCAAGTCTTGTAAGGGGCCATTACTCTATCATGCAAAATGAAAGAGTTATGGCCCTTGAAAATATTGAATTGAGGAGGTTGGCATCCACATGCAGTGCTCTTGTTTGGACAATCCACAAATGTTTGGGGTGTTTAAGTAGTTTCTTATGTAGCTTTGGGGTCATCCATATTCAGTGTGTGCGTTCAAAATCAACCTAACGAGTTCTTAAAATGTTTGTCTTGATAGCTGTGCTGAAGCCCTGGCAGTGGTGGCCAACATCTCAAAGCACACGCAGTACATCGCTACTACCATAGGATACCTGGGAGACCAGATCAGAAGAAACCCAGTCATAGTGGATGAGCTACAGGTAATACAGGGTACACTGTAGCAGGGTAAACAAGCAAAGAAAATTATATCTTCTGAGAAACTTTTATAAAAGTATAAACAGTAAACCCCTCTAAACCAGGCATTCAATTTAGTATTAATATCACTCTTGAAGACAGGTGGCAGCTTAATGCAGGATGAAAGTCATGCAGAAAGCTCCTCCAGGAGCTTTCTGCATGACTTTTACCCTGCATTATAAAAGCAGCCATCAGCCTTAAAGTATCTTAATTCTTCTCTATTAGTACTGACTTGTAGTTCAGGAACTTTAATGGTATTTCAAACTGGGTATGATATAAAGAATAAACTCACTGAAAACAGTAACTGTAACGTGTTTGTCTCAGGATTTCCCATTATTTGTAAGTTTACTCATTACGTAAAGCAATATGTGAAAGATTTGTAGCCATACAATCATGTCATAGCGGGCAGTGGGTCGCCATTTTGAACATATGAACACATTCTGTTTTGCTATGGCAGAAATTGTATAATCAGACTTTATATAATTCAATAAGCAAGCAGAGCTGACCCTGATCATACTGCACTGTCTGCCCCGCACATATACAGGAGCCGTCTAATCTGGGTCTTCAAAGATGTCTCTATCATGTAAATGGTTAATGCCGAGAAGAAGTAATGGTTTTTGGTTTGTTTTGCCACATTAACACTTTCCTTCATACAAACGTCTTGTCACACATTTGCAAACAGAGTAGACCCAGATCAGATGGCTCCTATAGGAGCGGTCTGATCAAGGTCTGCTCTGTTTGCTAACGGAATTTGATAGATCTGTTTCTTTAGTTTCTGAAATGGCTACAATATTCAACCTTCTATATTTCATTATGACTGTTTTGTCTATGAATATTCACTAGGTAAGTAAATATAGAACAGGGATAAGGTTAACTCTGAGCACATTATAGAATTTGTGATATGCAGCGAGTTTGTATCCCCATGAGATGTCAAGTAACAGGTATCCATGCTTATAAAACCTTTTAGTTGAGTCTGAGTTTGTTCTCAAGGTTTTGATTGGTCAGATTTGAGCCAAAGTTTGTTCTCAAGGTTTTGATTGGTCAGATTTGAGCCAAAGGCTCAAATCTGACCAATCAAAACCTTGAGAACAAACTCATACTCAACTAAAAAGCTTTATAAGCATGGACCCAGGTTTCTCTTTAAGAACTATACTATTTGACAGTATATTTGTCATATTTTTGAGTGAAGAAAAATGACGAAAAATTTAAATTGAGAATTGTAGCAGATCAAAGTTTTTGCAAACCACTATAACTTTGCATGCAAATATGTTTTTTGCAGGATGGAACAGGTTCCAAACAACTGACACAGCACACGGTAGATACGACGAAAAATGTTGAAAATCTTCATAAACAACTCAGGTCATTACAGATGCAGCTAAACAAGGTTAGATTCATGCAGCTATGCAGAAAGTTGAAACTTTTACTCTGAATATTTCTTTTAGAAATAATAACATCATGAATATTAATTAATGAGTTGAAATTTCATAATTCCATATGATCGAAGAAATGTATGCCATTGGCAGAAACTCTAGAATCAGATCAATATAATTCTTATGAGCAAACAGAACAGACCCTGATCAGATGGTTCCTACAGGATCTGTCTGGTCTGGGTCGACTCTATTTGCAAAGGCGTGAAAAAGTGTATGATTAATCCTTTATTCCATAAATACGCCTTTCTATGCCTTTGCAAACAGGGTAGACCTTGAACAGGTAGGAGCTGTCTGATCAGGGTCTACTCTTGTTTGCTTTAATATATAAATACTTAAATAGCTATGATCTAATATTTCCACCACTAAGGGCCTTTTTCAAAGATTATCATGTCAAAATACACGTCACATTTTTGTTACATGCATTCAGCCATCATGAATATTTATCATTCTCTTTGATTTTATGTCTTTCACACATGTATGTTAATCATTGCAGGATCTTTCTCTACGTGAACCACCAGACTTGCTTAAACAGCGGCCGGGAAATAAACATGGCAGATACAGACATTTATTAATAGTTCTGTCTGGTACAACTGTAGGTCTTCTCATATGGAAGAGACAGTGGGTGTGGAACCAGATCTTTCATCTTGTTACTCGATCAGCAGATTGAACCAGTCCAAGAGCAATGTGTCGGAAAGCTCAGTGAAGCTACTAGTTTCATGCAATGTGTCGGAAAGCTCAGTGAAGCTACTAGTTTCATGCAATGTGTCAGAAAGCTCAGTGAAAGTAGTTTCATGCTCCGGTTGTATATTCATTAGTGTGTTGGGGTGAAGCAATATTTCCAAGCTGATTTTGTTGGATGTAAGCCGTTACTCCATAAATTAGCCTTTTAACACCTTTGTAAATAGAGTAGACCCAAAACAGAATGCTCCTGTAGGAGCTGTCTGATCAGGGTGTGCTCTGTTTTCATTTAACATTTACATTATAAAGCTTTAGGTAATAAATATTCATGATGTCATTATTTCTTACAAGAATATTCATGGAGTAAGGGGTTAATGACAGCAATGCCACCGAGAATTGTTTTGGTGTTTTGTTTGACAGAAAGATCTGTTTATTAGTTTTATGGATGTTGTTGGGTATAAACAATTTGTTTCAGATAGATATCTTTTACCCCTGCCATTCAAAGACATAGGGTCATAAAATGATACACCCATTCATCAGTTGTCTTTGCCTGTTAACCCATTCCCACATACTGACGCCTTTTGACGCCTCTGCAAAAGTCACTTTCTGAAACCATTGTGATAAATAGAGCATTTGCTCCATAGGAGCAAATACTTTATTTATCACAGTCGTTTCAAAACTTCAAAATTCTAAAATGTTCATTTTCTCTAGTATATGCTCCTTTTCGGTAGATTTAAACGAAGAGGTAGGATCTAAAAATAGCCTATGAGGGAATGGGTTAAAGATAGTTTCAGACTTTAACCTTTTACTCCATGAATATCTATGTAAGAAATGATGACGTCATGAATGTCTATGTAAGAAATGATGACGTCATGAATATCTATGTAAGAAATGATGATGTCATGAATATCAATTAGATTATCATTAAAATTATAATTGCATATTCATGAACACATAACATTTTGGTCATGGCAGAAACTTGAGATTCTAGTCTGTATATGTGTAATTCCATAAGCAAACAGAGCAGACCCTGATCAGACGGCTCCTGTAGGAGCCTTCTGATCTGGGTCTATTCTGTTTGCAAAGGCATAGAAAAGCATATTTAGGGAGTAAAGGGTTAATTTCTGAAGGAATTCAGAGTTTATGTTAATATTATAAGAGACTGACTGATCTATGTAACTGTTATTTCTCAGCCAAACTTTATCTTGTAAGTACTTGTTATAATCACCTGATAGAGGTGGATCTAATTAGTACAATCAAGATAGTGTTTGATGGAGAAATATAGAAAATGTCTGACATAAATTTTCTAAACATATGTTTTCATGTATGGCGCTGAGGATTGCAATGATACGCTTTATTTTACATAGAATATGGATCAAGGTTGATCCAATGTAAATTTTACATATTGAAAACTACTTCTTTAACCATTTACTCCATAAATACGCCTTTTTATGCCTTTGCAAACAGAGTAGACCCAGATCAGATGGCTCCTATTGGAGCCGTTTGATCAGGGTCTGCTCTGTTTGCTTATGATATAATATTTCTATGATTCTAGAGTTTCTGCCATGGCCAAAAATTCCTAGGTCCATGTGTCATTATAAATTAATAATGAATCGAATTAATATTCATGATGTCATTATCTCTTACATAAAAATTCATGGAGTAAAGGATTAATTGATTTATAGATAGATTACTGTTCATAAATAGTTTATTTTGAGTTTGACAAAAGTTCTGAAAGTAGGAGATCCTTTGAAAGCAAAAGCAGCAATGTGAAAAGAGAAAGCTGCAGACTCAGTTTTATTGAGTCTGTTCATGAGCAGTTATTAAAAGTGCAACTTTACTCAAGTCCCTTAGCACCCACTTAAGCGGTATTTAGTATCAAAACTAATAACATCGAAACTAATGGTTCCGAAGGACCAGAAAATATAACAACACTGAGAATGAAGTACTGGGTGACTATTTACGGATGCCACACAAGCACTTAACACCTGCTGTTGTGAAGTACATAAATTCTGAAAGTAAAAGACCCTTCGAAAGCAAAAGCAGCAATGTGAAAAGAGAAAATTGCTGACTCGGTTTTATTGAGTCTGTTCATGAGCAGTTATTAAAAGTGCAACTTTACTCACGTCCCTTAGCACCCACTTAAGCGGTATTTAGTATCAAAACTAATAACATCGAAACTAATGGTTCCGAAGGACCAGAAAATATAACAACACTGAGAATGAAGTACTGGGTGACTATTTACGGATGCCACACAAGCACTTAACACCTGCTGTTGTGAAGTACATAAATTCTGAAAGTAAAAGACCCTTCGAAAGCAAAAGCAGCAATGTGAAAAGAGAAAATTGCTGACTCGGTTTTATTGAGTCTGTTCATGAGCAGTTATCAAAAATGCAACACTACTCACGCCTCCTAGCACTGGCTTAACCCTTTCCTCCATAAATACGCCTTTCTATGCCTCTTTCAAACTCATATTTTTAAACCATTGTGATAAACAGAGCATTTGCTCCATAGGAGCAAATGGTCTATTTATCACAATGATACACAATTCTAAAAAAAAATCTTTTTCTCTAGTAAATGCTCCTTTTTGGTAGATTTAATCAACAGGTTGGATCTAAAAATAGCCTATGAGGTAAAGGGTTAAGCGGTATTCAATTTTCAAAACTTATAACATCAAAGTTGTCTTTGAACTGTGCTGTGATTGCATACTTTTCATGCAGTATGACTGTGATAACCTTGTGACTGTGATGAGTGTCAGCCATCTTGATAATTGTAGTGTTGGGATGTCCGTTAGGGTCCTGAACCTGCTTCACGAAGCTTATGAAATTTAGATTTGACTCAAGCCCAACTTTGAACATAATGCTTTGTGGAGACAATGTAGGACCAGCTTCATAAAGTCACCACAATGGCAGCTTTATGTATGTGCATCTGTCCATCCATCTGATGTTGTCCAGTCTGTAAGTCTTTTATATTCTCAACAGAAACAATTTAGGGATATTCGTATTTACATTGGAATAAAATAAAAACAAAACACATAATGAAATCTGAAACTTGTAATTTTATTACAATATTTAATTTACATTGAAACATAACTCCTTTGAATATGTAGCAGATATGAGTCTGGCTATCTGGAACTGGGGTATCCTTCTCCACTCCTGGTGTGCTGCACTGTTGAGTCTGGCTATCTGGAACTGGGGTATCCTTCTCCACTCTTGGTGTGCAGCACTGTTGAGTCTGGCTATCTGGAACTGGGGTATCCTTCTCCACTCCTGGTGTGCTGCACTGTTGAGTCTGGCTATCTGGAACTGGGGTATCCTTCTCCACTCTTGGTGTGCTGCACTGTTGAGTCTGGCTATCTGGAACTGGGTGTCCTTCTCCACTCTTGATGTGCTGCACTGTTGAGTCTGGCTATCTGGAACTGGGGTATCCTTCTCCACTCTTGGTGTGCTGCACTGTTGAGTCTGGCTATCTGGAACTGGGGTATCCTTCTCCACTCTTGGTGTGCTGCACTGTTGAGTCTGGCTATCTGGAACTTGGGTATCCTTCTCCACTCTTGGTGTGCTGCACTGTTGAGTCTGGCTATCTGGAACTGGGGTATCCTTCTCCACTCTTGGTGTGCTGCACTGTTGAGTCTGGCTATCTGGAACTTGGGTATCCTTCTCCACTCCTGATGTGCCGCACCTATGGCTTATGAACACATAAATTTTGTCCATGACAACAAATTTAGAATCAGATCTATATTTATTTGTAATTGCCACATTGTTGTGACATAAACTACAATCCATACTGATATGAAGCTAGTTCCTCTGTAAACTTTACATCTAGTATTCAAATATTGGGGCATCTAAACTCCCCTCCCCAGTAAATTGTTTTTCGAAATAAGTGAGTCATGTAGGAACTGTTTTGGCAACCTTATCCCTTGACTCCATAAATATGCCTTACAATGCTTTTGCAAACAAAGTAGATCTTGATCACTCTGTAGGAGCAGTCTGATCAAAGCCTGGTCTGTTTGCTTATGGGATAATATATAGAGATCAGATTCTACAAATTCTGCCATGACCAATAATGTGTGTGTTTATATACCATTATACAGATTTGTGTGATTAATAATCACTGTGTCATTATTTCTGACATGAATTTCCATGGAGTAAAGGGTTAACTCTTTCCCTCATATAAATGTCTTTTCACGCATTTGCAAAGTATAAACCCAGATCAGAAGGCTCCTATAGGAGCCCTATGATTAGGGTCTGCTCTGTTTGCTTACAAAATTATAATAGATCTGACTCTTATGTACCTTTGCCATCATAAAAAATAATCTAATTAATATTCATGATGTCATTATTTCTTTCATATTGAACAGAGAAAGGGTTGTACTAATGGAGGGGCAAATAGTATAACACTTATCAAGCTGCTCCTTCTGAAGCAGTTTCATCTGTGTCTAAAGTATTTAACCCTATTTTTAGACCCAACCTCTTTGAATGAAGCTACCGAAAAGGAGCATTTACTAGAGAAAAGGAAAATGTTAGAATTGTGTAGTATTGAAACCATTGTGATAAATAGAGCATTTGCTCCATAGGAGCAAATGCTCTATTCATCACAATGGTTCCAAGAAGTGACTATTACAGAGGCGTAGAAACGCGTATTTATGGAGGAAAGGGTTAACCAAGTTCGACTTTCAAAATATTTGGGTTAACCCTTTCCCTCATACTAGTGAATGCCTTTTTACGCCTTTGTAAACAGAGTAGATCCAGATTAGATGGCTCCTATAGGACTCTACCATTTCTACCAATGCCAAAACATCCTTTGTACCAATGTGACAATGTCTGGTAATTTTTATTCATGAATACTCAACAAGAAAAGAGTTAACCCTTTCCTCCATAAATACGCCTTTCTACGCCTCTGTAAAAGTCACTCCTATAGGAGCAAATGCTCTATTTATCACAATGGTTTCAAACTACAAAATTCTAAAAAAAATCCTTTTCTCTAGTTAATGCTGCTTGTCAGTAGATTTATTCAAAATGGTCGGATCTAAAAATAGCCTATGCAGGAAAGGGTTAACTAAGATAAGTTAACACTCGAGAGTGAGATAGTAAGATAAGAGACACCCACAGGCGTTTCCTAGTCCTCTAAACCGGAATTCTAGTAGAGAAGGATTTAGATAGTCTTAGGCAGTTGGCTTGAGACAGTAAGATAAGAGAAACCCAAGAGTGTTTCCTTGTCATCTAAACGGGAATTCTAGTAGAGAAGGATTTAGATAATTTTAGGTAATTGGCTGCTTAATGCATAGGGAACGTAGGTAATTGGATGCTTAATGCAGAGGGAAAGTTTTAGGCAGTTGGCTGCTTAATGCAGAGGGAAAGTCATGCAGAAAGCATCTAGAGTTTTACTAGTTAATTCTTTACCTGTTGTATATGAAGTCAAAATTTCAATACCTATTGAATATTCATAGACTAAATAGTTATAATGAAATATGGATTGTGGAACATTGTAGCCATTTTAGAATCTAAAGAAACATACATGTATTTCAAATTCCATTAGCAAACAGAGCAAACCCCTGTCAGACAGCTCCTACAGGAGCCATCAAATCTGGGTCTTCTCTGTTTGCAAATGGGTGAAAAGACATATATATGTGGGAAAGGGACATATATGCGGGATTCAGGCTTTCACCAAACAGCTTGATCATGATGAGACGCTAAGTTAACTGGTATCTTATCTGTATCCAAATTATTATCCAAGATAGCGCTTAGTGTGATAAAGGTTAACCCTTTGTATTGTAGAATTGTCAAAATGGAATGGCCCAGTTTAACCCTTTCCTCCATAAATACGCCTTTCTGCGCCTCTGTAGTAACCACTTATTGAAACCATTGTGATAAATAGAGCATTTGCTCCTATAGGAGCAAATGCTCTATTCATCACAATGGTTTCAAACTACAAAATTCTAAACTTTTACTTTTCTCTAGTAAATGCTCATTTTGGGTAGATTCATTCGAAGAGGTTGGGTCTAAAACTGGCCTATGGAAGAATGGGTTAAAGATCAGAGGGTTCCTCTAGGAGCTTTCTGATCTGAATCTACACTGTGTGCAAATCCATTTCACCCATTTCACCCATTCAAAGGGTTAAAATCAACCAATACACAAACCTACTTCATAACTCCCTTTGCAGATCTGTTGATTTCCAAGTGAACATCACGTGTTTGATTCTCAACTTGATGTTAGTTATCAGAATGTCAGGTACGGCATTTCAAATGCTTCAAGACTTAGTTCTCCACCAAACCTAACCTGTGACAGCTCATTGTAATCGTCTAAAATTGTTTGTGCATTTAATAGATTTTATGGAATAAATGAAGGAAATGTCATTGCAAAAAAATGTTTGTCTTATTTGGTGTATCTGGAGCTATGCGTTATACCTTGGCGCAAGGCAGATATTTGCGAATCCATACAAATCTGCTGTAAGGATATCCTTTTATCTATCATAGAAACACCTTTGTATGCCTTTACAAATAGAGTAGACCAAGATCAGACAGCTAATTTTGCACTGCTCTGTTTGCTTATGTGACCCTTTCTGACATATAAATGCTTTATAACACCTTTGCAAACAGAGAAGACCCAGATCAGATGGCTCCTGTAGGAGCCATCTGATTAGGGTCTGATCTGTTTACCCTGTTTGCAAATGCATGAAAAGCCATTTATATGAAGGAATGGTTTAACCCTTTGAATGCTGACTATTCAAATGGAATGGTCCATTTGTTTTTAATGATAGAATCCATTCTGTATGAAAGGGTTTAATCTAATAGAGAATTTGCAATCACAAACAGTGCAGACCCTGATCAGAGGGCTCCTCTAGGAGCCCTCTGATCTGGGTCTACACTGTTTGCAAATGCCATAACAATAATTTCCGGCTGTGAAAGGGATAAGACTTAACTAGTGACATTATCAGCTCTGTTATTATTAGATAAGGGGAACAATGGGCTTACGGTTGTTAGTTACCTATAATAGAAATTATGTCATTTTATATCTCTTAAGTTGGATATCATTTTAACCTTTGGCACACTAAACAATTGACTCTTGCAAATAATGTTGCCTGCCTCAGATCTCAAAATTGATTTGTTTACACTTGTTATCAAATACATAATCAGAGTGTTAACCCTTTACTCCATGAACATTCATGGCTGACTCCACACAAACAGTTAACCCTTTACTCCATGTACTCATGGCAGACTCCACACAAGGTGCTAATCCAGTACCCCATGTACACATGTCAGACTCCACACAAGGTGCTAACCCATTCCCCCATGTACACTCATGTCAGACTCCACACAAGGTGCTAACCATTTATCCCATGTACACTCATGACAGACTCCACACAAGGTGCTAACCATTTATCCCATGTACACTCATGACAGACTCTGCTCAAAGTATCAGCCCATTACCCCGTGTACGTTCATGTCAGACTCCCACACAAACAGTTAACTCTTTACTCATACTCATGGCAGACTCCACACAAGGTGTTAACCCTTTACTCCATGTACTCATGTCAGACTCCACACAAAGTATTAACCTGTTACCCCATGTACACTCATGTCAGACTCCGCTCAAGGTGCTAACCCTTTACTCCTTGTACACTCATGTCAGACTCCACACAAGGTGCTAACCCTTTACTCCATGTACACTCATGTCAGACTCCACACAAGGTGCTAACCCTTTACTCCATGTACACTCATGTCAGACTCCACACAAGGTGCTAACCCTTTACTCCTTGTACACTCATGTCAGACTCCACACAAGGTGCTAACCCTTTACTCCATGTACACTCATGTCAGACTCCACACAAGGTACTAACCCTTTACTCCTTGTACACTCATGTCAGACTCCACACAAGGTGCTAACCCTTTACTCCATGTACACTCATGTCAGACTCCACACAAGGTGCTAACCCATTACTCCATGTACACTCATGTCAGACTCCACACAAGGTGCTAACCCTTTACTCCTTGTACACTCATGTCAGACTCCACACAAGGTGCTAACCCTTTACTCCATGTACACTCATGTCAGACTCCACACAAGGTACTAACCCTTTACTCCTTGTACACTCATGTCAGACTCCACACAAGGTGCTAACCCATTACTCCATGTACACTCATGTCAGACTCCACACAAGGTACTAACCCTTTACTCCTTGTACACTCATGTCAGACTCCACACAAGGTGCTAACCCTTTACTCCATGTACACTCATGTCAGACTCCACACAAGGTGCTAACCCTTTACTCCTTGTACACTCATGACAGACTCCACACAAGGTGCTAACCCTTTACTCCATGTACACTCATGTCAGACTCCACACAAGGTACTAACCCTTTACTCCTTGTACACTCATGTCAGACTCCACACCAGCTGTAACCCTTTACCAAATGTACACTCATGACAGACTCCACACAAGGTGCTAACCCTTTACCCAATGTACACTCATGTCAGACTCCACACAAGGTACTAACCCATTACCCCATGTACACTCATGTCAAACTCCACACAAGGTGCTAACCCTTTACTCCTTGTACACTCATGTCAGACTCCACACCAGCTGTAACCCTTTACCAAATGTACACTCATGACAGACTCCACACAAGGTGCTAACCCATTACTCCATATACACTCATGACAGACTCCACACAAGGTGCTAACCCTTTACCCCATGTACACTCATGACAGACTCCACACAAGGTGCTAACCCTTTACTCCTTGTACACTCATGACAGACTCCACACAAGGTATTAACCTGTTACCCCAAGTACATTCATGGCAGACTCAGCCGATTATGAACAGTCATCAACAGTTAGTTTTTACTGTTATATAGAACAGGTGAATATATAGCTTTGCCGAATATATTGTTTTAGCAAACAAGGTTAGGGTATGGGTCAGATAGCTCCTGCAGAAACTGTCTGATCTTGATCTACTCTTTCTGCAAATGTGTCAAAAGGCGACTATCAGGTAAATTTGAACACTTTGATTTCCGAACACTGATTTTTGGTGCTTGCTACTTAACCCTTCACTTGCTATTCACGTCAATATACCTACCTGTAAATAGTGAAGACCCAGATGAGACAGCTCCTGCAGGAGCTGTCTCATTAGGTTCTGCACTATTTACAAGTTGATTGTGCAACAAAAAGCACTCCACAGCAGTGATTGCACAGCGAAATACTTGTACACAGTGAAGATGTATGTAATTATACAACAGGGCATGGGTAAAGAAGGAGAAATGTATTTTGAAATTCAGCAAGAGAAGGGTTAATATTGCACTGTATAGTAAAACCCCTCTAAACTGGAATTCTAATAAAGAAGAATTTAGATACTTTTAGGCAGGTGGCTGCTTAATGCAGAGTGAAAGTCATACAGAAAGCTCCAAAAGGAGTTTTCTACATGACTTTCGCCCTGCATTAAGCTGCCAACTGTCTCCTATTGTTACTATCATTGCTCTATGTTTGAGAGCAGAACATAAATATACATTTATAAAGAACGTGTTATTCTGCAAATTATTCAAACCGTTTGCCTGTATGTAAATGTCAAATAAACAAGCTGTATCATTTTTCATATGAAACATCCCTTGTCCTAATTATACCCCGAACAACGAAGTTGCATGGGTATATAGTTTTTATCTGTCCATCCGTCTGTCCTTGTATCATAATACATTGTTGCTCACCTAGCACTTTATTTCTTGACCAATTTGTAGCTCACCTGAGCAAAGCTCAGGGTGAGCTTTTGGGAGACTTAAATGTCCGTCGTCAACAATTTGCTTATGAACACTCTAGTGGTCACAATTTTAGTCCAATCTTCATGAAACTTGGTCAGAATGAATATCTTGATAAAATCTCGGACGAGAACGAATGTGGGTCAAGTTGGGTTAAAAACTAGGTCACTAGGTCAAATAGGAAAACCTTGTGAACCCTCTAGAGGTCACATTTTAGCCAAATTTTCATGAAACCTGGTCAGAATGATTGCCTTGATAAAATCTCGGAGGAGTTTGAAAAGTGGGTTACGTGGGGTAAAAAACTAGGTCACTAGGTCAAACAGTAGAAAACCTTGTGAACACTCTAGTGGTCACATTTTGTGTCCAATTTTCATGAAACTTAGTCATAATGAGTGTCTTGATAAAATCTTGAACAAGTGTGAAAGTGGGTTATGTTGGGTTAAAAACTAGGTCATTAGGTCAAATAGTAGGAAAACCTTGTGAACACTCTAGAGGTCACATTTATGGCCAAATCTTCATGAAAATTGTTCAGAATGATTGTCCTATTAAAATCTTGGACAAGTTTGAAAGTGGGTTACGTGTGGTCAAAAAGCAGGTCACTGGGTCATGTCTTAGAAAAATCTTGTTTACACTCCAGTGGCCACATTTTTAGCCCAATCTTCCTCAAACTTGCTCAGAGTGTTTGTCTTGGTGATATCAAGGTTGAGTATGATCATGGGTGGGATGGGAATAAAAGGTAGGTCACTAGGTCAAATCTTAGAAAAAATACTCTAGAGAGCACATTTTAGCCCAATCTTCATTGGTCAGAATCATTGTCTTGATAAAATCAATATTCTAAATTTTTGAAAATCTTGTTCTGCAGAACCACTGCTCATGATCCACTATCAACATTGTTCAAATATTGTCCCTAAGGTCAATATTGGCCCTACCCATGGGCTACCCAGCAAAAATCTTAAATCTATGGTAATCAGGTGAGCGATTAAGGGCCATCTTGGCCCTCTTGTTCTCAAACTTGCTTTAAGAATTGTTATGAATAAAACTTGGACAAGTTCGGTTTTCAGAGGAATCTGTCATGGGGAACCACTTTTTCTCTGGCAATGCTGTGGCGTAGGGTATGTGAGCTTGTTCACTAAAGTTCTTTAACTTAAAAATAACAACAACAAAACGGCACGTTGGAGGACACTTTATTTTTACTCCTATTCACTGATTAAAGACACTATTTCTCCAGAAGTGTGTGAGTATGGCATTCTACCCGACAACAGCTGTAGGTTGGCCAACATACCTGCAAGAGGAATAAAATTATGTAAAGTCCATCTGAATATCTAATCCATGCAGGTATTGACTACAGTTTACTGGTATTTTTCTAATGTTGTTGGTCTGCCACCAACTTATACAGAGATAAATTGTATCTGTATAATAGAACAGTATCATACTCCAATTTCTCTAAGTATTTGAACTGATAAATGTAGGCAAATAAGGCAGACCCAGAACAAACTGATTGATCAGGGTCTATTCTATTTGCTACTTCAGTAAAACCCGTCTAGACCGGAATTCTAGCAGAGAAGAATTTACGTGTATATACTTTCAGGCAGGTGGCTGCTTAATGCGGGTTGAAAGTTATCCAAGAGGAATTTTCTGCATTACTTTCACCCTGCATTAAGCTGCCACCTATCTCCAAGACCAATATTCTAAATTCAACATCTGGTTTAGAGGGTTTTTACTGTATGTCAAAATGGTGCCAAAAGTGCCAGTGTTTCTTAACCCATTCCCTCATATTGACTTGTGAGAACCTTTGCAAGCAATTTGGATTCAGATAAGACACTGAGGATTTAACCCTTTCCCTGTTCTATGCTTATTCCAAATTTCAATACCTACTGAATATTTATTAACAAAATAGTTATACAGAAATATGGAAGGTGGAACATTGTATACATTTTAGAAAACAAAGAAACAAATCTATCAAATTCTATTAGCAAACAGAGCAGACCCTGATCAGACGGCTCCTCTAGGAGCCGTCTGATCTGGGTCTACTCTGTTGCAAATGCGTGAAACATGTTTACATGAGGGAAAGGATTAAGCTGAAACTCTGCTTGCATTCTTACACAAAATGTACATTGTTTATTGAAAATTGACTAGTTGAAAAATTGGGAAACAAATTTTTTCAGCGAGCTAAAGGAGCTAAATGCAGGTAAAAAGTAATGCAGAAAGCTCCTATATGGCTGCTTAGGACATGTTCTGCTGTATTTCCGTTTCGATCAAGCTTTTGAGAAACTATTGACGGAGTGTCAAAAGAGCTTGGATCCTGATGAGACACCGAGTTACTCTGCGTCTCATCTGGATCCAAACTGTTTGTAAATGCGAGTGAGCTAGTGGAGAGCGAGATGAGGAGTAATGTGTAAAATGATTCCACAATATGGGAGGGTGTCTGCATTACAGTATAACCTCTCTATAACGGCCACCAAATTGTGTTAATCAGCTGGTATTTAGGGCAGGTGGCTGCTTAAAGCGAGGTGAAAGTAAAACAGAACGCTCCTGTAGGAGCGTTCTGTTTTACTTTCACCTTGCTTTAAGCAGCCACCTGCCTTTTACACAAAATTCTTGATGTAATTTAGTGGCCGTTATAGAGAGGTTTTACTGTACTTTAGTTCTGAATTTAACCCCTTTACCTCATAATTATGCGCTTTAAACCTTTACTCCATGAATATTCATGTAGGAAATGATGACATCATGAATATTAGCAAGATTAATTGTTATAATAGGACATGGACACATGAATTTTTGGTCATGGCAGAAAACTGAAGAATCTGATCTATATTATATCATAAGCAAACAGAGCAGACCCTGATCAGACGGCTCCTACAGGAGCCGTCTGATCTGGGTCTACTCTGTTTGCAAATGCGTAGAAAGTCGTATTATGGAGTAAAGAGTTAACAGCTTTACTAAAAGAGTAGACCCAGATCATACGACTAAACTGTTGAAACCTTGTTACCAGGGTCAGCTCTGTTTGCTTAAGGAATTACATGTATATGATTCTACACTTTTTACCAAGGCAAAATTACCTTGGATTCATATACCATCGTAAAGGTTCAGATAATAAATACACATGATGTAATATTTTTCTTACATGAATATTCATGAGAGTTAACAGACCACAAGGTTTACTACCGTATGATCCGCTGTACCTGTCCAGAATGAGGTCAGCAGTAACCACAATCATGCTTGCTTTAATTGTTTGTGTAGTTATTTAAAGCCCGTTGGCTGAATGAAAACTCGTGTTGTCATGCATAAACTTAACTTTGGTTGTCCTCGGTATACTGAAGAAAATGTTGCTGGTGAAATTTCAAAAGTAAAACACAAATATTTGGTTCAATATATGGGTGTTTTTTTTCAATACAGTATCAGCAGGAAGTCTAATATTACAGATTATCATGTTTTAACCCTTTCCTTCATACAAACATTTTTCAAGCCTTTGCAAACAGAGCACACCCAGATCAGACAGCCCCTGCTGTAGCCGCGAGATCAGGATCTGCTGTTTGCTTAAGAAATAATATGGATATGATTTTATAGTTTCTGCCATGGCCAAATTTCCCTATGCCCATGTGCCATTATTATCTAATCAAAATTCAAGATGTCAATTTTTCTTACATTATTATTCATGGAGTAAAGGGTTAAAGCGACATTAACCCTTTACTCCATGAATATTCATGTAAAAATAATGATATCATGAATTTTAATTGGATTTATTGTTATAATAGGAGCACTGTACACTGCATGCATTTTTGGTCCTGTCTAACTGTCTATATTGTATCATAAGCAAACAGAACAGACCCTGGTCAGACGGCTCCAGTAGGAGCCGTCTGATCTGGGTCTACTCTGTTTGCAAATGCGTGAAAAGGCGTTTATATGAGGGAAAGGGTTAAACTCCGATACAAATAAACCAAATAAGGACACTACTTACGGTACTTCACAAATGAACCCTTGAGTGTAGTTGCAAGGGGCGTCATTCCAATGATAATTCTCGCCATCATAGAGGGCCAGACAGCTCTCACGGGTGCCACCGTTAGGTTCCCCCGGGGCCCAGCGGGTGTATTCATTCACATATTCATTTCTTGCCACCCATATCCATGTCCCTTCCTTGACGAGGTCATTTGCTCCGAGCCAGTAATCTCTTCCTACTGGTGTAGCTGAAGTCAATAAAGAATAACTATAGAAATACTACAGTTCGTAAGTGGCATATCAAAATAAGTGTTATTGTTTGTCAAAAAGACGAATGGTAGCTTAACGCAGGGTTAAAGTAATACAGAAAGCTCCATAGCTTTCTGTGTTACTTTGGACCTGCATTAACCCTTTCCCTCATATAAACGTGTTTTCACGCATTTGCAAACAGAGTAAACCCAGATCAGATGGCTCCTAGAGGAGCCATCTGATCAGGGTCTGCTCTGTTTGCTAATAGAATCTGATAGATCAGTTTCTTTGCTTTCTAAAATGTCTACAATGTTCCACCTTCCTTATTTCTTCACAACTATATTTTGTTAATGAATATTCAGTAGGTATTGAAATTTGGAATAAATACAGAACAGGGAAGGGGTTAAGCACTCAACGTCCTTTAACCTTCCCTCATATAAACACATTTACACACAGAGAATATCCAGTTCAGACGGTTTCTATAGGAGCCGCCTGATCTGGGTCTGCTCTGTTCGCTTAATTGAAATTATAAAAAAAAAATCTGCTCTTCGGTTTCCACCAATGCATAAAAATTCTGTATAAATATGCCATTATAAAAGAAATCAGCTAATAAATATCAATGACGTCATTTTTTCCTTATATGAATACTGAACAGAGAAAGCGATAAGACAGTTATGCAACGCAAAAACAGTGAGCGAGAGACTTAAATAACCCTTTTCTTCATGAATATTCGCGAGCGAAATGATGACATCGTGAATATTAAAACTATTTTTATTATGACATATGAACGTAGTGAACTTAGGCCATGACATACACTTTAGAATGAAATTACCTGGTTTTCATTAAAGTGTTTGAGCTTTCACCTGCAAGATATTTCAATCGTAACTATTCGGTGGTTTCCGGACAAACTCGGAAAGATACTGCGTAGATATTAGTTCATGAATAACGGTTAACCAGTTTGTGAAAGTTGATGATTTACAGTAAAACCCATGTAAACCGGAATTCTGGTAGGAAATAATTCAGATACTTTTAGGCAGATGGCTGCTTAACCCATTCCCTCCTAGGCCATTTTAGACCCAACCTCTTTGAATAAATTTACTAAAAAAGCAGCATTAACTATAGAAAAGGAGGATTTTAGAATTGTGTAGTTTTGAAACCATTGTGCTAATGCTCTATTTATCATAATAGTTTTCTGCATGACTTCCATTCTGCATTAAGCTGCAATCTGTCTCCATGATACTAAATTGAACGTCCAGTTTAAAGGGGTTTACCCCGGCTTAAGAAGTAGCATTATCTGTTACTATACATAAACATGACGTCTAATGTTGACACATTTCTATATGCCTCACTAATTACTCAAAATTACATATACCATAAAGCCTGTCTACATTGACCACATATATAAATATATATGTTTTATTCTGGCGTTGTAGGGCTTAATGCAGGGTGGAAGTTATGCAGAAAACTCCCGTGGGAGTGTTCGGCATTACTTTCATCCTGTAATAAGCTACCACCTGCATTTATAAACCGCCATGTTTCTTCATTATGATGTCGCCATCTATAGACGTGTTCCACTGTACATAAAGTCACTACTTCCTAGTTCATTGGCGGTCTTTATATTGTTTCCCCCTAGCTCACCGCAGCTGTCACATCTCGCATGCATTTTAAATGTAGCTGCAGTATCTCACCCAATCACGTTGCTGTGAGGAGCTTGATAGTTTCTAGGGTGGCTATCGTTAAATTCCCCGTGGTGATCCGGTATTTTTGTCAAGTATCAACCATGCTTGACACGAAACTGGTTGCGAAACCGAAGTGGTTAGGTGATTAATATCTTTATTTCCTCCATTAATTAGTACATTAATTAATACATTGCACTTGTATATAATACTGGAAATGGTGTCAGGCCACAATTTCTACCAACGTTAGTTTCGACCCTTTTCCTACAACGTGTAACACATTTCTATGGTGAATAAAATCTGTAATAACTTGGACTACACAACTGCTTTTATAGTTAGAAAAATATAGACATAATACAGGACGAAAAAGGTGAACAAAAAGATCCAGGATTAAAGAGAGAGAGAGAAGGGGGTGTAGAAAAACCAAGAAAATGGTGAGATGGAAAGAAAGAACTGAAAAATAAAAAAAAAGGCAAAACTTGACAATATGGACGAAATAACTATAATGTCAATCAGTGGTAAAATAAACACGACCAGATTGTAAATGTGTCTAATGTTCTTATGGAGCCTCCATGCATTGAGAATACATGTACATAATATTTACAGATATGAACATATAACATTAGGACAGGAAACAATCAACTATTCAAACATGCATACATCTATACATATGCATAGCTAGCATAAGATACATACAGTTGAATTTCGATATTTCGAACACGGATAACTCGAACTTCGGGATAACTCGAACTAAAGTCCCATCTTTCCAAAATTTACCATACTGAATTCCTCTACAATGTATCGATACACATATCTAGAAACACATATGACAGCTTAAATCAGGTCTAAGTTACCTGCATTAAGCTATGAGCTTGAGAAATTGTCCAGATGATTAAAAATCGGATAACTCGAACTTTGGTTATCTCGAGTAATTTGTATGGTCAACAGAAGTTCGAGATATCAAAGTTCAACTGTACGTACACTATATTGAGAGATCTAATACAATTTCTTGATACATGTATGTAAACATTGATAATACGTCCAACATACAACACAGTTAATATTAGAATGCACATAAACAGCGCATTATAGCGATGATGATGGTACTGTTTGCAGTATACGAAGTATTAAGTATTAATCTTTGTATACCAAAGAATGTACAAGAAAATCATTGATGCAAAGCATCAAAAGGCGCGTATTACTGAATAATAATCAAACCTATTTTACATGTATATAATATTTAAGTAATGTTAACAACAAAATATATGGGCGTAGTGACGCAACACAATTCTTCAGTTTCATCGCAAAGGCCCTTGAAACGACAGCCGTGTTAGTCGGATGGCTCTTGGTATACAATAACCCTTTCAGTCTCACACTAGACCCCTTATCCCCTTTCAGGTTAAATATTCATGTAAGAAATTATGACATCATGAATATTTATCAGTTCACTTTTTATAATGGCATAAGCACACATATATCCAATTTCTAATCTGAACAATTTCTTAAGTTCAAAGCTTATTGCAGGCCTAGAGAAATGCTGAAAACTCCTGTAGGTAGTTTAGACATGCTAGTATTTTTTCATAACAACTCCGTACTGTATATTATCCAATTCGAGATATTTACTGTATGTCTAAATAAAATGCCAAAGAGAATCATCGGTAACTGGCCACCTCAACAAGATCCAAATTGCCTGACGTACAGTAACAGTGATTGTTCATGTAAGTGACATTATGACGATTAATTAGTGGCATTTTCATAAGCAAATTTGAACACTGGAAGCTTTCACCATGGCAAAATTCATTAGATCTATATTTGTTCATAAGTAAACAGAGCAGATTCAGCAGGAGCCATCTATTTTGAGTTTACTCTAGGTTTACCCAAAGGTGTATCTATGAAGTAAAAGGTTATGCCTGGATCTTAAATCATGCTCTAGCATAAAATAGGTGTATATATTAATTAAAAACACTAATGATAAACCGCAGTTCTTCATTCAATTACATTACTTAAGAGCTCTTTCGCGAGATTTAGTATCTTTACCCCTCCTTTCGCCTGCTTTCGCCTCATTTCGCCAAATATCCTCCTTCCGTGTTTTAGCCATACTCGGTTTCGCAACATCTTAGACATTTCTTCGGTGGTTATCGTTAATGATCTTGCCATTGCGGTATTACAATTTGTATTAGCCCCGACCATAGGAGAAATCATTTTCTAATATTTTCATTTCCAAAATACAAACAATCATACCGTGGAAACAGATCAGTCGACCTGTTTCCAACTATATTGAATGTATTATTCCAAACATACTGTTTTTATACTCATAACCCACGAATTGCAGTTCCATTGTATTCTCACAAGTCTTGATAAATCAGCCCTCCTACCAGTGAAATTCCACCGAAAGTATTACATATAGACGCGGGGACTTTATGTCCCCGCGCCGATAACCAATGCTGCAAAGTATAACGCATAATACGGAAAACAACATTTAAGATAACACGGTGTGAATTTGACAACGATATATAAAAAAAGAAACACATCATATATAAATACATAGACATAAAATACAACAAATATAAGTAGCCTTTAGAAACAGTTTGAATAACAAATGAGATATTGAAATACAGTAGAACCTGTCTTAAGCGACCATCTACAAGAAGTATACTTATGGGCCTAAAAGACATGTGGTAGCTTAATGCAGGCCAAAATTAATACAGAAAGCTCCCACAGGAGCTTTCTGCATTATTTTTGCCCTCCATTAAGCAACCACCTGCTTTTTAAGACCCCTATTCAATTAATGAATGTCCGCTTAAGAGAGGTTCTACTGTATATGACGTCATGATTTATCAAAACTGTTTGGTTCTCTGATAATCTATTTTGAAAACTAAAACAGACAATAATACATGTACATAGGCTATATCCTTGACATGTTATTGTGGTATCCCCATACTTTCCTGAAGGGCACACATTTAAATATCATCTTTGTTTACATTATCTTATAGCATTGTATGATATAAAAACTTGTATTACAGTCGCTGTATGGCCATGACTGTTTACTCTGTAACTGTTGGTATGCCAACAAATTTGCGTCTGCAAAAAGTGTCGACTGCTACAACACTTCCTCTTGTTGATTTTTCTAACCTTTTATTCCCATAAAAAGTCTTTATTTGCCGTTGCAAACAGAGTAGACCCAGATCAGAAGGTTCATGTAAGAGCCATCTGATCAGGGCCTGCTCTGTTTGCTTATGACATAATATAGATTTATACGACGCTACAGTTATGCTTTGGTCAAAATTTACCGTGTTCATATGCCATGACAAATAATGAATCTAATTAATATTCGCGACCTCTTTAATTCTTACATGAATATTTATGGAGTAAATGGTTCTTCTTTGTCTTATCTGGATCCAAACTATTTGCACAAGTTGTTACAGTAATGGAACGATTTTCCAATACCAATTAGCTGAGAAAGTGGCTTAGAAGGACACGTGGAAGATTTATAATGATCTGTTATTTAACTCATTCCCTCATAGGCTATTTCTAGATCCAACCGCTTTGATTAAATCTACGGAAAAGGGGCATTTACTTGAGAAAAGGAAACTTTTAGAAATGTGTAGATTTGAAACCATTGTTATAAAAAGAGCATTAGCTCCATAGGAGCAAATGCTCTATTTATCACAATGGTTTCAAAAAGTGACTTTAATCAAGGCATCAAAAGGCGTCAATATGAGGGTATGGGTTAAGGAAAATCCGTCCAGATCTTATTTTGAAACGCATTGGTTTCTTGTGTTAAGGGGGGCACAAGAAACAAAATATTTGCTGTTATAAAGTCATTAGCATCGATGGGTTGAGCACACCATTGCAGACCCTTATCAGAGAGTTCCTTCAGGAGCCCACTGATATTTGACTATGTACACTGCTTGGCTATGTCATTTTATTTCCCTGTTCTACATTTATTCAAAATTCCAATACCTACTGAATCATTCATTGAAAAAATAGCTGTAGTAAAATATGACAGGTGGAACATCGTAGTCATTTTAGAAACCAGAGAAATGGATTTATCAAATTAGAACCGTCTGATTTGGGTCTAGATCTACTATGTTTGCAAATGCATGAAAACACGTTTATATGAAGGAAATGGTTAAAGGACACTTGTAGATTAAGATAAATGTGATTAGATTATGATCACTGGCGGACTTTTAGTCTACTCCGCATCCCAGCCTCTGTTTGTTTATTATTTCTTAACCCTTTCTCTCTTGTTATAAGAAATTTTGCCAGTTTAACCCTTTACTACGTAGTGCCTTTTAGTGGTGTATTTGTAAACAGTGAAGACCAAAATCAGATTGCCCATGTAGAAGCTGTCTGATTCTTGGTCTGCTTTGTTTGCTTATGGAACAATACATGTATAGATCTTGTGTCACATTTTTGTCATGGTCAGTTGTTCCTGTTTATATACATGTACGCCATTTTATTATAAGTCAACGTATGAAAATACTACTGGTGCATGGATGGGTGAGTATACTTATTATGCTATATGTTCTCCATGGTCAATACGTTTGCTAGTAAAACTCCTGCTCGTCAAATCAGTTGTATGAATACTAACATGTAAGATAATTTATGGTCTTAACCCTTTACTCCATAAATACGCCTTTGCAAACAGAGTAGACACAGATCAGACGGCTCCTGTAAGAGCCGTCTGATCAGGGTCTACTATGTTTGCTTATGAAATACGAATGTAGTTTCTTCCATGGCAAAAAAACAATTTCTTTGTTCATATGCCATTTTATCATGCAACGTCACCAAATACAGTCACTTCCTACTAGCATAATATTTTCCACGTCGACGCTGTGTTTCAACTATTTGTCCATATAAATAAAAAGGATTAAATCAAGTTTGTTTATGTTGTAAAAGTCGATGACGTCACTGCATGCCAACATTACGTCACGTAATTCGTACTTGCATGTATTTTCATTCAGGGGACGAAACCGCTTTAGTAATCTTTCTTTTTCTTCATTTTCTCCATTTTTCTTGGAGTTGCATGATAAAAGAATTACTATGCTAGTAGTTTGGAAGTTCAGCTGTATTTTGGCTCGTCAGAAAAGTAGTTAAATGCTCGCCAAGGCTCGCATTTAACAACTTTTCTAACTCACCAAAATACAACTGAACTTCCAAACTACTAGCATAGTAATTCTTATTTACAAGTAAATGTAGAGATCTACATGTAATAGATATGCATGACGTCAATATTTCTTACACGAATATTCATGGAGTAAAAGGTTAAAGATAGATAATGACTCCTCGAGGACTCTGTCCTTCAATATGAATAGAAGGTCCTATTTCGACAGCTTGACAATCAGCTTGATTTACACACTTGACCCATCTTAACAAGGACACCTGCACTCGTTTACCAGTTAAAACTTACAATATCTATGATTGGTGTTATTTAACCCCTATCAACGCTAAGGACCACTTTGTGGTGGCTATTACAAACAGGTTGGAATACAAATGGGCACTATTCTCCCGAAACAGTAAACCCCTTCTTAATCGGAATTCTAGTAGAGAAGAATTTAGATATTTTAGGCAGGTAGCTGCTTAATGCAGGGTGAAAGTGATGCAGAAAGCTCCTAGAGACCGATATTGATACTAAATTTAATGTCCGCTTTAGAAGGGTTTACTATAATCTCAGATGGATGCTACAGATCACTTTCCCAATTTGAGCGACGAAGGACGAATTTAAGATGACATAAAGGGGTATAGATTGCCTTCCAAAAATCATTTAATAAAATCTTTACTTCATGAATATTCATATATGAAATTATGACATCATGAATATGAAAATACATGTATGTTTGCTTATGTATTACAATACGCTCGTAGATCTGACTCTGCAGTTTAATAAACCAATACTTAAACATACTGCAATTATGAAATTCAGCTTATACATGTATACATATAAATAAATATTTAACAGGGAAAGGGTTAAGCAGAATCACTGCTGCTGTTTAATTTATCGGCTTAGTAAGAAACATCTAAATCCTTTATAAGACAACGAGTGTTTTGGTGCCAGATCAGCATCCAAGCCGTTTGCTAAAGCCATTCGTGCCGTAATAAGCATTGTGGAATTCGTAAGTTATACTTACGAAACTTCTTTTTAAGCTCAGTTTCCAAGTAGATCTGTTCATCTTGACTCTCTACGGTTGCGAGGGAGCCTTCTCCATGGCCGTAAACAGCACAGAAAGACTGCAAAACAAGAGTTTAAATTTGAATATCGTAGACAGACAGACAGACAGACAGACAGGCAAACAGACAAACCAGACCAGACCAGACAGACAGAAAACTGACAGACACACACATAGAGCCAGGTAGATAATGTTTAAACATTTTTAAAAAAAAAACAAGTTTATTAACTAAGTTCAATAAGATCTTGTTTCTCACATTCATTGCAACCCATCTGTAGGATGAAGAGGACATATTTTTTGTATCTTCTTTCTCTGCATAGTTTGCATTTAATCCCTTCTCCTGACGAATACTCGTGTAAAACATGCATAATGACTGTATGAATATTTATTTGCTGAATTTTTATAACCGAATATGAACACAACTTATAGAAAAAAGTTGGAATCAGATATAATATACTTCTACAAGCAAACAGTGCAGACCCTGATCTAACGTTTCCTACAGGAGATATGTGATCTGGGTCTACTCTGTTTGCAAAGATGTTAACTGACGTATATATGAGGGAAAGGGTTAGGTCAACTCGCTCAGGGCTACATCTTTAGCAAATATATCCCGCATCTTGGAGGGGAATTAATATGTTATGGTTAGAATGACCAAATGAAACAAACTGCTTGCTACAGCAAACCATGCAGACGTGGCCAGAATTTTCTAATCAACATTTATGCATGTAATACAACGTAATCCTACCATGGCATCCCACCATCTGAGTGTAGGCGTGGAAAATATATGGTAGCAGGATCCCATGTGACTGTCAAAGCCGAGAGGGCAACCCGGGGATGATCCCGTTCCTTGTCCATTGGCTGGTATGAAACATATATAAGCAGTAGACTTTCAACACAATCATACATGCAATACCGCTAAACAGCTGTAGTTATGATAGGTACATCTCTGTCTCTTGACTTCTATTTACCTACCTCTCTTTACCCGTCTCTTTACTTATCTCTTTATCCCTCTCTTTAACTCTCGTTATCTATCTTTTAACCCCTCTCTTTAACTCTCTTTAACCATCTCTGTATCCCTTTACCTATCTTTTTACCCTGATCTTTAACTCTCTTTACCTATCTTTTTAACCCGCTCTTTACCTATTTAACCTCCCTTTACATGCCTCTTTATCCCCCTCTTTACCTATCATTACCCCTCTATTTACCCCTCTCTTTACCGATCTCTTTACCCCTCTCTTTACCGATCTCTTTACCTCTCTTTAATCCCGTCCTTACTAATGTCTTTACCTCTCATTACCTCTCTTTACCTATTTTCTTAACCTCTTTATAAATACCGATCCTATATCCGCCGTTATTTAATGGTGACAGAAATAACAGCTTGGTTTAACATCCTCCAGATGGTTTCATATGAGACGCCGAGTAACTCGACACTATTTGGCAGCGAAACTGTTTCTTCATATTTATAAAAAATATATATATATATTTTCGAGCATTTGCAAACAGAGTAGACCCAGATCAGACTCCTGTAGGAACCGTCTGATCAGGGTCTGTTCTGTTTGCTAATGAAATTGATACATCTGTTTCTTTAGTTTCTAAAATGGTTACACTGTTTTATTGTAACTTTTTTGTCCATGAATTTAGTAGGTGTTGAAACTTGTAATAAATATAGCACAGGGAAAGGGTTAAAGTGTTTGATACTATAACGCTTCTTTGTAGAATAAGTGGACCCACAGGGGGGGGGGGGGGGGGGGGGGGGGGGGGGGGGGCGCCCCCCCTTAGTGGTTAGTAGTAGTATATATATAACACTAAATCGACCCAATCAATTGTTTTGACTTTTTACACCATCCAGACCCACGAAAAGGCCCCCTGTGAGTGGACCAGTTTGGCCAAAGACAATCAGCTGGCAAAGTTAACGCCTTGCACTCTAGCGGCGGACCAGTTTGGATCCCTATAGGATCTATATTGGATCTAAAGTTTATTTATAGCACCTAGTACAGTAATACAAAGGTGTATTATTGTACCAGGTGCTATAAATAAACGATAGTCTTTTTCGATCTAGTGCCAGTGAGCAAGACCTTATAACTCGGTGTCTCCTAAGGATTTAAACTGTTTCATCCTCAAATCAGGCGTACGATGGAGAAAATCCTCCTGAAGCTATTTGTACACATGTTAAACATTTTGCAGATCGAGCAGAACGTTATTGCTTATTCCGCTGTTTGCGAACTGACGTCTCATCAGGATCCAAACTGTTTTGACCATCAATAGCAAATAGTTTCACAAGCATGATTGGATCGGAAGTAGTCAATATGGCACCACATCCAACTTTGAGCATACAGTTGTTTCACAACTATACGTAAGGAATTTGATCAAAATGAACACGTCAGTTACACGGACTGTCAGTCCGTATAGTTCTTCTTACCAAAATACAACAATAATCCAGTAAAGGAGAAACAAACAAGTAAAATCTGTCCCATTTTCATCTCTACACGTCGCTTCTCGACTAGTTTTCTGTATTATCTTAACTTTTAACTTGCTGTCATGGAACAACTGGGTCTACTCTGGGTTTTTTTACTCTGAAAAAAATGTCTGCTCTTATTTTGGTCTGATGTAATTTGACTACTTCCGATTCTGTCAAGTTTTTGAGAAACTAATGGTCGAGTGTCAAACAGCTTGAATCCTGATGAGACGCCGAGTTACTCGGCGTCTCATCTGGATCCAAGCTGTTTGCAAACTTGAATAGCAGGATAATGGTATAGAACTGTGGACAGATAAAGCATGCTGTAGTGTGTACTGTTTTGGACATGTGTTGTCTCTAAATGTCTGACCGCAAACATTGGCACTTCGATAACAGATATGGGAAGAAGATAGTATCTAACCCTTTCAACTTCGAATTTTCCGAGTGGAAAAGTCAGTACGAAATGCTTAAACCTGCTAGAGGATTTTGAATGACAAACAGTGCAGACCCTGATCAGATGACTTCTCTATGATCCCTCTGACATGGGTCTACACTGCTTGCAAATGACAGTGTATGAGTGTACCGCTCTAAAAGGGTTAAATTTGAATCTATAGTAAACTCCATAAGGGAACGCTCAAGAGAAGTATACCTATATCTTTCAATCCGCTGAATTCTGAGTTTTCTAAGTGGAATGGTCCTCCGTAGTAGATTAACAACAAAGTTCATTCAGTATGAAAAAGTATACTTTGCCAGCGGATTTTGAATGGCAAACAGTGCAGACCCTAATCAGACGGCTAACCCTCTGATCTGAGTCGGTAATGTTTGCACTTGGCAGTACATTCGTTTCTTGCATTCAGGGGGTTTAACCATTTCCCTGTTAGATATTCATGCGAGAAATGATAAGATTATTTTATTATAATGGCATAATTATGTACACAGGAGTTTTGATCCTGGCAGAAATTGTGGAGTTAGATACAGTTGAACTTTGATATCTCGAACTCGGATCACTCGAGCTTCGGGGATACTCGAACAAAAAGTTCAGTCCTTTCAAAATTTACAATAAAGAATTACTCTAAAATGTATCGTTACAGATATCTAGAAACACGTGTGACAGCTTAATACAGGTACAAAGTAATGCTGAAAGCTCCTACAGGACCTGCATTAAGCTGTGAACTGTGTTCAAACTAGAAATCGGATAACTCGAACTCCTATTATCTCGAACTAATTTGTATGGTCCCTTGAAGTTCGAGATATCGAAGTTCAACTGTATATCATATTTCCATAAATACCCTGTTTACAAAGGCGTGAAAATGCGTTTATATGAGGGAAATGGTTAAACAGGTGGCAGCTCAATGGAGACTGTTTACCATGCATTAGCAATTACCTGATTTGGCAAATGGAATTTATGGAGGTAATTTATAATCCATTTCCTCAAATTGACGCCTTTTACCATGATATTTACAGAGGTGCCAAAAGTTTTGGCACCTCTGTAAAATCATGTTTGAAACATGGTAAATAGAGCATTTGCTCCGAAGGCTAAGGAACAAGTGCTTTTTTTATAACAATGGTTTCAAAACTACACAGTTCTATAATGTTCCTTATTTTCTGGTAAATATTCATTTTCAATAGATTTATTCAAAGATGTTGGGTCTAAAAATAGCCCATAAGGTAATGGGTTTAAGAAGCCCGAGTTTCACTAAGTGGTCGCTCTAAAAAGGTAAGTGACAACACTTAAGACATCCAAGGGGGAAATTGACTCGGTTACCAGTTACACCATGTATGAGAATAAATAGTTTATTAAGCTACACCCGTCTTTTTCATTCTATTGTCAGTCAAATACAAACTATATTTAAAATAATACTGTGTGCATAATTGTAGTATGGTGTGGTCATGCTCACACTCAACCAGGCCCCGTGGTAACAAAACGTATCTTATTGGTGTGATTCTGAGCTTAGCTCAAAATCTGACCAATCAGCTGCTTGAGAATTACAGAAAGTTTTATAACCTCGCGGCCAGTTGTTAAACCATAGAGCTGGTAATAATAATAATAATAATAATAATAATAATAATAATAGTCTTTATTTCCTCCAGATCAAGAGAGCATAGAAATCACAGTAAACAAGTACACTCACAAATGATATTTACAGTACAATGAACACTGAACAAAACATGAAGGCGACGACTTACAATGATAATGATGAAAGTGATGATGATGATGATGAGTGATGCTGATGCTGATGCTTCCGCTGATGCTGCTGCTGACGCTGATGATGATGATGATCATCATCATGATTAAGATGATGGAGTTGACTGCAAAACGATGGCAATGAAGGCGAGATTTATGACGATGATGATGGCGACATTTATGATATTAACACAAAATGAACACCACAATATGTGTTATGACTATAATATAAACGCCATGTGCCATTACTCTGTCGAAACGAAACACAGAGAGACAGCTAACGTCCTTATTTCTTTCCTTACTGAACATTTCCGCATGATGTGCTCACCTCATGAGTATTCGACAACTATGTTGTTTTATTTAAGGTAAACGACTAAGCTGGCGGATCAAATCTATACAATCACATAAACAGGCACTATGCTCCGATCCTGTTGGAATGGTCTTACCTGAGTTTATTCTGTTTAACAGACATGAAACTATCGTTATGTAAATGAAAGAGTTAAAGCCTATATCACTTTCGGTCCGATATGTGCCAAGCAATAGAATGCATTTTCTGAATGACAAATTCAAACGCAATCACCACTGGTCAAAGGAAATAGTGTTGAACTGATTTCATGGTTTAAATACACGTGGAACGTGCCGTACTGAATATCCATATATGGCAATGTTGAATTGTTCTGCCGATTTACTGTATAACCATGTTTCCTTCTTCGATGTGTTCCATTGTTTGAATGCATACAATCTGGCAAGACGCTGAGGAACCTCTATCAAGTTAACATTTCAGATATAAACATAGTTTTAATGACAACACATCCGAAATCAGTCAAATGATTTAAGAATATAAGGGAGAATAAACGATGTGTATTTCCATTTCAGTTACAAGGTAGATATAAGTAAAACTAGTGAAAACTAAATGCACGTCAAACCCCACCCCCCCCCCCCCCCCCCCCCACACACACACACACATATGTACACAAAAATCGCTGTTCAACTCTTTGATTGCCCCTTTTTGGACTTTTTGAAGTCATTTCGTTATGCAAATTTTGCGAAAATGTGAGCAAATATATATCTACTGGAAGAAATCAATTTGGTTATACAGGCTATGCAGTAATTAATAGTAAAAACTTTTCCATGTTGCTGTTCATTAGAAAATATTATAGGGCGAATCTCTGTTTGTAAACAAACCCGTCGATTTCGCGCATGCGCAGTTAACTGGTGGGCAAAAACACCAATAACGACCGGTTTACGGACATTGGCCCCCCCCCCCCCCCCCCCCGGGACACTTCCCCCCCCCCCTCCGGACCTTTGCCCCCCTATTTGGGCATGGGCGGACGGTAAACGGACATTATCCCACCCGGACGACAGCCCACCCGGATGACAGCCCACCATTTCTCTAAGGGCGGACATTAGCCCACTCGTGTTATTGAGGGGGGGGGGGGGGGGGGGGCGGACAATAGCCCACTCGTGGTTTTGTGGAGGGCGGACATTAGCCCACTCGTGTTTTTTTTTGATGGGCGGACATTAGCCCACTCGGACAATAGATCCCTCGCGCTGCATATTAACGAGGCGGACATCAGCCCACCCGGACAGTAGACCCCTCGAGATTATAATATATGTTTATTCACACTCCCAATTAGGTGAAAATCGTTGTAATTACCCATGATTTATCAAATATTCAGCTACTCTTACTGGTTCTTTATGTTACGGGAAAAAGTCTATTTCGGACCGAGGATGTTTGGCCCCTAATTATCTTAGTTATAATGTTTGTTTATGTTTCATTGCACTGCACTGTTTGATAAATCATGGATAATTAGCTACATTGCTTGTTAACCTGAAAAATACTGAACTGATACTGTAAATTGAACGACTTTTTTTTTTTCCCCAAATTTATTTCTATTTAATAAACACGAACACTGCTTTCAATCACAGGTGCTAGGCGTGTGGCCATTTCACAAATACTTCTTATAAATACCTTCAAATACGTTTAGACATCATAACTTGACATTATAAAAAAATAAAAAAAAATGAAATTTTTTATTTTTTTTCGTATAGTATATTAATATAGTAATATACTATACGAAAAAAAAAATTCATTTTTTTTTCTTTTTTTATAATGTCAAGTTATGATGTCTAAACGTATTTGAAGGTATTTATAAGCAGTATTTGTGAAATGGTCACACGCCTAGCACCTGTGCTTTCAATATGATCATTTCCGTTGCCGGGCAATGTATAAACCTTTAGCCGAATTTCTGAAACAATTGATGCGGGAATGTTAGAGTTTCCCAAATTAATACAATTAAAACAATTTTTTTTATGAAATAGGTGAAGATTTGTGAAACACTGAGATAATCGATGTTTGGGCATCAAGTTGGTAATTGTATTATATCCCTTGACCGATCAGCGTATGTGAATACACTACTAGGTGTATATCATCCAGACGTTGAACTATCACTTCCGGTTGAAAGATGTTATAACGATTTGTTAAAATTCCTTTTCAGACATGTACATTATGTTTGCAAAGTTGGCAGTCTACAGAGTCAACACTATGTCGACTTAGCAACTCTATAATTGTCGTTGTACTTCATAATTATACATGCAAGTTTGTAATTACAAGTATGTTATTTTGTATACTCTCTGTATTTCTTTTCGATCAGAGAGATACACGACACATGCATGTAGTTTGAATGGAACTTATATATTATGTGGAATCTCGTTCTGAAATTGATATTCACCCGCCAATTTGTGTACATTTGTTTCGTATATGTATCTGATGTACTTGTCTAATGGTGTGTATGCATGTTTATGTATGTTTGTTTATATATAATTACCACAGACAAGTATTCCCATTTACTTATTTTATACTAAGTTAACGTGTTCTCTTGTACAGTCTCTACTTTTCGTTTCGTTTAGAGGCGTACTGGTAGGGTACATGCATTAGTTATATTATATTTTTTTTGCATTTCCATCAAGAGTTGTGTGTGTACTATGTATGTGTATATGCAGTATGAATGTTGGGTTTGTTGTATTGTCTTTGTATCTTTTTTTTTTGTTCTGTTGTGTAGTTCACTATTTACATGTGATTTGTAATCTTCAAATATGGAGGAAATAAAGATATATATATATGTCTATTCAACTGATTATTTAAATCTTTATTTCTGTCTCTTCTTTGTACAACAAAGTAGCATTACAATTCGTGTATATCACAGTTTTACATATTTGTACAAAGTCGTTCATAATTGAATTATAAGAGACTATCACAGCTATTCATCTTAAATTGCACTATCAAAAGCATTATATACAGCAGGTAAAATGCACACAGCACCCTTTAATACCACACACCTAACCGTCACTGATACAATGAACACGCGCATGTCTAATTGGATTATCAAACACACGCTTGTCATTAATTGGATCATCACACCTGTAAGCATTATCTTGTAGTTCAACGCTTACGTACTTGTTCGAACATTACCGAAAACTAAAATTTGTGTGATAATTATGTTTATGTTGCTCCGATCTAAAGTCGAAGATATTATTTTTACAGTCATTTGGCCTTACAGACCTACAGAAATAGGTGAGCAAATTACGAGGGGTCTACTGTCCGGGTGGGCTGATGTCCGCCTTGTTAATATGCAGCGCGAGGGGTCCGCCCATCAAAAAAGTACGAGTGGGCTAATGTCCGCCCTCATCAAAACCACGAGTGGGCTAATGTCCGCCCCCACAAAAACACGGGTGGGCTAATGTCCGCCCTTAGCGAAATAGTGGGCTGTCATCCGGGTGGGCTGTTGTCCGGGTGGGCTAATGTCCTAGAACCCGGGCGGACATTTGCCTGTACGGACACAATCTTATTGATTTTCCTCTACATAATTATATTGTTTGTTGGAATAAGTTCAGGCTAATAGAGAGTTCTGTTGGAATGAACAAAATAAACTTAGTATACTTAGAAAATCCAAACATACATTCATCGTCTGAGGAAAACTATTTTTTGGAAATATTTGGCTCATGACTATTTTTTCACACAGGTAGAGCTATCGAGCTAACGTTGCACATGGTGCATTTTCAAGTGGAAAAATGAGAAATCTAGATAAGTTTCGATTTTCCTTTAAATTCGTCCACTTTTAGAAAAGTTCTGACTTTATGATAAACTCGTCTACAAGTTCTACGTCCTCCAAAATTTTTACTCATACGTTATGAATTGAGAAAAATGCTATGAATGAATGGAAATTGTGTTTTGTACGACGATTTTTTAAAAAAATATGTTTGTATATGAACTAATATGAAAATATCTAATAATTTACGATAAAATGACGCATGGGTAATGACTTTCCCCGAGTGGGAATTTACCACTCATAGCTCCTGGACTAACACCATGTGTATTTGTTTACATCGAACAGCTGATGACCTCGTTGTCGTGGGTGACCTTTGGCCCAGTAATCTAAATCTGGTGCTGCGTGTAAAAAAACTTTTCTGAATTGTGATCAGAAAATTCGGCATTACTTGTAGTATTAAAAACGAGGAACACATGTATATTTACTCTTGTTTTTAATATTTGACAAAATATAAAACCTAAAATGGGAGGGGCTTGCTCCACACGTGATCGCTACGTCACCATTTTCAGTAGACATCCGCCATATTTGTTGTTATTTTGCAGAGGTAACTGGAGCAATTTACCCAGTGATAAGTGACTTCGTAGAAAGCCAAAATGTCGTCTCCGAGTCCTGGGAAACGGAGAATGGACACAGATGTTGTTAAACTGTATCCTTATAAGTTTTATAATAGATTCGCACAGCCATTTTCTTGATACATAGCATACGTTTTGTTTTGTGTATTTTACTGACGGAAATGGTTGCTTCCAGGGTGTTATAGGTCATTAAATGATTATGATGTGGACAAAGCATGTGTACAATGGTAAGCAACTGTTGGAAACCATCATTTGCATTTATTTTGACATATTTCTCGATTATTATTTTACATCACAGATAGATGTATAATGCGTAAGTTGCATTCGAAGTTTGACACTGGTGGTGGGGAACCTGTTTAATCTCGTATGTCATTGTGTTTTGATTACATGTATATAGGTTGATACATATATATAATGAAGAAAATATACTGAAGGTTAAAGATTTAAGAATCAGTATACCTCATGAGTCATTGTGTAGAGAGATTTAGTTCACCTCTGACCATGAAAGGCAAACTATATCTTACTGCAGTGTACTGGACAGTTGCTATTTTTAGAAACATCTTTATGGGTTACTATGTTAAAGACTAAGCCCAATGGGTATTGTACATAACTTCTATATGTTTTTCTTCATTTTAAAGATAAGAGTAAGTCTTAAAAATGTAATTGTGCACTTAAAACAGTATTTAGAGATTGTAGACAGTGAGTCACATACTTGATCTTCACTTGCAAGACTTACAATGTTTTATCTATTGTATGTATTGAGAATTTGAGATGAAAAGTAAGGCAACTGGGTCAACTTGGCCTCAGGTCAACTCGGCTCCTGTGTCAACTCGGCCTCGGGTCAACTCTGCCCTCTAATATGATTATATATACATTTTTTTGTATATTCTGATCCTGCTTCAAGTTTTATTGTTTATTTAGTACTTATCATTTGTACACCATGAATGCATGTATATAGCACATTTATTGTGATCATACAATAATTGCGTGTCTGAAAGACATATGTGAGATCTTTTAAAATGTGACTGTTAACTATTCTATGGCCTGTACTGTATAGTACATGCCGAGTTGACCTGGCTGAGAACAGGCCGACTTGACCCGGATTCAAAAGTAAGTAACTTAGTGTAAAATTCTTTGCATGCTACCGATAAATATGTGATTAATCCGTGCAAACAGTTTGAATCCTGATAAGATGCATAGTAACTTGTCTCAACACAAACTTGCTTAGTATAATTAATAATTAAAGTAAATCAAATAGCAGGCTTCTTTTTGCATTCTTTTTGTAAGCAATGAACAATAACATAGGAGGTATCCCACCATCGATCCCATGCCTAACCGATATACCTGACAACTGCCATTCCCCTTAGCAGTCTAGTGCAATATATTGATATACATTTGATGGATACAAAAGGCGTTTAATAACATGGCTTCCAGAAACACATCATGACATATTATTTCTGACATGAAAATGCTTTGTAACATTAGCTTTGGTTTAGTATGTGCAACAAAATCCACAACATATAGCAGTTCCCGAATGTGTAAGAAAGTCACACAAATATACAAATATCAGTCACATGATGAAATCAGGTGACCATAATATGAATGGAAGTATTCTCCCAAAGGCAGTTACTCAATGAATAAAGAAATGCGCGTAGGATGACCTTATGCAAGCGATCAGGTAATCACGCCCATAAACTGTGAGTGGTCAGTTTGGTAATAAGCATATACGTGGGAAATGGCTGAAGTGTCAGCTGCAACTTAATTACCCACTGGAAAAAGTGTTAATCCTTTCCCTTATAGATACGCAATTTCATACCAAAGTACACTTAGTTGATATCAGAAATTTGATTTTCAACACATTGATCCCATGCAAAGAATATTATACAGCAGCGTCTGAAACACTTTTATTAGGGCCCCACACCTTGGTGTGGGTGCCCTATAGTAATCGCCTTGTCAGTCAGTCAGTCCGTCACATTTTTTTGTCCGCTCTCTAACTCAAATAGTTTTCATCTGATCTTCACCAAACTTTCAGAGAATGTTTATAGGTGTAAAATCTTGACCAAGTATGATTACCAGTCAAATCGCATCTGACACCTCTGAGTTAGACCCTTGATTCAGTCAAAATTGGTCATTTTAGACTTGTCCGCTCTCTAACTCAGATAGTTTTCATCTGATCTTCACCAAACTTTTCAAGAATGTTTATAGGTGTAAAATCTTGACCAGTTTTGATTACCAGTCAAATCGCATTAGACACCTGAGTTATGGCCCTTGATTCAGTCAAAATTGGCCGTTTTAGCCTTGTCCACTCTCTAACTCATATAGTTTTCATCTGATTTTCACCAAACTTTCAGAGAATGTTAATAAGTGTAAAATCTTGACCAAGTTTGATTACTAGTTAAATCGCATTAGACACCTTTGAGTTATTGCCCTTGTTTCAGTCAAAATTGGCCGTTTTAGCCTTGTCCGCTCTCTAACCCAAATAGTTTTCCTCTAATCTTCACCAAACTTGCGGAGAATGTTTATAGGTGCAAAGTCTTGACCAAGTTCGATCACCAGTCAAATCGCATTAGACACCTGAGTTATGGCACTTGATTCAGTCAAAATTGTCCGTTTTAGCCTTGTCCGCTCTAATTTATTAGAATGCACAATTTCAAATTTCCTCCATAAATACACCTTTCTATGCCTCTGTAAGAATCACCTATTTAAACTATTGTGATAAATAGAGCATTTGCTCCTATAGGAGCAAATGCTCTATCATAATGGTTTCAAACTTCAAAATTTAAAAAAAAAATCCTTTTCTTTAGTTAATGCTCCTTTTTGGTAGATTTATTCAAAGTGTTTTGATCTAAACATAGCCTATGAGGGAATGGGTTAACCCTTTACTCCATGAATATTAATGAAAGAAACAATGATATCATCAATATTATTTAGATGATTTTTATAATGGCACAATGAACACAGGAATGTGTGGCTATTGCAAAATACTGAAGAATCATTTCTATATTATTTTATAAGCTAACAGAGCAGACCATGGTCAGAAGGCTTCTACAAAGGCCGTCTGATCTGGGTCTACTCTTTTTGAAAAGACGTAACAGGGCATATTTATGGAGTAAAGGGTCAACTTTGTAAGATGTACATGTATCTTACAGATAATTATTGTGATCCACTTGTAGCAGTCTTTTTCCCTCCTTCTTTTGGTTGTAAACTGCTCATTTGTCATGAAATTATACTGCTCTAATCTGAAATACGGTAATTGGTTTTCTTTGTATACAAAACTGAACATCGTAATTGTCAGGGGTGTGATGTCTCCTTGCTTGAGCGCATTTTAATGCAAAACTTTCTTTTAACATTTAGCCCAATTAGATTTATCGTTGTCCATTAATCAGAGTCTGTCCACCACTTTTTACATCATGCATAATTCCAAAAATGTTTTCGAACATAATATATTCAGAGTGCTTATGGATGAGCTCTAGAGGAGTGAGATAAGGAATGGTCTTTAGGAAATTTGCAAATGTTATTTGCAAAAAAACAACCATATATAAACCCTTTACTTAATAAATACGCCTATCTACGCCTTTGCAAACAGAGTAGACCTAGATCAGAGGGCTCCTGTAGGAGCCGTCGGATCAGAATCCGCTCTGTTTGCTTATGATTTTTTTACCTGCGAGTCCCGAGTCCTGTACTCACATAATATCTCTGGGGATGCAAAGTTTCAAAATTTTGAGTCCCAATAATGCATTGAAATTTCTAACAACATTTTTGAAGTCTTATTAATATCTTAATTATAATCAATACATTCAATACCCAGTTTTTCATCAGCTATTAGTATGAAAAGCCAGTTTTATAAATACCTTTGACTGGGTGCTTTAATGTATTTTCATAGAATATTTGGACTCGTTCTTTCAATTTGGGGACTCGCATATTTGCAGTTTATCGAGTCCGAGGACACGTGCAAGAAAATTTGTGAAAAAATCACTGTGATACATGTATAATATAAATATGATTCCAAAGTTTCTGCCATAGTCAAACATTTCTGTGTCCATGTGCTATCATAACATCAAAACGCAACTGTATCAGATAAAGGGTTAATACATGTACATATATATGTAAATTAAAGACCCGTTCCCACTGTCACGGTGCTGGTCTCGGTACCCCACGGTACTTCCCGGCGAAGAAATAGCCAGCGTCCGGGATGATATGGGACCTTATTTCTTAAAAAATAAATGTACATTCCCATATTCCCGACGTTGCCTCGGTGTACCCCCGATTTAGAAGCGGGATCTTCCAATTTGACCCCGGGGTATCCCGGTTAGTTTCCGGTTTGGCACGGTGTATTTACGGTGTAGGGTCGGCGTTTTCCCGGTCGAACACGATACAATCTGGTGTGACCCTGGTCATCGCCGGTAGTGCCGCGGTGGCCGCCAGTGTCACCCGTCATATCCCGGGTGTGCGCCGGTGACAAACCGGCTCATACCTTGCCAGTCCCTAACTCCACCAGTACAAAACGGGACTATACTGTCGTACACCGGAGCTATACCGTCCCAATGCCGGGGGTTCACCAAAGGTCTATGAGGTGCTTGCCAACATCCCAGATTACTAGGGACTATCACGGTAAAGCCAGGGTAGAGACCCGGACCTGCACCGGAATATACCAGCGTTGTCCCGGAATTGCCAGGATTAAGCCGGTTTTGGATATCTTTCCCGGTGACTCTCGGTGACTCCCGGTTGTTTTAAACATTTTAAAACATCTGGGGCTGTCTGCCGGATTAAGCCGGATCAATAGGGTTCATCAGGGATCTTCCCGGATGTTAACGGTGCCGCCAGGGATGTACTCCCGGTTTGACATGGTTTCCCCCGGTCCACACATCCGGGACGTACTGGGGGCCAATCAGGGACAGTGGGAATGGGGCTTTAAACAGCACCTTCTGTGTAAGATTAACCCTTTCAAAGCTGAATGTTCAGAGTGGAATATAGCCCATCAGTGTTTAACTATGGAATCCACTCAGTATGAAATCTTAAATTTGCTACATGATTTTGAATGACAAACAGTGCAGACCCTGATCAGAGGGCTTCCATAGGAGCCCTCTGATCTTGGTCTACACTGTTTACATATGAGTCAACTGGCTTCCGGCATTCAAAAGGTTAAAGGTACAGGAGGGGTGCTATAGTTTAACACTAAAGACCTTTTACATGCAACAGGTGTCTTAAGAATCAACAGCTGGTTTACCCACTTTGTATTTAAAACTATTTTTTGGTACCGGTAGTTGTTTTCCTTGACTCTTTGTCCAGCATCGAAAGTAAACATGAGGTGACCATCCTTGGAGGACTAAATGAATTCATAGTGAAGTTCTATGGACCCCAAGGCAGTAAGTATTGTTAATTTTATATTTATTTTTAGCTCACCAGAGCACTTTTGTGCTCAGGGTGAGCTTTTGTGATCACTTGATGTCCGTCGTCCGTCGTCGTCCGTCGTCCGTCGTGCGTCGTGCGTCGTCCGTCGTCGGGCGTCAACAATTTGAACCTTTAAAAATCTTCTCCTCTGAATCTACAGGGTTCTCAGCTTTCATCTTTGGTACATAGCATCATCTTTTGGTCCTCTACAAAAGTTATATAAATTTTGCCCCTGGGGTCAAAATTGGCCCCGCCCCAGGGGTGCCTTGTTTTCTATTGAAATATATAGTAAAACTTTGAAAATCTTCTCCTCTGAATCTACAGGGTTCTCAGCTTTCATATTTGGCACATAGCATCATGTACAGGTCCTCTACAAAAGTTATATAAATTATGCCCCTGGGGTCAAAATTGGCCCCGCCCCAGGGGTAGCCAGTTTTGAATAGAAAAATATAGTGACAACTTTGAAAATCTTCTCCTCTGAATCTACAGGGTTCTCAGCTTTCATATTTGGCACATAGCATCATGTTCAGGTCCTCTACAAAAGTTATATAAATTATGGCCCTGGGGTCAAAATTGGCCCCGCCCCAGGGGTAGCCAGATTTCATTAGAAACATATAGTGACAACTTTGAAAATCTTCTCCTCTGAATCTACAGGGTTCTCAGTTTTCATATTTGACACATAGCATCATGTTCAGGTCCTCTACAAAATTTATATAAATTATGCCCCCGGGGTCAAAATTGGCCCCTGCCCCAGGGGTAGCCAGTTCGCAATAGAAACATATAGTGTCAAATTTGAAAATATTTTCCTCAGAAACTGGAAGGTTCTCAGCTTTCATATTTGGCACATAGCATCATGTTCAGGTCCTCTACAAAAGTTGTATAAATTATGCCCCTTGGATCAAAATTGGCCCGCCCCAGGGGTGGCTAGTTTTCTCTAGAAACATAAAGTGAAAACTTTGAACATCTTCTCCTCTGATTGCCTGGTGAGCGATGTCAGGGCCATTCTGGCCCTCTTGTTTCAAGATTCTCACTTTCAAAAACATGATTACATAGAATTTTTTTTAGTTCATCTGTTTTTCGAAGAAAAAATAAGAGCTTTTGGCGTAACTACGGCGTCCACGTTGTCGTCATGGTTTTCATCGTTAGCTTTAATGATGGCAGCTATAATCAAACAGACGAGCATTGGCACTGCATGCAGTGCTCACTGTGGAGGACTCCTACTTTTTAAACAAGAGCTGCTCTTGTTTAAAAAGTAGGAGTCCTTCACTGTGGAGAATTAGAACAATAATAAGAATCCCTGGACTCGAGATCAGCAGTCAACCATTGTCTTTCCTGTCCCTTTTAAAAAATTGTATTGTTATCTTTTTAGGTCATTTGGCATAATGTGTCAATTTCTATTGCCGTGTCATTTGTTTGCCATGACATTGTGGTCTGTCATGGGTTTTTCATCATTAACAGTTACTTTAACTTCAGCATGGTACTGGAGGATTTGTAATAACCTTTGCAAACAATTTAGATGTAGATGAGATGCAGAATAATTATGTGTCACATTAGGATCCAAACTGCTTGACAATCTAACACTGTTTTTGAAAAGAGCTCAAAGAAATATTTACTTATACAATTGAGGGAGAAGACACTACATTTGAACTTCGATATCTCGAACTTCAAGGGACCATACAAATAGTTCGAGATAACAGAAGTTTGCGAGGGTATACTGGAATCATCCAGGTGGCCGGTCGGTTATTTGGTTATACAGTTGGTCCGTCTGTCCGCATTTAAACAAGGGTACATGTAGTTGGTGTTATTGAAATTGTATTTGGCATACATAATAGCCACAAAAAGTAGATGTGCAAGACAAACTTTTCACGTGTTTAGTGTGGGTACATTGCAGAATTATCTCCTCATGAATTTTGAACTTTGGTTTGTGATCAAGACTCATGGGGTTTGGGGTATTACCTTTAGTGATAGTTTTAGTTTGATTTAAGTTTGAATATACCATACCTCTAATACTGGTAAATGCTCCTGGTTTGTGTGTGTGTGTGTGGGGGGGGTTACATTTTTTAAAAGGAACATCTTGCATTGCATTTTGTACATAGGTGGTCGCTTAATGTAGAATGAAAGCAATGCAAAAACTGGAGAGCTTTCTGCATTGCTTTCAGTCTGCATTAAGCTACCACCTGTATTTTGAAACAACTAATTTCTGTATATTTTTATATGGATATTATATAGGGTTTAAGTTGTTTTATTGATCATTAGTTTTCCCCCCTCAGAAGTAAGGGGGGGGGGGGGCATCTATAACAGTGGGGGCATTTATTAGGAAGAAAATGGTATTTTGTTCCTGCTGTGTATCCTGAAGATTGATTTTCAATACGTTGTCAAATTTTACAGAATTATAAACTGGCACAGGAGATGATGCCTAAAATGTGTGGGTTTTATTTGTTGAAATAATTTCTATCCTACATAATGTAAGATGATCCAGAGATCCAGATAAGATGCTTAAATTAAAACATTTTCAAGACTCTTTTATTTCTCCACTCCTTATAATTAGAATCATCTCTTCTAGGCGATTCTAAAGAGTGGTCACAACATAGGGTTTGATGGAGAAATGACTATTTTGGTATTTAAGTATGCATGTTGGTCTGTTGCTCTGGTGATAGAAGTTGTACTTAGATTGCACCTTTACTGTAAAAGTGTGTGTAAAAGTTGTCAAGCATTTTGACAGACATCATTGAGTTTATATAATTTATATATTGCTTGATGCACCTAAGGGCATTAATTACCACTACATGTAGAATTTAAATACTCATATAGTGTATTTGCCTGAGTAGCTATTAACCCTTGGAATGCTGGGTAGTCACAGTGGAATGGTCAATCCGTGTTTAACAATAGACTCCATTCTGTATGAAAATGTATCATTTGTGAGAGGATTTTGAATGACAGTGCAGGCTCTTATCAGAGGATTCTTCCAGAGCTCCTGATCTGGCATCTAAACAGTTTGCAAATATCAAACCATCTATTACCTGCATTCAAAGGGTGAACCATTATCCTGCTAAGTGCAGTCTTACTTGTTTGAATGATGCTGAGTTACTTGACGCAATGACGTCTCTGAGGACGTGTTCGACAATCAGTCAATAGTTTCTCAAAAGCAGGAACCAATTTAAATTAAATAAATCTTGCAACAAAACAGACATTTACATAATAGAGGTATGATCTTTCAACTCCTTTGCTAATAGTATAGTAGATCAAGATCGGATGACTCCTGTAGGAGCAGTCGTCTGATCAGAGTCTGCTCTGTTGCTTATGAAATTAAATACATCTATTTTCATATACAATGTATGATATAAATTCAGCTGAAAATATTCATGTCATTCTTTCTTGCATGAATATTTATCTGTTAAAGGATTAAGCAATTTTAATGGCCGGATAAGGGCTTTTGATGTGAACACCTGCCTAAATACAGATGACAGTATCCACAAATCCTGATAAAACAGCTCCAGATAAGAGGCATACTTAGGATATATCCATGATGATGAATGTTATATTTAGAATATATCCGTGATGAATGTTTTATCTAGAATATATCCATGATGAATGTTTTATTAGGAAATATCCATGATGAATGGTTCATTTAGGATGTATCCATGATGAATGTTTTTGTTTAGGATACATCCATGATGAATGTTTTATTATGTGATATATCCATGATGAATGGTTTATTTAGGATATATCCATGATGAATGTTTTTGTTTAGGATATATCCATGATGAATGGTTTATTTAGGATATAATCCATGATGAATGTTTTATTTAGGATATAATCCATGATGAATTTCTCTTCCTTACCCCATCTTGTGGTATTTGTTAAAATAATCTCTGAAGCAAATTTGCTCAGTAGTAATGAGGAAGGGTTTGGTTGAGAATAACCCCTTGGGATAAAATTCTGATTGAAAAATGTGCCTTTTATCTGGAGCTCTGATAAAAAATATTTTTAGACCCAACCTCGTTGAATAACCTACCGAAAAGGGCATTAACTAGGGAAAAGGAAAATTTAGATTTGTGTAGTTCTGAAACCATTGTGATAAATAGAGCATTTGCTCCATTGGAGCAAATGCTCTATTTAACACAATGGTTTTAAAAAAGCGAATTTTGTAGAGGTGTCAAAAGGTGTCAATAGGAGGGAATGGGTTAATGCCTTTGTCAACAGCGTAGACCCAGATCAGATGGAAACTTCTGAAACTTTCAGTTTTAACTTTCATAATGGATAATGTAACCATGCATTGAAAAATTCCCACAGTATGTTATGAACTAATGAGAATTCAAGTATGATCAACTGTGCAAGACCTGATTGGAGAGATCAGCAAGAATATATACCGGTAACTATGATCTGCAATAGTTTCATCAGTCTCAGGCTGAGATCCAGCTAGCCTGACTTGGGGATGCACTATTGCTCCTGGAAAATAGGCATGCAGAACTTCCGACAGAAATTGTGCATTTTGAGAGCTTGAGTGAAGTGGTAATAGCTTGACCTCAGTTGCATGACCAATGATTCGTTATTTTTCTCACTTGTCATACTTAAGTTATGCCCCACTCAAATAGTTTCATTGTGTAATGGCCACAAACCCAGGAAACCATCAACAAACAAAAATTAACACCATTATTATGACATTTACCTCAAGTGCATGCATACAGCTCTAGATAATATTGTTTTAGATGAGATTTGTCCATTTTACTATTTAGTTCAACATTCAGATCTGTCAGTCTGGCAAATGAGAAAAATACATATACCGGTACTAAGAAATGGTGCCTGCTTGCTTTGAAACGGTCTTTACCATAAGGATACTAGTAAAGAGGGTGTCTGGATGAAGTCATGATTTGTCATGAATGGTAAATTGACACGAGCTTTTGCTCTTTTTTTTAACCCTTTCCCTAATGAACAATTATGTCTGAATTGGTCATTTGACAAATATTCATTAATATTTGATATACATGTACATGTAATATTATTGCTTTCAAGCTCATGATAGACACCTTTTGGTGTCTTTACAAACAGAGTAGACCCAGATCAGATGGCCAGTATACGTAGGCTCTGATTGCTTACATGTATGACTTAATATAGATCTGATTCTGTCATGGTCAAAACTTCTCTTGTTGACGGTGCCATTATATACATGTACAGCTACATAATGTTTATGCAGTCATTTTGCTTACATGAATATATATCGGGTTAATGGTTAAACCCCATCTCTGATCTATGTAGTAAGTACATTGGTGTAAGTGGCCTTTGTAATGCTACTGGTGAATATGTAAATGCTTTTCAAACAGGTTGGATCCAGATTAGATACTTGACAAGTGAAAAATGAGCATTCTTTTGAGATCTAAAATGTAAAACTCTCAAATTGTGTTTTTGTGAAGAGAGAAAATAAAGGGTCCTGGCATTGGAAGGCTGTTTACATGTAGATTGTACAAAACTAAATTGGACACTTATTTGTCTAGCAGCTACTGTTTGTCATGCTGTCAGGATCATTATATTTAACCCTTTCCCAGCTGAATATTGATGTCAGAAATAATTGTCATTAATATTTATTCGCAGAATTTTTATAGTGGCATATGTACATGATCATAGGATTTTTTATGGTATTGGTTGAAACTATAGATTCAGATCTTCTACAATTTCATAAGCATACAGAGCAGGCCCTGATCAAACGGCTCCTATAGGATCGAGCCGTTTGATCTGGTTCTAATATTTTTGCAAAGGCTTGAAAAAGCGTATATATTAGGGAAAGGGTTAATCTATAACCTGCTAAATGACTCAATATGACTCCTTCCCATAAGAATGGACACCGTTAATCTTTGAATCAAATGTGTCTTTGTTAGAAAAAGTATCTCTGACAATTTCTCTCAGAACTGCCTGATGTGGGTTTACATTGGTTGCAAATTCTGGAACATGTATATGATAGTTAGCAGGACTAGGGCTAACTGTAGGCTAGCATATGTAATGTCCATACCAATCATGATGATGATGATAGCAGGCTTGGGAGGCATCTGCTGTACTGCCATCTGGCTGCTCATTCTTGCTCTGTTGCTGTATGTTGCTAGTTATATTGATTTACTCATGCCCATCAGCTCAATTCACTTTCATCTGAAGTGTGAAATAACATGAGTACTGCAGTCTTCTTTGCAAGCTATGTGTGAATTGGTGATAATCTTAGCAAATAGTTTGGATCCTTTTGAGAAACTGAATAATTCAGCATCTTGTCAGTGTCCAGTCGTGTTGGAAAGTCTGATGGTCAGTTTAAAAATGAAATAGAAAAACACATATGTTTTAGAATTTGGAGCAGGTAGTAATTTGCTTTGCAGGCTAAAGGTTAATAATTACAGAAAGTAGTCCATCACACTAAACAAGGATGTTTATATATATATGAGTAACACTGTTTCAATTGCTTGGTTCATCCTTGAATAACTGCACTGAGTTAACTACATGTGCCCTGTAATATGAAGTCAAATGATGAATTTTGAAACAATGTATAATTAACATCTAGTACATGTTTATACAATTAACAGTATTTGAATGTAGAAATATCTTTAACCCATAACTCCATAAATGCACCTTTCTGTGCCTTTGCAAACAGAGTAGACTATGGTCAGATGACTCCTATAGGAACTGCCAGCTATAAGGTATTCTCCATTAGCTTATAGAATAATGTACATGTAGATCTAATTCTACAGTTTTTGCTTTGTCATAAATTCCATATTTAAATATGCTATTTGAAACCTAAAAATGATTAACCCATTCCTTCATAGGCTATTTTTAAATCTAACCACTTTGAATAAATCTACCTAAAAGGAGCATTAACTAAAGAAAAGGATTTTTTTTAGAATTTTGTAGTTTGAAACCATTGTGATAAATAGAGCATTTGCTCCTATAGGAGCAAATGCTATATATATCACAATGATTTCAATAGGTGATTTTTACAGGGGCGTAGAAAGGCGTATTTATGGAGGAAAGGGTTAATATTTACATTTGTATCTGATTTCATCATTTCTCACATGAATATTCTTGGAGTATAGGGTTAATTTGGAGTTTCCTTGGGATACTAGCAGGTCTGTATTCCTCTGTACCCTTAAAATGCTGAAATTTCAAAGTGGAGTGTTCCACCATGTTTTAACCATTTCCTACATTTAAATGCCCTCATGCCTTTGTGAACAGAGTAGATCTAGATCAGATGGCTCTTATAGAAGTCATCATTCTGATCTAGGTCCGCTGTGTTCGCTTTTGGTATGATATAGATCTGATTCTGCAGTTTCTGCCTGAGTCAAAGTGTACTGTGTTCATATGCCAGTATAAAAAAATAATGTAATTAATATAATTATTTCATACATGGATATTCAATAGGGAAAGGGTTAATGATGGAGTCTGTGTAATTTAAAAAAGTATATTGCGAGAGAATTTTGAATGACAAACAGTTCAAACTCTAATCAGATTCTGGGTCTGCACTGTTTGTAAATGCCAGTACATTTGTTTCCAAATTCAAAGGTTTAAACCTTTACTCCATAAATATGCCTTACTGTGCCTTTGCAAACAGTAGACCCAGATCAGACGGCTCCTGCGGTCTAATCGGACCTGCTCTCTTTGCTTATGGTATAATATTATAGATACAATGTACATATATGATTTTACAGTTTCTGCAGTGGTAATAAAATCCCATGTCCATGTGCTATTTTAACGATTCATCTTATTAATATTCATGATGTCATTATTTCTTACATGAATATTCATGGAGTAATGGGTTAACGTAGCACCACCTATACTGTATAATACATATTGGTGAATAGTGAGAGACTACCTAGCAGGAGGAATCATGCTTAGTCATCTGGGTATTGTTTGTCATACAATATAGTTGATGACATGATGCTAGTAAATGCCAGTGATGAGTCACTTATTTCGTTAAATTACTCATTCTTTATCCCTTTCCTCCATAAATACGCCTTTTTATGCCTCTGTAAATTTCACCTGTTGAAACCATTGTGATAAATAGAGCATTTGCTCCTATAGGAGCAAATGCTGTATTTATCACAATGGTTTCAAACTACAAAATTCTAAAAAAATTCCTTTTGTCGAGTTAATGCTCCTTTTTGGTAGACTTATCCAAAGTGGTTGGATCTAAAAATAGGCTATGAGGTAATTGGTTAATAACTCTTAACTCTATGAATAATGACTGTATGAATATTTTTTTTTTTGTAATGGCAATTGAGGAATTTTTATCTATGAGAAAAACAGTAAAATCAGATCTATATTATTTTATAAGCAAACAGAGCAGACCCTGATCGGAGAGCATGTGCCTTTGGAGTACAGTGAGAATTAATGCACTCATCTTTTAACCCTTTACTTTATGAATATTCATACAATTTAAGAATTCACCCATTATGAATATTGATAATAAGTTCCTGTGTAAAGTGTATAAAATTTGATGCCACAATAAATAGTAAAGAAAATCAATCTGTAACTTATAAGCAACAGAGCAGATCCTGATTAAACAGCTCCTTCAGGACCTGTCTGATCTGAGTGTACTTTGTTTGTAAAAGCATAAAAAAGCAGCATTAACAAATAGATGAGCAGAGTCTCAAGAATGGTAAATTTATGTCGGACTGCTGTCTGGGTCACATTTTCGAACAGTTTTGATACAGATAAGATGCCGCATAATTCGGCATCTCATCAGGATCCAAGCTGTTTGTTCTATAGTTTCTATAATGGGGTTAAAATCTATTCGTTTTGTCATCTTATGAAAACTTTGCACAAGCAGAGTAGATCAAGATCAGACCGCTACTGCTTTATTAACCCATTCCCTCATATTGACAACTTTTGACGACTCTGTAAAATTCACTTTGTGAAACCATTGTGATAAATAGAGCATTTGCTCCTATAGGAGCAAATGCTCTATTTATCACAGTTTCAAACTACAAAATTTTAAAATTTTCCTTTTCTCTAGTTAATGCTCCTTTTCGGTAGATTTATTCAAATTGGCTGTATCTAAAAATAGCCTATGAGGTAATGGGTTAATGATATTTGATGGCTATGTTTCTACAGTTCCTTCTTTTTGCCAAAAAACTTTCTTGTCCTTGTTTCATTAGAAAGTTCTGTCAATGATTATTCATACGGTCATGAAGTCTTGAATAATGTTCAGGGGGGAATGGGTCAATGAAACTTGGTAGAAATGTTAATTATAATAGGGATTTGTGGCCCCTGAAGTTACAGTGTGATGACCCCAGGATTACTGGAGTTTTGTGTTTTACATAGAAATTTTACTTGTCTGGAAAATGCGACACAGTACTACTTACTTGTGCAAGGAATACTGATTCATTTTTCCATTTTTCTTGCATTTCTCTTGAAAATCAAACAGTTTGGATCTTAACCCTTTCAATCCAGGACACACATTCACTGTCATTCAAAAAACAGTGTAGACCCAGATCAGAGGACTCCTAGAGGAGCCCTCTGGTCAGGGTCTGCACTCTTTGTCATACAGAATCTCTTGCAATTTTAAACCTTTCATTCGTAGTGGACTCTTTAGTTAAATACTGGTGGGATATTCCATTATGACAATCCTGGGTTGAAAGGGTTAATAAGTTATTTGTTATCTCACATGGATCAACACTGTTGGCAAAGGTTGTCACTTAGTCAATCTTACAATAGTTTGCACTGGACCATCAATTGAATACTATAATAATACTGTGGGACAGTCGGTGCCAGTGTCATTGTGCCAGTATCAAACTTTATGTACAGAACAAAGTTTGGAGTTAAATATTGACATTTGAGATCAAGTAATATGACTGGTTGTATTTTGTTTTTGTCAGAGCACAACTTTACATATGAGATGAATGTGTTGTTTGTCTGAGACCAGGGTGTACATTATTTCTCATAATAGGAAACTGTATATCCATTAAATGTGCATTGAAAATACACTAGCAGTTACATTGAACTGATCTGATCACACCGTTTGAATCACTTTAAATTAGACTGACATAGTAACAAAACAGTGAAGACCCTGATCAAACAGCTCCTTCAGGAACTGTTTAGCCATGATAATGCACTATTGGCCTACGTCTGTTTGTCCCAAAACATAAGGTACAGTAAAACCTCGCTAATGCGACTACCTAAAAGAGGTATAATTATGGGTGCTAGATGCAGGTGGTAGCTTAATGCAGGACAAAAGTAATGCAGAAAGCTCCTAGAGGAGCTTTCTGCATTACTTTTACCTTGCATTAAGCAACCACCTGCTTATAAAGGGACCCATGTTTATTCATTAAGTGGTCACATTAGAGGGGTTTTACTGTATCTAAGGTAATAGTCAATATTTGCGAATAGTGCAGACTGGGATCTAAGATGTACCAGTGGAGATGTGGCAGCTGATGTAGATTTGATCTCTTTGCAGATGTGCATGCATTTTTCTTATCCTTTGTAAAGTAACACTGTTCACACTGTGCAACTGTCTGCAATAATTGTTGTCTGCTGAAATTCAGAAAGATGAGCCTTTCAACTCCATTGCAAATGGATTAGACCCAGATCAGACGACTTCTATATAAGCCATCTGACCAGGGGCTGCTGTGTTTGCTTATTGAAAAATATTGATCTAATCCTACAGTTTCTGCCATGGCCATTGGAGCAAATGCTCTAATTATCACAATGGTTTCAACAGGTGATTTTTACAGAGGCGTAGAAAGGCGTATTTATGGAGGAAAGGGTTAATGTTTACCATATAAAAGATAATAGATATTCATGAACTGGTCAATTCATCTATTTGAATGTTCCAGCAGGAAAATGTTAACCTTTCTATGCCTTTACAAACAGAGTAAACCCAGATCAGATAACTCTTACAGGAGCTGTCTGATCAGGGTCTGCTCTGTTTGCTCATGATATAATATAGATATGATTCTGCAGTTTCTGCCATTGACAAAAATTCCTGTGTTCATGTGCTAACTTATAATCTAATTAATATTCATGATGTCATGATTTCATACATGTACATGAATATTCATGAATACTCATGGAGGAAAGGGTTGATGCATGGTTCATATTCTTTTTTATCGGTATCCAACTCAGCGTAAAATGTAGACAGTGAGTCTGAGTTCCAACTGTCTACAAGTATATAATTGAAAGGAATTTCTGCCATCTGTTAGATGTTCAAGAGTCTTCATAAAAAAGATTTTCTGTTACTTGCTTCAAACTAAATTTTTCAGATTATTTCAATCCAGAAGTTATTTGTGTGTCAAACTATAGACATAACACAAAGAAGAAAATAAAAGCATTAAAATAAAAAATGTTTGACATATGCCGACCCTTAACCCTTTGAATGCTCAATTTTCAAATTTGAATGGCCCATCATTGTTTAATGATACAGATCTGTGGAGTCCATTCAGTATGAAATGGTAAAATTTGCAAGAGGATTCTGAATGACAAACTGTGCAGACCCTGATCCGAGGGCTCCTGTAGGAGTCCTATGATCTGGGGCTACACTATTTGGAAATGCCAGTACTCTTGTTTTCCGTATTCAAAGGATTAACGTAAAGCCATTTTTGAACTCAATGATGTTCTTTGCAAGACGAGCACTGACCTTTAGCACACAGCCGGTGAATAACAAGACACCTCCACTTATAGTGATTTGATTCTGCTGTGGTGCTACATAAATTAGACTCAGAATCTCGTCACGGTCTAAACTATTTGACACACATCTTGTTTTCATTATAGAATTTGCCTTTAGAATTGAAGCAGACACTTATGTAGAAGACACTTGTCTAAACCCTTTCCCTGTTCTGTGTTTATTTCAAATTTCAATACAGGTGTACTGAATATTTATGAGAAACAGATCTATCAAATTCTATTGTCAAACAGAGCAGACTCTGATCAGTTGACTCCAATAGGAGCTGTCTGATCTGGGCCTTCTCTCTTTGCAAATGCATGAAAAGGCATTTATATGAGGGAAAGGGTTTAATGCCGAAGGATGAAGTAAACTTTACAGGAAATAAACTTGAAACTTGTTATTAATTGGCAAAGTGTTGTTTAAATTTGTATAATTTGTCATATTTTTATTTTCAGCACCATATGAGGGTGGTGTATGGAAGGTGCGGGTAGACCTACCAGAGAAATATCCCTTTAAATCACCATCTATAGGATTCATGAACAGGATATTCCACCCAAACATTGACGAGGTGTAAGTTTCAGATTGTAAGGCAATTGCCTTTCACCATAGAGGACTTGTATTCTGTTAATAAGGCTAAATTGGTTCTCTATAATCATATCAAATTGCACGAGTACAATAAAACACCTCTAAACCAGAAGTTCTGGTTGATAAGAATTTAGATACTTTTAGGCAGGTGGCTGCATAATGCAGGTTGAAAGTCATGCAGAAAGCTCCTAGAGGAGCTTTCTGTATGACTTTCACCCTGCATTAAGCTACCACCTGTCTCCAAGTCCAATATTTATACAAAATATAACATCCAGTTTAGAGCGGTGTTACTGCATATCATCACATGCTGCTGATATCATGCTCAAAGAGGGCTTGTTAGCCTGCAATTCCGTGATGTTCTACAGCTCAATAAAAGAGCATCGAAATACAGCATAAAAAAGATGAATGAACAAGACTATTGATTCTACTATAGACCTTTGGTTTGTTAGTTCATAACTTGACTACTGGACCACAACTTTGACCACAACATCTTTATGAATATTATGCTCAGCTGTATCTATTTCTACAGGTCGGGCACTGTGTGCTTAGATGTAATTAACCAAGCATGGACAGCACTTTATGGTAGGTAACTTTTACCTGTACTCTCATTATATTCATGTAAGAAATAATGACTATGATTATTAACCCTTTCCTCCATAGGCTATTTTTAGACCCAACCTCTTTGAATGAATCTACCCAAAAGGAGCATTTACTAGAGAAAAGTAAAATTTTAGAATTTTGTAGTTTGAAACCATTGTAATAAATAGAGCATTTGCTTCTATAGGAGCAAATTAATGCTCTATTTATCACAATGGTTTCACGAAGTGGTTATTACAGAGGCGTCGAAAGGCGTATTTATGGAGAAAAGGGTTAATTAGATTAATTTTTATTATGGCATAATGTGAACATAGGAATTTTTGTCCTCTGGCAGAAACTGTAGAAACAGATTTATGTAGTTCCATAAGCAAACTGAACAGACCTTGATCAGATGGTTCTAAAGAAGCCATCTGATCTGGGTCTACTCTGTTTGCAAAGGTGCAAAACTGTATCTCTGTGGAGTAAAGATGATGAGTAAATGTTTGCATACACAATATTACCTGTCTTAACCCCTTCCCTAATATAAACGTGTTTTCACGCATTTGCAAACAGTAGACCCAGATCAGACGGCTCCTAGAGGAGCCGTCTGATCAGGGTCTGCTCTGTTTGCTAACATAATTTGATAGATCAGTTTCTTTGACTTCTAAAATGTCTACAACGTTGCACCTTCCATATTTCTTTATAACTATTTTGTTAATGAATATTCATGAGGTATTGAAATTTAGAATAAATACAGAACAGGGAAAGGGTTAAACCCTTCCCTAATATAAACATCTTTTCTAAAATGGCTACAATGTATTCCCTATTTCATTGTATCTATTTTGTCCATGAATGTTCAGTAGATATTGAAAATTTGGAATAAAATTAAATGTTGAATTGGGAAAGGTTGAAGTGGCCATCAAAAAGGTCTAATTATGGGTCTGTAATGACTGCTTAAAACGGGTTTTGCTGTATAGTCAATTTCACTATCAAAGCTCAAAGACAGTGTCAGACATTTTGTTCCTAATGAGATGCTGAATTACTTAGCTTTTCATCTACTGTTGACAGTCATATAATCACCAGTTTGCCCAAAACAGTCTTCAAGTTAAACATGGTACCTGTTCAGTCTTCATGTAAGAAATAATGACATCATGAATATTTATTAATGGTATATTCGTGTATAATTTTCTGGTATAAGTAGAAACTGTAGAGTGAGATCTATTCTAATTTCAAAAGCATTTACAGAGCAGACCCTGATCAGACAGCTCCTTCATAAACCATCTGATATGGGTCTACTCTGTCTGCAAAGGCTTGAAAAGGTGCTTGTATGAAGTAAAGAGTTGAGCAACGGCATGAAAAAAATTAACGTTTTCTTGGTTTAGCAAATATTGAAGACCAGGATCAAAGTGATTTGTCACACCTTGTGTCTGTCAAGGGTCTGAATTGTTTTAACCCTTTCCTCCATAAATATGCCTCTGTATTAGTCACTTCTTGAAACCATTGTGATAAATAGAGCATTTGCTCCAATAGGAGCAAAATATAGGAGCAAAATCTCTATCACAATGGTTTCAAACTACAAGATTCTATAATTTTCCTTTTCTCTAGTTAATGCTCCTTTTGGGTAGATTTATTCAAAGAGGTTGGGTCTAAAAATAGCCTATGAGGGAATGGGATAAAGCTGGATTCAGGGATGTGAGTTTTCCTCTCCCGTGCTGATATCAGAGTGAAACTTCAACCCTTTGTTTCATGAATATTTACTGAGAAATAGCGACTATTGAGTATGGATATTGATTAGACGATTATTTGTAATGACATTATGAACAAGAGAATATTTTACCATCGCAGAAACTGTAGATCGAATCACCTAGAGCTGTAATATTTCATAAGCAAACAGTAGACCCTAATCAGATAGCTTTTACAGGATCTGTCTGATATGTGTCTTCTCTTTTTCCAGAGGCATTGTAACTCATTTGTATCAGGTAAAGGGTTAATTTTGAGGAAAACTTGTTTGGGTATATCTGCACAGAAATTGTGGTTTCACAGAATGTAAGTAATGTTGATTCTACACTGTAGAAGGTCTTTTTCAGATTTTTCAGTCAGATATGTCTGTGCATTATGAATGGTTTCTGATCTTGTTAACCCATTACCTCATAGGCTATTTTTAGACCCAACCTCTTTGAATAAACCTACCGAAAAGGAGCATTAACTAAAGAAAAGGAAAATTTTAGAATTGTATAGTTCTGAAACCATTGTGATAAATAGAGCATTTGCTCCTCAGGAGCAAATGCTCTATTTATCACAATGGTTTTAAAAAGTGACCTTTACAGAGGCGTAGAAAGGCGTATTTATGGAGGAAAGGGTTAATCCATTACCTGATAAATGTTCATGTAAGAATTAATGACATCATGAATATTAATTATGTCCTCCAAACAAAGTTGGGGGAAGGGGGGGGATATTGTGTTTACTTTGTTTCTTCTTATTATTCTTTGAATTAATAGTCCGTTGTTAATGAAATTTCACGACATTGCTTGTTATGTGCAGATGTGCATCCCACTTTTTAGCTCGTCTGTTTTGAAGAAATCACGAGCTGTTGTCGCTGTCATCGTCCGAAATCTTAACATTTACTATAACTTCTTCAATTTTTCATTTACAACCTTCATTTTTGGTATGCATGTTCATCTTGACAATGCCGAAAGATGAGCATTCGCACCTGCTTGCGGGTGCTCTTGTTTTTTTATACGCCCGAAGGTAACTTCGAACGTATTATGGTATGGCGCTTGTCCGTCCATATGTCCGCTCTACCAATTACCGACAAGGGGCCAGGTCATGATCAGCAGAACAAAAGAAAGAAATGGAGTTCATTCCGTAATAATAGAACAAGGGGCCATGGCCCTTTGTTAAACAAAAGAAAATAACAAAAGGATTGGCCCCTTGCTCTGATTTGTTGGCACCTCCGTCCATCCGTCCGTTAGCCACATCTTTGTCCGATCAATAACTTGACTATTGGGTGTGCTATCTTCATACTTAGTAGGAAGGTTGGTCATGGCTAGTAGATGACCCCATTGATTTTGAGGTCAGTCGGTCAAAGGTCAAGGTCACAGTAGCCTTCAATTAGAAAATATTGTCCGCTCAATAACTTGATAAGTATTAGGTGTGCTGTCTTCATACTTAAGAGGAAGGTTGGTCATGGATAGTAGATGACCCCTATTCATTTTGAGGTCAGTGTCAGTCAAAGGTCAAGGTCAACTAAAAATTCTTGTCTGCTCAATAACTTTATAAGTATTAGGTGTGCTGTCTTCATACTTAGTAGGAAGGTTGGTTATGGTCAGTATACAATCCCTATAGATTTTGAGGTGAGTCAGTCTAAGGTCAAGGTCACAGTGACCTTCACTCAAAAAAAACTTGTCTGCTCAATAACTTGATAATTATTAGATCTTGTTCTATTAATTTTTATAAAGGCATATGAATGAGGTTTTGGTGATGACAGAATCTATATAATTCCATAAGCAAACAGAGCAGATCCTGATCAGACAGCTCTTACAGGAGCTGCTTGATCTGGGTCAAATATTTTTACAAAGCTATGAAAAGGTATATCTATGTCATAAAATATTGATTCTTTCCCTTTTCCCTTTTAAGAAATGGCAAAATTATATGCACAGGAATTTTTGGTATTGGTACAAACTGTAGAGACAGATCTTTAATACTGTAATAAGCAAACCAAGCAGACCCTGATCAGACAGTGCCTATAGGACCTGTCTGATCTGGGTTTACTCTGTTTGCCAAGGCATGAAAAGGCATTTACATGAGGGAAACGGTTAAAACTGTAAACATTCAATTCAATCGCTGTCTGATACAGCACCTGAATCTGATACAGAGGCATCACTATACAATGTTTACTAAGTCCCAAAGGAAATTTTGCCTGTGACATTTTCTCATGTGGCATATTCTAGACTAGACTTCTTTGTTGTAAATATTCCTAGTAAGCAATAAAGTTGGCATTAAAAAACATGAACAGATGGAGCAACACAGTAAAGACCCAAGACGTTCCCTTTTTACCCTAAATATTTTGATACAGAATTTCCCCTCTTCAATGGTTGTAAAATTAAACAAGTCAATTAACTCTGCACCATTTTGATAACATTTTAAATTAGATTAACATAAAATTATTAGCGAAAAGTGTTGACCTTGATCAAACTGCTCCTGTACAAGCAGTTTAGTCTGGGTCTGCAATATTGGCCTATGTTTAAATAATTCATTAACCTGTTACTCCAGAAGTGCACCTTTCTACACCTTTGCAAACAAAGTAAACACAAATCAGACAGCTCCAATAGGAGTCATCTAATCAGGGTCTGCTTTGTTTGCATATGATATAACATAGATATGATTCTACAGTTTCTACCACAGCAAAAAAATCTTGTGTCCCTTTGCTATTATAAGAATAAATCTTAATTAATATTCATGGTGTCATTATTTCTTACATGAATTTTCATGGAGTAAAGGGTTACAGTCATTCTGGTATGTATATTTACTACTTGAAGACTGACCCAGAAATAAACAGTGTAATTGGTTAATTTTTGTAGCATTTAATCCCTTCAGTCAAAATAAAGCAAATAAGTATTAACTGTAAGCCCCCTACGTGCTATTTTGTTTTAACATTTGCAAGCATAGGGATGCAGATGAGACCACAAGAATCTCAGTGTGTCATGAGATTTCATTCAGATTCTGTACTTGCAGAGAAAGAGGATGTCTGGGTATTTTGAAAGTAAAGCAATCCTCTCATGAGCAAGAGAATCTTTGCACAGCTAAAAGTTAACAAATAAAGATGGATTAGCTTAAGTACATGTTTTTGCCAGGTAAACCTAATTAGATAGTATTGAAACAAGCAAAGATCAAAATAAGCTGTGTATTAACCCTTAAAATGTGGGAAACAAGTGTACTGGCATTTGAAAATGGTGTAGACCAAGATCAGCGGGCTCCTCTAGAAGCCTTGGGTCTGCACCTTTTTGTAATTCAGAATCCTCTAGTTGAGCCTTTCATATTTATTGGCAACTCCACTGTGAAAAAATCAGCATTAAATCTAATGACATACATGCATATCAAACTTGTAACAGGTTTTCTGTGATAAAGCTACTTGCATTATACATGTATAGACATTGTGTCATGATTCAATGGTTCAAACAAATTCCAAATAGGTCTGACTAGTATTTTATGTAATTGATTTACAGCATGCCAGAACAATCACTGAACTTAACTGTAGATAAGAGGAGTATGAACCCTTTCCCTGTTGAATATTCATGTTAGAAATAATGACATCATGAATATTTAATAGCTGAATTTGGAAGAATGTAGTGTAGCGGACCCAGGAAATCACGAACCATAACAAAGCACAGTGCATGTGTTACTGAGCCAAGGATTTGATGGGGAAGTTATTATAAAAGATTATCTTATTGATATTCACGATGTCATTATCTCTCGCATGAATAATCATTGAGTGAATGGATGAACTCTTTACTCCATGAATATTCATGTAAGAAATAATGACATGGATATTTATTACATGCATATTTAGGTTTTGGCCTTTGCAAAAATAGTTGGATCATATCTGTATACTTCTTTAACCCATTCCCTCATAGGCTATTTTTAGACCCAACCTCTTTGAATAAATCTACCAAAAAGGAGCATTTACTAGAGAAAAGGAAAACTTTAGAATTTTGTAGTTTGAAACCATTGTGATAAATAGAGCATTTGCTCCTATAGGAGAAAATGCTCTATTTATCACAATGGTTTTAACAGGTGATTTTTACAGAGGCGTAGAAAGGTGTATTTATGGAAGAAAGGGATAAGCAAACAGAAGCTGTCTGATCTGGGGCTACTCTGTTTGCAAAGTGCATACATGTTATTGTATGTATGGTAAAGATTTAATCAGATCTGATAGAATACATGCATGTTGTCTTGTTTTTCAGATTTGTCCAATATATTTGAGTCCTTCTTGCCACAGCTGCTGAGCTACCCCAATCCCATAGACCCTTTGAACGGGGATGCAGCAGCCATGTATTTACATAAACCTGAGGAGTACAAGAAAAAAGTTGCAGGTTAGTATTCCTGTCCTTGACCTGTTGCACTATTCTGTTAGCAGAGTTTTACCTTTGTTAATACATACATTGTATTCGCTTGTTTATCGTTAAACTGTTTATAGTAAATGGTTTAAAATTTATATAAAATAAGTCTTTCAAACACATTTTGGTCTTTTTCTGCTTAACTCTTTACTCCATAAATACATCTTTCTACACCTTTGCAAACAGAGTAGACCTAGATCAGACGACTCCTGTAGGAGCCCTCTGATCAGGGTCTGCTCTGTTGCTGATTAAATTCTGCAGTTTCTGCCATGGTCAAAATTTCCTGTTATCGAGTGCCATTACAAAAAATAATCTAATAAATATTCATGATGTCATTATTTCATGGAGTAATGGGTTATTGCCAGTTTTTTGCCACTATTGGCCATACTGTGGTGATCTTGAATTGGTCCATAACATGCTTAATATTTGTGTAGTCTTGTCATATTATTGGTTTTTTTTATCATGACAAAATGGTGTTTTGGAGTTTAGTGCACTTTTAACCCTTTATACCATGAATGTTCATGTATGAAATAATAATATAATGAATATTAATCAGCTGAATTTTTATAATGGTATATAAAAACAGGACGTTTTGGCCATGACAGAATCAGATCTATATTACTTCATAAACAAACAGCAGGCCCTGATCAGACAACTCCTAAACTAGCAATCTGACTGGGTCTACTCTTTTTACAGCGGCAAAATAAAGCATATTGCAAAACTAATAACCCTTTCCCTCATATAAATGCATTTTCATGCATTTGCAAACAGAGTAGACCCAGATCAGATGGCCCCTATAGGAGCCGTCTGATCAGGGTCTGCTCTGTTTTCTTATGGAATTTGATAGATCTGTTTCTTTTCTTTCTGAAATAGCTACATTGTTCCACCTTCCATATCTCATTATAACTATTTTGTACATGAATATTCAGTAGGTATTTAAATTTTGAATAAACATAGAACAGGGAAAGGTTTAAAACAGATATTTTCTTTGTGCAACAATCAATGGACAAATTTGCATGTATTAGATAATGCTTACGATGTACACTAAGGTCAGTTGCCTGTTTGGATGGTATATATGACGAGGATCTGCATTCTTTGTAATAGTAGTGAATAAAATACATACTATAAAACGCCTCTAAACTGGAATTCTATTAGAGAAGAAGTTTGATACTTTTAGGCAGGTGGCTGCTTAATGCTGGGTAAAAGTCATGCAGAAAGCTCATCTAGGAGCTTTCTTCATGACTTTCACCCTGCATTAAGCTGCCACTTGTCTCCAAGACAGATATTTATACTAAATTGAACATCCAGTTTTGAGGGGTTTTACTGTATTTGTTTATGATTCGTAACAGTCTGCAAAGTTCCTGATCAGATCCTGTGTCCAAGATTGTGGCTGATTTTTGTCAGCATTTTGTAAATGTCTTAGCACCCTGTGTAGCCTGATACAGCCCATGTATCCTAATTAACCTTAATATCTGGCCAGACAAAGTTGGGCAAATAGTGTAGGCCCAGATCAAATTGCTCCTGGGAGAGCAGTTTGATCAGAATCTACATAGTTTCAAATGCATTGGTTCATTAACCCTTTCCTTCATATAAATGCCTTTTCACACATTTGCAAACAGAGTAGACCCAGATCAGACAGCTCCTATAGGAGCCATCTGATCAGGGTTTGCTCTGTTTGCTTATAGTATGATATAGATCTGAAACTTCAGTTTCTTATTGAGCAAGAATATCATGTAATTATATACCATTATAAAAAATAATCTTATTAATATTAATGATGTCATTATTTCTTACATTAATAGTGAACAGGTAAAGGGTTAAAAGTCGCGAAAATGATGACATATTGACATGTACAGCTATACAAACGGTTGTAGTTAGACTTGGAGACCTACTAACTAGGCCATATACGGCTAGTTGTTACCTTTGAATGTTGTTTGTGTTGCAGAATATGTGAAAAAGTATGCCACAGAAGCTGTTTTGAGTGAACAAGATCAACATGAGTCTTCTAGTGAAAGTTCAATGAGTGACTTCTCTGACGACGAAGTACAAGACATGGAATTATAACCTTACTGGAAGTTACCCGTTATGTATTCAACCAGGTTCCTTCATTGGCTGCCGGGTGACACCATGTCATATTTGATCTCACCTCCCTTTTATCAATGTTTTAAGTTTCATTTTATGTTTTTATCATTCAGCTGTTTCTACTGCCATTCCGTTGCAATACATTGACCATCCCAGCCTATTTATGTCATCAAAAACAAGCATGTAGCAGAAATTAACCCTTTCCTTCATATAAATGCCTTTTAACGCATTTGCAAACAGAGTAGACCCAGATCAGACGGCTCCTATAGGAGCCATCTGATCAGGGTCTGCTCTATTTGCTCATGGAAGTTGATAGATCTGTTCCTTTATTTTCTGAAATAGCTACAGTGTTACACCTATATTTCTTGATTTCATGAATATTCGATAGGTATTGAAATTTGAAATAAGCATATAACAAGTAAAGGCTTATGTCTTCATAAACAAGCATGTAATTCAGAGCTATAGATAAGATTCATTCTGATTCAGAGGTCCAGATAAGATACGTGTATTTAAACATTTTCGAGAATAATCCTTTATTTCTTAACCAAACCCTACACTGTGACCACTTTTTAGAATCATCTGTTCAAGGCGATTCTAAAGAGTGGTCACAATATAGGGTTTGGTGGAGAAATGACGATTTTAGGATTTATGTACACATCTCTTTATCTGTAGCTCTGCTATCTATTAAATCTCTTATATCTCAGCCAAACTCTATCTTTGTTATAACCTATGCAAATAGTTTTGATCCAGATTAGGTGCCATGTAACTTGGCATCTCATCAAGATCCAAACAGTTTTATACTCGGACAGTAAGATTACATGTATGTAGCAGACAGCAGTTTTGGCAGACAAGGGCTGCTTAGTGACTGTTAACCCTTTTTCCTCATATTGACGCCTTTTGACGGCTCTGTAAAAGTAACCTGAAAGCATTGTGATAAATAGAGCATATGCTCCATTTTCTAAGTATAAGCAAATGTTCTATTTATCACAATGGTTTCAAAACTACAAAATTCTAACATTTTTCTTTTCTCTTGTAAATGCTCCTTTTCGGTAGATTTATTCAAAGAGGCTGAGTCTAAAAATAGCCTATGAGGGAATGGGTTAACCCTTTTCTTGATAGAGATGCATTTCACATCTAGTTAACATGCTCTGGTCAAAGTTCCGCCTCAGGACATGTGTCACTTGCTGCAAGGCATGTGATTCATTTCAAAATGGTATACATTTTTCTAACATTGTCAGATTCTTTTTTCTGTTCCTTTTTCTTCATTTTAAATCTAAGGCAAACATGAATAGACCTATTCAAAATCTGCCCCGTTTTATGCAATTGATATTTGTCTCAAATATGATTCATTTGTCTTCCAAATGGCTACTGTTTTTACAAGTGTTTTCAGCAAAATCTATTTTGCTCTTTGATCATCCAATGTCAGGATTGCAATTGTCAGCAGGTAGTGACTGTTTGTTTAGTGTGCAGTATTTTAACTCATTGTGCCTTGTGTCCCATAACCCTTTCCTTCATATGAACACCTTTTCAAACAGAGTATACCCAGATCCGACACCTCCTGCAGGAGCTGTTGGATCAGGGTCTGCTCTGTTTGCTCAAGAAATGATAATAGGTCTGACTCTACAGTTTCTACTTATACCAAAACTTGCGTACATTAGCCAATATAAAATTCAGCAAAAAGGGAAAGGGTTAACAGGTATATAGGCAAACAGTGCAGACCCAGATCAGAGACTTCTGTAGGAGCCCTCTGATCAGGGTCTGCCCTGTTTGCTTCTCAAAATAGGTCACATTGGCAAATTAATTCTTGCAAATACAGTAAAACCTCTCTGTAGTGGCCACTAAATTACATCAATTATTTTGTGTTAAAGGCAGGTGGCTGCTTAAAGCAAGGTGAAAGTGAAACAACGCTCCTATAGGAGCGTTCTGTTTTACTTTCACCTTGCTTTAAGCAGCCACCTGCCCTAAATACCAATTAATTAACACAATTTAGTGGCCGTTATAGAGGTTTTACTGTACTCAGTTGAAATGAAATGTGTAGTTCATAATATATGTTTGGCAAGTGGACTTAGAAAATAAGGGACAGATTACAATGGGTTTGTCAAACAGAGCATTTGAGAATCTTAATTTTCATTGCATTGACCCAATTCCTCTATTAATCCTCTCCCTGTTCTATATTTAGTCAAATTTTCAATACCTACTGAATATTCATGCCAATTGCCAACAAGATGTTGACAGAAACAGAGTGCTTGCAGGCTTTCAGCATATGTAAAATTCAAGGGCTTTACATTTGAAAATAACCAACTGTTTTTGTTAAATACTTTATTTCTGAAAACCGTTAAAACATTATTTTTTGAATTTTATTAACCATTTTAACTATTTTAAGGGAGACATCTGAGGCTTTTGTTCCATTTAATTCCTCCCATACACATCTTAGAATGGAAGAAAAATTGTCAAACCAATTTGAGGATGTTATCATTTTTAGGCATATGATTATGGATGAAAGTTGTCTTTGTTACAAATTTCTTGATATTATTATTTTATTGGTATGTGTGTATATTAGGATACATGATTTAAGGCCTGGCAGCCTTTGAAGTTAACCTCTAGAATTATATGGGTAATTTTCCCTGTTAGTCAATTAATATATCACATTATTTTTTTCTACATTACCCCACATGTACATAGACCTTTGTGATGATTCATGGCTTGTGTTTGTCCTACAGTCACAACTTGTCTTGTCTCAGCCACACTTTATTCCAAAACTCCAGATAAAGGGGTTTTTATGCAGAAATTCTGATTTCTCCACCAGTCACATGATTGTGACTACTCTTTACAGTTATCTTTAACCCTTTCCTCCATGAATATTCATGTCAGAAATAATTTTGTCGTGAATAGTTATAATTTTATAAGATTAATTTGTTACAATAGCAGATGGACACAGGAATGTATTTTAATGGCAGAATCTATAGAATCATATCTATCTTATTATATCTTACACAAACAGAGCAGACCCTGATCAGATGGCTCATATAGGAGCCATCTGATCAGGGTCTGCTCTGTTTGCAAAGGGATAGAAAGGCATATTTATGGAGTACCTCTCTAATCTGGGTCTACTTTATTTGCAAAAGCACTGAAAGATGTTTATATGAGGTAAAGGGTTAGGGCAATTCTAATGAGTATTTACACCTATGGTTTTGGTTGAGAAGACAAATAATGCTGTCACAAACTGCTTTAATTTAACCCTTTATAATATCAGGATTAGATGCTCAGAGCAACAGAACGGTGCATACTTAAATACTAAAATTGTCATTTCTCCACCAAAACCTCTGTTGTAACCACTCTTTAGAATCATCTCGAAGAGGCGATTCTAAAGAGTGGTCACAACATAGGGTTTGGTTGAGAAATATTGAAGTTTTTCTTCAAAATGTTTCAATTTACGCATTTTATCTGGACCTCTGGATGCTGAGTAAATTCTGTGTCTCCTCTGGAACCAAGCTGTAGGACAATCTTATCCTGTTTATAACAAAAAATGATGATATGATATAGCTGTGTAAAAGGATTAGCACTTTGAATAGGGGAAACGAGTGAATGTTCACTTGCAAACAGTGTAGACCCAGATAAGAGGGCTTCTAGATGGGCTTTCCGATCTCGGTTTGCAGTTTGTCATTCAAAAATCCTCTCGTAAATTGAATGGACCGTATTGTTAAGCAATGATGGACCATTCCATGTTGAAACATTCAAAGGGTTAACAGATAATAGGGACTGGATGAATCTCACACATGCTTATGTACGTTGAAGATGGTCATCTGTAAGGTGGTGAAGAATGTTGTGTTGGAGTTTTGTTGTTTTAACCCTTTACTCGATGAATATTCATTCGAGACTCCACATATTATATATACATGTATTCCCATTTAATATTAAAAAATGGAAATTCATTGCTATGGCAAGCAGAAGAGTTTCAGATCTGTAACAGACTCGGATCAGAGAGCTCCTACAGGAGTTGTCTGATCTGGATCAAAGCCATGAAGAGGCAGGATTATCAAGTAAAGGGTTAATTTGCGGAACCAAATATTGCTCTACACTCATTACAATAGTGATTATGTGACCAAGGTAATACCAGATTTATCCAGATTGATCAATTATGTTAGGAATAGCTGTACAAGTTGATTGATACTAGTACTAACCCTTCTCATGTTAAATATCACCTGACTGGCAAATTGTAAATAACTTGGATCTGTATGAAACTCTGATTATACAGTAAAACCGGGCTAATGTGACCACCTAAAAGAGGTATAATTCTGGGTGCTACACATGCAGGTGGTAGCTTAATGTAGGACACAAGAAATGCAGAAAGCTCCTAGAGGAGCTTTCTGCATTACTTTTGTCCTGCATTAAGCAGCCACCTGCTTATAAAGACATCCATGTTTATTCACTAAGTGGTCGCATTAGAGTGGTTCTACTGTATCAGCATCTCATTAGGAACTAAGCTGTTTGACCCTTGGTCAGTAGCTTCTTAACTGTCTACTCCTTGAATATTCATGTAAGAAATAGTGACACCATGAATAATAAATCACTGAAATTTTATAATGGCAGTATGAACTAAATAAAATGTTATGGTAATTTATTATCCTACAGGAGTTGTCTGATCTTGGACTTCTCTGTATGCAAAAGTGTATTTATGGAGTAAAATATTAACTCTTTCCCTAATGAATATTTGTGCATGAATTGATCACTTTATGAATATTCATTAACTTGATTTTTATAAGGTAAATTTTTCAATAAATTTTTGGCTTAGACTGTAGGATCAAATCTATGTAGTTTCATAAACTAACAGAGCAGACACTAATCAGAAGGCTCCTAAGATAGCTGTATGATCTGGGTCTACTCTGTTTGCAAAGGCATGAAGCAGTGTCTGTATGAGGGAAAGGGTAAATGCCTTTCTAGGCATTTGCAAACAGAGTAGTCTCAGATCAGACTGCTTCAATAGGAGCCATCTGATCAGCATTTGCTCTGTATAGATTGATTCCACAGCTACTGCATTGGCCTAATGTTCCTGTGACCATGTGCTATTATAGAAAATTAATCTAATTAATATTCATGACGTCATTGTATCTTACATGAATATTCATGAAGGAAAGGGTTAAAGCTTGAAAGAAATACATGGAAGTAACAGTTGTGACAAATGAGAGTTTGAGCACACTTTATTTTTCTTCATGAGAAGGGTTAGTCATTAGTGTTAGCCTATTGGTGATTTCATTGACATTTTACATTCTGACCAAATTTGTTTTTATCAGTTACACAATACTGTGTATCATTTATGGACAATACATGAACACCTCAAAAAACAATCTTGAGATGATTCATAGAAAATGAATGGTTTTCCTTTTTGGGAAGTGAACCAGTCATTTTCATGATGTTGAGTATTTGCTCAGATTTTGAAGATTTAGATCCCAAGATTTGATTAATTTCTAAGATGATTGTTTTTGTCATTTTTGTCATTTGAAAATATTATAATGATAATTATAAATGAAGACTGAAATTTGTTATCAGGAAAACTTGTTAGTTCCCCATATCTGTATACTGTGTGTAATATCATCAAGTATGAGTTTTGATCCAAATTTAAATGTGGAGTACCAAGGAATCGCTGAATCTAGATGAGAGGCCAAGTAATTTAGTGTTTCATTAGGATTGAAATTATTGTGACTCGGATGGATTGCTTTGCAAGTAACAGAAACATGTCCTGTGAAAACAAGATTTAAAGATGACATGCAAGGAGTTATGTATAGAAGACTATTGAGTTGGACACATTTCTCTTCAAAGATGGGTCAGCTTTATTTGTGGGGCTTCATCATGTAAATACCCTCAGTTGTATACCTGATGTGTCAGTATTTTTTCTGTGTGATGTACCACTGGGGTGGTGTGCTAACAGCTGTGTTTACAGATGAGTTGAGTCACATGTTAAAGGGCATTCAGACAGTGCAAACTGTATTTAGCAAACACTGCTGACCCAGGAGCAGTTAGACCTGAAGGAGCAGTTTGACCTGGCCCAGTAGGTTGGCACTTTTTGCATCCATCGCAGTCTAACTTGAAATTATCACAATAGTGCCAAGTTGATTTGCGAACCTATGAAGAGGGGAGATTTATCTGAATATTAACCCTTTACTCCATAAATACTCCTTTCTATGCCTTTTCAAAGAATAAGAGAAGACCCAGATTTGGTCTGCTCTGTTTGCTTATGAAATGATATAGATATGATTCTACGGTTTCTTCCATGGCCAAAAATTCCCATGTCCATGACATACCATTATAATAATTAATCTAATATTCATGACGTCATTATTCTTACGTTAATATTCATGGAGAAAAGGGCTATTGATAAATAAGATTGTTCAAGTGCTGTGACTGATCTGGAGCTACACATTGTACTGTTTGCATTTTCTGATCTGGGTGTCCTTTTTCTTTTGACATGGCTCAGATATCTCTGCGGATTGGTGTGTTTTCCACCTTATTGGTTGTTAAGATTAACTGTGTCTAATGTGTGCTCACATAGGTTTGAGATGTAAAAAATAATGTAGGCATTGTGACTATAAAGGTATCTTTGCTTCATGTGTGTATACGATTTATATGTATGAATGCATTTCTTGTCAAGGCAATACTTGAGATGTCAAGTAACTCACCATATACAGTAAAATCTCGATTATTCGAATTTTCTGTTTAGAAGAATTTAGATCCTTTTAGGCAGGTGGCTGCTTAATGCATGGTGAAAGTCATGCAGAAAGCTCCTCCTGGAGCTTTCTGCATGACTTTCACCATGCATTAAGCTGCCACCTGTCTTAAAGATCGATAATACATATTTTAGCGTTCAAATAATCGAGATTTTACTGTATACTTATTATTGAATGATAGGAATATGATCTGTCTTAAACCTGTTTATTACCAGTGTCCCTAAAAAGTGGCAAAGGCAAAAAAGTGTAGACCCAGATCATAGGGTTAGGAGCTCTGATCAGGGCGTACAGTTTGCTTCACAATATTTTTCAAAAAGGCACATCGTCATAAGAATTCTTGCCGAAGCACCCGTCCAAATTAAAGTCAGATTCACTCATGGAATCTCACAGTATATATATTATTTAATGGATGTCAAACTTCCACAATCTGAGTCTATTTAATTTTTTACGTTTATGTACGGTAAAATATTGATAATCCAAACTTCTAGCAAATATTTAATAAGAATTGTGAAGTTTTAGGCAGGTGACTGCTTAATGCCGGTTGAAATTCATGCAGAAAGCTCCTAGAGGAGCTTTCTGTATGACTATCACCCTGTCCTGCTGGAATTATATATCATATTAAATATTTACTTATATGGTGCCGTTGAAAGTGGACGTCTGGTCAACACCTACACTGTTGTAGAAATTAAAGAAGCACTTGCTGCTGATGGGTGATACATATTGTTGACCCAGATCAGCTGATACTTTTAAGATATGTTGATTGGTCCAAGTCCATACTAATTGCATTGTCATATTACTGGGTTTGCACAGTAGGGGTTGTGTATGTTTTATTCTGTTAAGGACATCACTTTCCACTATAATTTATAAAGTCAAATTTACCCGATTACCCTATGAATATATATGTAAGAATTTATGGCAACATGAATATTCAATAACTAAATTTTCATTATGGCATATGAACAAAGGAATATTTGCCCATTGTATGTTTAGATCTTTATTGTTCCATAATCAAACAGAGCCGACTCTGACCAGAGGACTCTAAGAGGAGCCGTTAATTCTACACAGTTTCTGCCATGGCAAAAAAAATTCTTGTGTTCATATGTAAGAATAAAAATTATTCTAATTGATATTCATGAAGCCATGAATTCTTGTATAAATATTCATGAGGTAAAGGGTTAACGACCACTACTATATTAAGTGCTTCTTCTGTCTTCCACTTGTTCTTCTCTGTGATTGAATGTGTAAATCCAGTTGCCTTTAACACATGGACTTTCACATACTGGTTCCCTGTATGCAGTAAAAACTCAAGGCTTATTCTGGATCTTTCAGCCAGGTACCAGCATAATGTAATACAGTAAAAAGGTTTCTACTTTATGTTCATCCTAGATTAAGTATCCACATGCTTAAAACTTTCTACTTGCTAAGTAATTGAAAGCACCTTTATATAAGAATGAACGTTCCTTGCAAGTTTTATTTATTCACTGCTAGTTCGAAGAATCAAATTTGAATGTTATTTGTTTGAAAGTTGGAGTAACTGGTTAATATGTGATTGTAAACTTTAAGCCAGCATTAAAAAAAATTCCATTATGAACTTTTATTATTTTTTAGGAAGAGATATGTTTTACTGCATAGTAGAAGCTTGCAGCATAGTGACATCAGTCTACAGCTACCACCCAAAATAACTGTAAATTTGGCAAGTAGCTTAATGCAGAGTTTTGATACATTAGTTTCACTCTATATTAACTCTTTCCCTGTTCAATATCCAGGTAGGAAATGATGACATCATAAATATTAACTAGATTATTTTTTATAATGGCATATGAGCACAGGACAGTTTGGATCAGACAGAGACTGTAGAATCCGACCTATTATAATTTTATAAGTAAACAGATCAGATCCTGATCAGACGGCTCCTATAGGAGCCGTCTGATCTGGGTCTACTCTGTTTGCAAATGCATGAAAAGGCATTTATATGAAGAAAGGGTTAACCAACTACATGCTTTTAAAGACCCCCACCTAATGTTTATTCATTCTATGGTCATTATAGCCAGGTTCTACAGTGTTAGTGTTTATGTGATTTGGCTAGAACAATAATTATTGGAAGAGTATTGGATTATTTGTTTATGAAAGCAGTTTTCAGTCTATTCAGATTGAACCCGTTACTCCATTCATAGGTCTTTTAACTCCTTTGCAAACAGAGTAGACTCAGATCAGACAGGTCCTATAAGAGCTGTCTGATCAGGGTCTGCTGTGTTTGTTTATGGAATAACAGGATGTGATTCTGCACTTTCTGCCATGACACATTTTAGGTGTTGATATGCCAGTTTAAAATATTGTGTAATCAATATTTATGGTGTAATTATTTCTTACATGAATATTGATGAAATAAAGAGTAAACATGCAAGACTTTTATTCAGATACCAATATTGTAATGACTTGTGGGTCTTTATAGCAAATCATACAATTTATGGCGGGGTCATAAGTGTCATTTGGACATATTCTAGTCTTGAGAAGAGTTTTGTTCACATGCAGACATTACAGACCTGAGTGAGAATGTGAGAGATTTTGTTATTGTTATGTATCATTTTATTGTGTATAGTGTTTTATCATTTACATTTCTTTATGTAGGCTGGCAGTACTGTATGATTGTTTGTGTATCCTAGAATTCCGTTCTACCTGTGTTTTAAATATGTCTTTCATACCATAGATTATGCTTTATTGTAACCATACAATATCCCCTACCACGCGGATAGGGTAAGATTTATTTAGGAATCCCTTTATTTGGTCCCCTCCTACAACAGGTATCGGAGCTCTAGATTGGGAGAGCTATTGAGGAAATATATTATACAAACTTTTATATTTCTATGCCAAAACATTGTTTGTGCTCATAATTACCTAACCTTGTTTGTTCTCATTGGAGTAATCTATCTATCCCATTACCTCATAGTCTATTTTTAGATCCGACCTCTTTGAATAAATTACCAAAAAGGTGCATTTACTAGAGAAAAGGAAATTTTTAGAATTGTGTAATTCCGTAACCATTGTGATAAATAAAGCATTTGCTCCTATGGAGCAAATGCTCTATTTATCACATTGGTTTCAAATAATGAGTTCTACAGAGGTGTCAAAAGGTATTAATATGAGGGAATGGGTTAAAGAGGCAATTCTAATGAGTATCAATTAGAAAGGGTTCGGCTTATCAGGAGGACTGGGTATTATGTAGTGTTGAGTACTTATTGTGTTGATAAGAAAGTATGCCAATTGGTTTAATACAATTTTTTGTTGTCATTGTAAAGCTCATTAGATGGGTAAGAATCGCATTCAGTGACAGGTCTATTTCAAAGTAGTACTAAAGCTTCTTTTTGACTGACATACCGGTGTAGAGGCACGCTATTTATACATCTATTTATGGTATAAAAGAAATTACATTGTATTTGGACATGTGATATTAAAAATAATTACACTTTCTATATATCGAGGGCTTGGTGCAAAACTATTCTAACTCCTTCACAAAGTGAAGGAGTTAGAATAGTTTTGCACCAAGCCCTCGATATACCAACAAAGTTTATATTGAAGATAAACAGTGTAAGTCATTGAATAGTTTAATTGTTGCCAATTTTAGAGCACTTGTCTGTTGCTGAGCGAGTCAGACAGAGGCTTTGAAAGCAGGAGACTAGATCCCTGATATGGCCTGATGGCAAGTCATGGGTATAAACCCATTGAAAACTAAGTCACTTTATAGGCAAAGATGGTAGCCTGCTTCATTTCTTAATCTTGATTTCCTTCTGTTTCATTTTGAAAATGTGATCAGAGTGAAAAACAGTTAAGATCCTGAGTTACTGGCATCTCATCTGGATCCAAACTGTTTGCAAATGTTTCCTTTATTTGACCCTTTCCTCCATAAATACACCTTTCTAGGCCTCTGTAATAACCACTTCTTGAAACCTTTGTGATAAATAGAGCATTTGCTCCTATAGGAACAAATTCTCTATTTATCACAATGGTTTCAAACTACAAAAATCTAAAATTTTACTTTTCTCTAGTAAATGCTGCTTTTGGTAAGATTCATTCAAGGAGGATGGGTCTAAAATAGCCTATTGAGGAAAGGGTTAAATTGTAAAAAAAATGAAGCAGTGGCCAATACCAGGCAAAAAATTGCCAGCTGGTGCTCTTTGTTATTAATCATATATAGGTATATGAGCCACGGCTTGAGTGAAGCTACCCCTGGGGCTTTGGAAATTTTGAAGACCTAGACAAACCTCTGTGCACATCATGTTTGATCAGAGTTAACACTTGACAATCACAGCATTTGCATGTTTTCTTGTCCAGCTTGACAAACAGTTGTGAACCTGATGAGATACAGCATCTCTGATAAGGCAGCAGGTCTGGGTCCTCAATGTGTGCACTGTCCCAAACCACTTTCTCATAGTGGGTGTTTAATGCTTTCCCTGTTCAATATTCATATATGATTTATCATGAATATTTAGTAACTAAATTTTGATAACGTAAATTTTTCAAGGGAGTTTTTTTGGTTTGACAAAAACAGTAGATTCAGATCTATATCATGCAATTAGCAAACAGAGCAGACCTTGATCAGGTTGCTCCTACAGGATCCATCTGATTTAGGTCTTCTCTGTTTGCAAATGCGTGAAAAAGTGTTTATATGAGGAAAAGGGTTAATTGTGTAGATGATGCAAGATGACTGTTGAAATTCAATAATAGAGAAATGTAACATCCACCTGATGGTACATGTAGAAAAGTGTTTTATATTTTAAAGAGATATATATGTATTTACTCTTTGAATATGTAAATTTGTTTTAATTGTGTACAGAGGAGTTCTTTATTGTAGAGAAACTGGCAGACAAGTTTAGTGGCAATGTATTTCATTGTGGTAAAGTTGAATTGCTGTAATATATCTAATCTAATATGAACCAGCTAAACCATGTTTCCCAAACTGTAGATAGAACAGAACATACAGGACCAGTGTCTCTGGAAAACAATTCACTGAGACATTGCAAATAGTGTATATCCAGATTAAAGGCTTCATTAGGAAAGCACTAACCAAAATCAAGCATCCACTCTGTCTGCCAAGGGTAAAATTCAATTATATATTGTCTTGTCTCCATTTGTTGATTAGGTTCTTTATTTTGCAATGCCCATGAGTCTTTTTTCTCTGCTAATTGGCCTCTTGTTTATCTTATCATTGGAAACATATTTGCGGGCCACATCAATATTCATTATCTTTGTATATCGTATAAAAATGTGTTAGCTAAGAATCTGTATCTGCTATTGAATATCTGGCAGGTGCTGTTTAAGGATTGTTACAATATTTACAGCCTAACCTGTTGTCAATGTGCTTGTGAATTATCCAGCTGTAAATAATGGGGCAGTGTTGGAGAAAAATTATCTGTAGTCAGCTTAACCCTTTACTTCATAGATACACCTTTCTACATCTTTGCAAACAGAGTAGACCCAGATCAGACGGCTCCTGTAGGAGCCATCTGATCAGAGTCTGCTCTGTTTGTTTATGATATTGCTTATAGATCTATTCTACAGTTTCGGCCATGGCCAAAACTCCCTGTGTCTATGTGCTATTACAACAATTAATCTACTACTATCCATGATGTAATTATTTCTTACATGAATGTTCATGGAGTAAAGAGTTAACCAGATCAGCTTGGCATTATTTTCTTGCATAAGGACAGTATCAGGGCTTAGGGCAAACTTCTGAAGGTGTGGAGTATAAAGATTTACTCTTGTTAGTCAGTGTGTCTGTTACACTTTTTTGTATCGTGAATAATAAAACTTTGTACGATGGATGAGCGTTATATGAGCATGGGCACCTGGTGTATGGTTATGATCTGCACTCAGTAACACTAGAGTTATATCCCTTGCCAAAGGTCTTACTATTGCCACACTGACACAGTCAAAACTAAAAAGTGGTTGGAACCTTGTCCACTGGACACATTACTAGTTAAATCGTTTCCCTCATGAATATTTGTGAGAAATAAATCAATGTATGAATGTTAACCCATTACCTCATAGGCTATTTTTAGATCCAACCACTTTGAATAAATCTACAGAAAAGGAGCATTAACTAGAGAAAAGGAAAAATTTAGAATTTTGTACATGTAGTTTGAAATCATTGTGATAAATAGAGCATTTGCTCTATTTATCACAATGGTTTCAACAGGTGATTTTTACAGAGGCGTATTTATGGAGGAAATGGTTAATAAGTTTAATTTTGTAATAGCGTCATGAACATGAGGATTTTTATTATGGCAGACACTGTAGAATCACATCCATTATTTCAGAAGCAAACAGATTAAACCCTAATCAGACAGCTCCTACAGGAGCCATCTGATCTGGGTCTACTCTGTTTGCAAAGGCAACAAAAGGTGTCTGTATGTGGGAAAGGGTTAATATTTGTTTCTTTATATGCATTTGCAATACTTTCTTTACATTCTATTTCAAACATAGGATTATAGTCAAACTGTTTAGAACCTGATGTCTAAGGGAGACCTCACCAGGACAAAAACTGCATGCAAAGAAGTTTGCCCTTAGAATATAGTTACACTAATTTTGAATTAAGCCTTGTGGTTCTTCAGCCCTTTACTCTGTAAATATGCCTTTGTAAACAGAGCAGACCCAGATTAGACAGCTCCTGTAGGAGCCATCTTCTCAGGGTCTGCTCTGTTTACTTATTTCTACATTTTCTGCAATGACCATCTATTCCTATATTCACTTAACAAATTAATATTCATGATATCATTATTTCCGACATGAATATTCATGGAGTAAAGGGTTACTACTGCTCATTGATGTTGTGGTGCAAGTTTTGTTCCTTTGATTGTATTTCTGAATTTGATATATATGTATCATTTGTGCTATTTGAAATATTTGCTTCATTGTAAGTTTTTATGCAGGCATATTTTGTATTTGTTTTCCAAGGTCACCCTCAGCATGTCAGACAGCAGATTGAAGTATTCAGTGCAAAACCCTTTTAAGACCTTTTAACTCTTTACCTTATTCGGGCACCTTTTCACACCTTTGCAAACGGGAAATCGAAGTCAGACGGCTCCTGTGAGAGCCAATTATAATTCAGGGCTACTCTGTTTGCCAATAGCGTTATATAGCATTGATTGTACAGGTTCAATATCCCATGTTTATAAACCATTATAAAAATTTACATAACAATGGATACTTTCAGTTCTTTTAACCCTTTACCTCATACATTTTCATGTAAGACTGCCTATTTTGATTATGAATTGTATTCAAATATATAAATAAAATTTATGCAATGGCAAGAATCAGATGTGTAGTATATTAGCAATTATAATTATTATAAAACTTGTACTAATCTTGGTCTACTCTGTTTGCAAAGGTGTTAAAAGATGTATATATGGAGTAAAGGTTTAAAACTAGTTTTGTACTAAGCCTCAGCTTGCTGTCTTGTCATTAGACATTGGTGACTACTGTCATTGCAGACCAGTCAATTTAGATACATGTGTTAGGATTTCTCATTTTACCAGTAGCTTGAGCATAGGTTATATGTACATGTATTTGAAGCGTGTTTTTAAGAGAGCTCTATGTCTGTCAGTTTCATTTAATCATGTATGCCACTGTACTGTTGTTAGAATGGGATTTTTCTGTTTGATACCTATATGTAGGTGAGTATACACAGTAGATTGTACAGTTATTTTATTTATGTACAAGAACAATAAAGCATCTAACAATAAAAGTCTCTTTCTTTTACAGTTCTTTCCCTTTTGAACATTTATTAAGAAATAATAACATGAATATTTATTAGCTGAATTGTTACAACAGTACGAGGGGTGATTGATATTAAAGTTTGCGGAATTGCTTTATTACTGAAACCTGGAATAGAACACGAAAAAACGAAGTACCTCAAGAGATACGTTTACTCGCGACTGATATACAGCTCAAATATTATTTGCATACATTGAATAATAAAGTTTACATGAAACATTGAACAACAGTACTATGTAATACCGGTACTTGAAGCACGCCGACGTCAACGTTGGGTCACGAGGACGTTACCTAAACGTCAAAGTCTAGTGTTCTGTTAACTTTTTCAACTTAATCACCACCTGTGACCATACACTTTTTATGTCTATGTACACATTGGTCAAATGTTACCTTAAACTAATCATCACTGAATGATGAACTTACTTCACATGCCTTGTTGCGTAATTTTAAAGAGGTTCCAAACCGTTGGCCTCTAAGTTCCTTCTTTAGACCCGGGAACAGACGAATATCCAAGGGTCAAAATTTCGTCATCAAACACTGAGGTTCTACCATCCTTAAATCGCTCGTGTCATTTGTAGGCAAATGTTTTTCCACAGGCTGGCAATGTATGCGAGATTTTAATTTGTTTTAGTGTTTCTACTGGTGAAAGTATGAGTCGCACACAAAATTTGACAACCGCACGCAACTCAATGTTATCTGTTGACGTCATGTGCCGTTTTGAAGCCATGGCCATAAAACCCTGCTGTGAATTAACCGTCCAACACAGTTTCGGAAATGGCTTAGAAACGTCCAGCTAACGTCAGTTGCGTTAGCGCCAAATTTGCGCTAAATTTTACGGCGCACTAGCATGTTTAATGAATTCAGAATATGTGAAATAACAGCGTGCTTCAAGTCAACAAACAGTGGTTGCTATGGATACCATTTATTCTTCTAAAGTGTAACATATCTATTCACCTATTCACATATTCATGTGAGAAATTATGTCATCATGAATATGTATTGGCTTAATTTTTATAATGGTATAAATAGGATTACGTTGCCAGTGCCAGAAACTGTAGATCTGTATTATCATGTAAGTTGTTCCTGCAGGAACTGTCTGATCTGGGTTGACTTTGCTTGAAAAGACGTCAAAAGGTGCCTCTAATCGGGAACAAGTAAAGAACAACTGGTTCATTGGGAGGTGTTTGTGCATAAATCATATAGATATTGCATACATGTATATAGTTAACCATTTACCTCATGAATATTCATATAAGATATAATAGTTATTAGTTATATATAAATGAATTTGATTATTAGTTGTATATAGAAGAAGTTGCACAAGAACACAGAACATTTTGAAAAAGCAGAACCTTTAGAATCATATACATGTATATCAATCCATAAGCAAACCGAGCAGGCCCTGATCTCGCAGCTACAGGAGCAGTCTGATCTGAGTCTACTGTGTTTACAAAGATGTAAAACTGTGTCTCAATCAAGAGATTGTGGTGTTTCATGCCCGAGTTTCGCCCGTCGCCCACAGTCGCCTCCGCTGGCTCTCCACTATGCGGCAGGGGTGAGAATTTTCCGCGGATCCGCGGAATTCCGCGGATTTCGTTTCACTCAGGACCGTTTTTGAGATCGATGTAAATCCGATGAGAAATTTGGGGGGGGGGGGGGGGGGGAGGGTTCTGGCGAATAATTCAGGAAATTATTATTTGTCGATATATTCTTTCACTACTCCAAGTAAATCCGCGATCACGTTAACAGCGATATTTCGGTTCAGCTAATCAAATAACGAGACTCTTGTCCTACAGCCAATCAAAACGCTCGTATTATGCAGTGTTCGTTCAACATTTTCAAGATGGCGTCTGTAACTGTACTGTCAATTAATCTGAATTAAGACAAAAATGAAAAGCATAGGCAGAGATTACAAAAACAGTGTGGAAAACAAGTTCTACCCAAGATGGATAGAGAAAGAAATTACGTTGACATTTGGTAAAGAAACAAGAAAAGTGATAATTGGCGACAATTTCATGAAACTGAATGTAAACTCCGGACGAGGGAACCTTGTGTAAACCTTGTTCCAAACAAATGAATTACCGAAAACGCGACTGCGTAGCATATAAGAACCTTCTGAAAAGCATTAAACATGTCCAGTTATTGAAACAGCGGATTTCCAGTCACAGGTAAAAACCTGTAATGTCAAGTATTTACCAGAAAGTTGTCTGTCAATAGCTATTCATAGGTAATGTTAAAGGAACTGGTTAAGATGTATCGATTCAGAAAATTTATAATTTGTTTTTGATAAACCAGTTTAATGAATTAGAAGATGGTTTATTGACATAAACAAGAGGGTCATGAGGGTCGTGATACCGCTCACCAGACAATCAGGAGAAGATTTTCAAAGTTTTCACTATGTTCTATAGAAAACTGGCCACCCCTGGGGTGGGGCTTTATTTCTTAGCATGTCTTGTACTAAAATTAGCACACAGTTTTGATTCTGATCTGTTGCATACCTGTATGTAACTTCATATGTGGTTTGTACATGAGTTAATTGTAAGATTGATAATTATGCATTAACCCTTTCCTCCATAAAAACGCCTTTCTACGCCTCTGTAATAGTCACTTTATGAAACCATTTTGATAAATAGAGCATTTATATTTATCACAATGGTTTCAAATCTACACAATTCTGAAATTTTCCTTTTCTCTTTTCTCCTTATCAGTAGATTTATTCAAAGAGGTAAGATCTGAAAATAGCCTATGAGGGAATGGGTTAAAACAGTGTGAACAAACAGACACTAATTCTGAAGCAGACAACTTTAGAGAGTTTTGACGAGGAACTTGACCTTTGATTACGTAAGACAGACTGAGTATCTGGGTTCCTTCTGGCTCAGGGGAACCTTTATAGCGTCGGCCTGCGGTACGGAAGGTCGGGGGTCGTTAAAAGTTGGTACTAGTAGTTCCCTCGTCTACGCTCGACAATAAAGGTGTAGTTCTAGGACTGGTCGGCCCGGTGTCAGGATAATGTGACTGGATGGGATGCCCTTGCCATGTACCTGCGGCAGGATTCCAGTGAGGCAGAGCTATAACTTGTCTCATGCGGGTGCCGTCTGCAAATAACTGAAATACTGTTGGTCGGACGTAAAACCCAACTCACTCACTCACTTTATAGTGTAAAAGTCTATTTTAAAGTATAACCAACAGGGCAAGGCCAATTTTAACCTCAGAACTATGATATTTACCAATTTCAACAAGGTATACTAAGTAAATCTATACACCAAATATCTAAGCTCTGTGATATGTAGTTTTTGACAAGAAGATTTTTAAAGTTTTCCCCATGCCTAACCTTAGTGAACCCAGCATTCTGCTACTTGTACAGAAAACAACAGTCAGCTAGAGAAAACTGGCCACCCCTGGGACCGTGGGAGGGCCAATATTGGCTCCAGGGACATAATGTATATAACTTTTGTAGAGGACCTATAAGTGATGCTATGTGCCAAAGATGAAAGCTGAGAACCCTGTAGATTCAGAGGAGAAGACTTTTAAAGGTTCAAATTGTTAACGACGCACACCACACGACGCACAACAAACGCTGACAGACGACAGACATCAGGCGATCACAAAAGCTCACCCTAAGCTAAAAATCTTAACAGGTAAGTGCAATTTAATAGAAATAATCCCTTGTGACTTGTGAGAGCCTCCATATAGCAAGCTGTAAAACCTCTAAATAGCAAGCTGGAGAGCCTCCATGTAGCAACCGGTAGAACCTCTATATAGCAAGCTGTAGAACCCCTATATAGCAAGTTGTAGAGCAGCTATACAGCAAGCTGTGTTAACTTCTATATAGTAAGCTGTAGAACCATTATATAGCAAGCTGTAGAACATCTATAAAGCAGGCTATAGAGCCTCTATACAGCAAGCTGTAGAACCTCCATATAGCAAGATGTAACAAGTTGTCACCTTTCCTTCATATTTTTTGCTCATTTCAAAGGTACGTAACTCCCATAATACATGCACGAACCCCGTTAAAGGGACACACCGGGAATTTTGTTCGCCCATCAATCATCAATAACATTTTTATCTGGCTTGATAACTCAATTCTGACTTCAGATCTGTACTCAGCATGCCGAAATACATTAAATATGTGAATTTGAACAAAATCTGAGAAAATAAATTAAAAAACTTTTTTTTCGTCCATTAATCATCAATAACTTTTTTTATCTGGTATGATAACTCAATTCTGACTTCAGATCTGCACTCAGCATACCAAAATACATAACATATGCGAATTTGAACAAAATCGGAGACAAAAAATATTTTTTCGGAAAAAAAGGTCGAACTTACCCCTTAGCGTTTTTTTTTCGAAAAAACACTTTTTGTCTCCGATTTTGTTCAAATTCATATATGTTATGTATTTTGGTATGCTGAGTGCAGATCTGAAGTCAGAATTGAGTTATCACGCCGGATAAAAAAGTTATTAATGATTTTTGGACGATTTTTTAAAAATAATAATTGTCTCCGATTTTGTTCAAATTCACTTATAGTATGTATTTCGGTATGCTGAGTGCAGATCTGAAGTCAGAATTGGGTTATCACATCAGATAAAAAAGTTATTGATGATTAATGGACGAAAATATTTTCCACTGAAAGATATGTTTTTCGGTGTGTCCCTTTAACTGGACATCAGCATACAGAGTGATTGGGCAAAGAATGAACGAAAATGACAATTTTTTATATAAAAAGAAGGTTTCTGAGCTCGTACGGACACACGAACACCGCAGAACCTTTGTGACACACATAATTAATGACGCAGATAATTAATGAATACCATGCGTTTCTGATTTTTTATAAATTAAATATATACAGCCATATGCGCTAGTAAAAGACGACAATACAAAGTATGTTTGAACACCCCTCATCATCCCGTACACATAGAAGGCTGAAAATTTGCACAAACCTAGCATTATTTCTTACAGGAATATTGGACAGTTAAAGGGTTTACTGAAACAATGGCATCGTAAATATTAGATTTATTGTTATAATAATACATAGATACAGGGATATTGGCCATGGCAGGAAATGTGGAAGCATATCTATACTATATCATAAGCAAACGGAGTAGACCCTGGTCATTTGGCTCCTACAGGATATGCGTCTACTCTGTTTGCAAAGGCAGAGAAAGGCGTATTTATAAAGAGAAGAGTTAACCCATTCCCTCATATTGATACCTATGTAAAAGTCACTTTTTGAAACCATTTTTTTATGAATATTTATCACAATTTATCACAATTGTATCAACACTACACAATGTTAAAATGTTCATTTTCTTTAGTAAATGCTCCTTTCCGGTAGATTTATTCAAAGAAAATCCTAATGGGATAATACTGAGTTGGCTGTTATTTGCAAACAGTGACGACCAGCTCACATGGTTCATAGAGGAGCACTCTGATCAGGATCTGTATTGTTTGTCATTCAAAACCCCTCTCCCAAAATAAACTTTCATCCTAAATGAACTTTACTTTTAAAAAAGATGGACTATCCGCTTCGAACATTCATTAAGGAACGGGTTAAGCATGTAAATTCGCTGAATTGATATCCCCCGCCAAACTAGTGCTGGCCTCAGTATTGATATCCCCCGCCAAACTAGAGCTGGCCTCTGTATTGATATCCCCCGCCAAACTAGTGCTGGCCTCAGTAGTTAACTGTTTTATTGACCAGAGGGGCGAAAAAGTGTTGTTCTTCCACAAAAAATTCTGGTCTTCCAATACCCCAGATATAGTTTCCATACATTTGGCTACAAGAAGACAAAAATGTTATATTTTTCGCAAACAAAGATCCATAATTCTGATGTTCCAGAGTCAATTTGAATAATGTTTTGCAGAGCCGCATGTCCTTATGCTACTTAACATTTGCACAGTTTGAAAGAAAAACTCCGTTTTTGAGAAATGTCTCCGGACACGCAAAAACGTTACTTTTTGGCAACCAAAGGGCTATGAGTTTGGTGTTCCAATGTCAATGTGCAGGCGCACATTCTGTTATAGTACTTAACATTTAAACAACGTTTCTGATATATCATTCCGGGGTGCAAGGACGAACGGACGCATGGACGGTCGAAAACGCCAAAACTAAACATTGCTCAATGCAGAATGAAAGCAATGCACAATATGCTAAAAATCAACAAAACACAGTTTAGGTTTAAAATTTTATTTTTTCTCCAGACAATATCCTTCTCCCCTTTCAGTTTTACAACCATTATCCTGTAACAAACATGGGTCAAACATGAGGGAAAATAGTGTTTTGATCCAATTTATTTACCATATACATGTATGTAACAGCTTATCCAGACCGACAAAGATGGTCAAACAGAGTAGACCCAGATCATATAACTGCTGAAGGAGCAGTTTGATATGGGTCTTCACTATTTGTATCCCTTTCCTTTAACAAATGCTTTTTCGTTCATTTCAAAACAGAGCAGACCCAGATCAGAGTAGGAGCCATCTGATCAATGTCTACTCTGTTTGCTTAAGGAAGTATATAGATCTGATTTTACAGGTCCCACCTTAGTCACAAAACCTTTCCATTTTTCATTTTATTGATTTTGTGCAATAGTTTTAAATTTTCTTTTCATAAATAATTCAAACAGTTTGGATCCAGGAATGGCACCAGGTTACTCGGCGTCTCATCTAGATCAAAACTCTTTGCATATGTCATCACAGATTCATCTATGGCAGTGAAAGCTTCACAGAATAATGGTTCAATTGATTTAAATAAACGCGTATATACAGATTCAAACTAGAACACTGACCAGAAAGTCAGTAAGGTCCCCATATAATGCTTTCAGAGAGGCTAATGCGCCAGAGGGGAAACTGCATGGCAAATATTTATGTAGAATTTGTTATTAACGTTAGAAAATGCCCATAATTTGTAAATCTGGCACATTATTATGAACTCGCCCTAGATCTTATGGTTAGTATCCCCAAGAACAATCAAGATTGGTTCTGAAATGGTTAACCCATTAACTCATAGGCTATTTTTAGATACAACATCTTTGAATAAATCTACCGAAAAGGAACATTTACTAGAGAAAAGGATTTTTTTTAGAATTATGTAGTTTGAAACCATTGTGATAAATAGAGCATTTGCTCCTGAAGGAGCAAATGCTCTATTTATCACAATGGTTTCACAAAGTGACTTTTACAGAGTCGTCAATATAAGGGAATGGGTTAAGTGAGAGAGCAGACATCGTTCCTGGATAACCATTTAAGTGCTAATAGCCTAATTCAGATACGTGCTCAGAACTTTTCACCCATTTCCTCAGAAGCTATTTTAGAATCTACATCTTCAAATAAATCTACCTAAAATGAGCATTTACTAGAGGAAAGGACATTTTAGAATTTTGTAGTTTTGGAACCATTGTGATAAATAGAGCATTTGCTCCTATGGAACAAATGCTCTATTTATCACAATGGTTTCAGAAAGTGACCTTTACAATGGCGTCAATACGAATAAATGTGTTAAATGAATGTTTCATTATCCAATTTGACTAATATTGCAGATATTATGTTTAACATGCAGCTTTTTGAAGATCAGATAACTTTTCGCATTAGAGAGTGGCTAAATTTGTCAATTTATGTTGTTAACGAGCCATACTCCAGAAGTGCCCAGGTCGATCTGGCAGATTATTGAGCTTGGCAGAGATATTATTACCACAAACAATTTCACCAATTTCAGAGAGGATGAGATAGAAACGGCCGAACATCGACTGCAGACAAGGCTGATTTGGCCAATTGTTTTATTAGTTTCAAGGGTCATAATCAAGAACTGCCCAGGTCAATCTGGCAGGTTATCGAACATGGCCGAGATATTATTACCACCAACATATTCAACAAGTTAGGTGACAATCAGATAGAGCAGACGTGGCTGATTTCGTTGATTTTGATGTTATTCAAGGGCAATAATCTTGAGATCTTGGGGCGCTTAGGCTGGTTAGTGAACTTTGTCCCGCATTTCAATCTCAGTGTTGTTATATTTTCTCGTACTTCAGTATCATCAGTTTCAGTTCTTTTAGTTATGAAAATTGAAAATCACTGAAGCTGGTGCTAGGGAAGGTGAGTAGTGCTGCATGTTTAATAACTGCTCATTAACAGCCATAAAACCGAGTCTGCAATTTTCTTTTGTCGCATTGCTTATTTCGCTTTCTAAGGATCGCCTACTTTCAGGATCAATTGACTTAGATTTCATACCTACACATACTTTCAACAAACTTGGTGAAGATCTGATGAAAACAATTTGTGTTAGAGAGCGGACATAAAAATGAACACCGTGACGGATGGACGGACAGGGTGATTACTAAAGGGCACCAACATGCCCTAACAACAAGAAACAAAATATTAAAATTCAGCACTCATACATGTTTAACACTTTACTACATAAATATTCATATAAAAATAATGAAGTCATGAATATCAATTACATTTAGATTACGTTTTTACAATGGCAAATGAATAGGGTGTTATTAAACCTTTCCGTGTTCTATGTTTATTCCAAATTTCAATTTCTACTGAATATTCATGGACAAAATAGTTATTTGCAAGGTCTAACAAATTCCATCAGCAAACAGAGCAAAGGCAAAGGCATGAAATTCCATTAATACGAGGGAAAGGGTTAAGCCATTGTATAAATTGCAGTCTCATATTTATACCATTTCATAAGCAAACAGAGCAGATCTTTAGTTCCTGTAGGAGTAGTCAGATCTGGGTCTAAACTGTTTGCAAAGTAATTAAAAAAGTTATTTTTTAATGAAATCATGAATATGCATTAGCTGAAATGGACACAGGATGTTTCTGTTTTGGTAGAAGCTGCAATGTCAGATCTATAATAGTTTCATAAGCAAACATGTAAGAGGGTCTTCTCTGTTTGCTTATGTTATAATAATATACATGTAGATATTGTTCTACAGTTTCTGCCATGGCCAAACGTTCTTGTATCCATGTGTAATCATGTAATTAATCTAATTAATATTCATGATTTCAATATTTCGTACATAACTGCCTAAATCCTTACAAGATGCCTTGTTACTCAGTATCTCATGTGGATACAAACTGTTTACAAAGTTCATCATAAATTTGCCCAAAAGAGGGAAGATATATCATTAACACTATACCCCCTAGTGACGCATTTTTGCGCCTCCATAAATTAAAATTGACATTTTGAAACCATTGTGATAAATAGAGCATTTGCTCCATAGGAGCAAATGCTCTATTAATCACAATGGTTTCAAGACTACACAATTCTAAAACTCTCCTTTTCTATAACTAGAACTGTAAGCCAAAGGCTAACGAATGCCCCCACCTGTCTGCTTGTCAGAACACCATCATCAATCTGAACATATGTACATAGAGAAACATGAAAAGATTTAAAAACAATACATGACCCAACCTAATTTATATAATAACAAGATGGCCCTTAATCGCTCACCTGATTACCATAGACTTAAGATTTTTGCTGGGTAGCCCATGGGTAGGCCCAATATTGACCTTAGGGACAATATTTGAACAATGTTGTTAGTGGATCATGAGCAGTAGTTCGGCAGATCAAGATTTTCAAAGATTTAGTATATTGATTTTATCAAGATTGGGCTAAAAATGTGCCCTCTAGAGTAATTTTTCTAAGACTTGACCTAGTGACCTACTTTTTTCCCCACCCCACCCATGATCATACTCAACCTTGGTATCACCAAGACAAACACTCTGAGCAAGTTTGAGGAAGACTGGGCTAAAAATGTGGCCACTGGAGTGTAAACTAAATTTTTCTAAGATATGACCCAGTGACCTACTTTCTGACCTCACATAACCCACTTTCAAACTTGTCCATGATTTTATTAGGACAACCATTCTGGCCAATTTTTATGAAGATTTGGCTATAAATGTGACCTCTTGAGTGTTCACAAGGTTTTCATATTATTTGACCTAGTGACCTAGTTTTTAATTCCACATAACCCACTTTCACGCTCGTTTGAGATTTTATCAAGGCAATCATTATGACCAGGTTTCATGAAGATTGGAAAAAAAAATGTGACTGCTAGAGTGTTCACAAGGTTTTTCTACTGTTTGACCTAGTGACCTAGATTTTAACCCCACTTGACCCACTTTCAAACTCGTCTGAGAATTTATCAAGACATTCATTCTGACCAAGTTTCATGAAGATTGGACTAAAATTGTGACCACTAGAGTGTTCACAAGGTTTTTCTACTGTTTGACATAGTGACCTAGTTTTTTACCACACGTAACCCACTTTTCAAACTCCTCCTATATCAAGATAATCATTCTGACCAAGTTTCATGATATTGGGCTAAAATGTGACCTCTAGAGGGTTCACAAGGTTTTCCTACTATTTGACCTTGTGACCTAGTTTTTAACCCAATTTGACGCACTTTCGAACTCGTCCGAGATTTTATCAAGACATTCATTCTGACCAAGTTTCATGAAGATTGGACTACAATTGTGACCACTAGAGTGTTCACAAGCAAATTGTTGACGACGGATGATGGACGACGCACGATGGACGCCGGACGCCGGACATTCAAGTCTCCCAAAAGCTCACCCTGAGCTTTGCTCAGGTGAGCTAAAAATCAGAATTAGAGTTTGAATGTGAACTTTGACTAGAAATTGTGACTGTAATGTGAACTTTGGTGAATTTTGTCTAGAAAGTTAACTGTTACAATACCATGCCAACTTTAAATCAAATTTTGTATCTTTATCTGTGATCACAGAGTTCCATTTGATTTCATTTTTAAAACGTGTGAGTTTTAATTGCTTATGTTTGACAAGAAATTAATCTGGCAATGTTGAATGGATCCAATAATAAACTGAATGTAAATTGTATGGACATGTTCTACAACTGGTTTGTTTGAAACACAGCTCATTGTGTATGACATGCAACTCAAGTATAATTGTAAACAAGAGGACCAGAATGGCCCTGACACCGCTCACCAGACAATCAGAGGAGAAGATTTTCAAAGTTTTCACATATGTTTCTATTGAAAACTTAATACCCCAGGGGCGGTGCCAATTTTGACCCCAGGGACACAATTTATATAACTTTTGTAGAGGACCTGAACATGATGCTGAAAGAATGTAGTGAAAGAATGGATAGAGCATAGACCACTGGAACTTGTATTAATTCTTTGGATGCTAGAGGCGGATTCTCCCACCACTAATGACCTATGCAAACAGTTTGGATCCAGATCAGGGCCCACATAATGTGGGGCCTGATCTGATATCCAAATTGTTTGTAAATGAGACTGAACTTCTGAAAAACTTAGAAAGAAAGTGTGTAGTGGGATTCTCCAACCACTAATGACCTATGCAAACAGTTTGGATCCAGATCAGGGCCAATATAATATGGGGCCTGATCTGATATCCAAACTGTTTGTCAATGAGACTGAACTTCTGAAAAACTTAGAAAGAAATTGTGTAGTATGAATAACTTATGAATATGCTGCAGACAACCATTTAGCAGATGACAAAATTACCCAGCATGCAAAGAATTAAGCTGAAATTCACAGCAGATATGCTCTATATTGATATCTGGTAGCTTAATGCAGGACATAGGTATGAAAAAAAGCTTTAAGAGTGTTCTGCATATTAAGAACTGTCCACAGTTTTCTCAATCTTAAATGAGTGTGTGTTATTTGTCTAAACACAATTTCTACTCTACTGATCAGGCTAAGGGTGATTATATAAGAACTCACACTGACTGGTCTCAGTTCTGCAGGCTGATATATAAAGGACAAACCTTTAGACTGTCGTTTCTGTCTGTACACACAGGGCAGGGCCAATTTTAACCCAAGAACTATTATACATATAAAACCCATTAAGTTATGCGAAGTAAATATATACACCAAATATCTAAGCTCTGGGACATGTAGTTTCTGACAAGAATACTTTTAAAGTTTATCCTATGCATAACTAGTGATCCTATGGGCTATTTAAATAGTCAGCTTCAAAAAACTGGGGTGGGACCAATTTTTACCCTAGGGGCATAATTTATATAACTTTTGTAGAAGCCCTGAAGTTGAAGCTATGTGCCAAATATGAAAGCTGAGGACCTTCTAGTTTTAGAGGAGATGATGTTGAAAGTTTTCACTATATGTTTCTATTAAAAACTGGAAACCCCTGGGGCAGGGCCAATTTTGACCCCAGGGGTATAATTTATATAACTTTTGTAGAGGACCAACAGATGATGCTATGTGCCAAAGATGAAAGCTGAGAACCCTGTAGATTCAGAGGAGAAGATTTTTAAAGGTTCAAATTGTTGACGATTGACGACGCACGACGCACACCACACGACGGACGACGCACGCCGACGGACGACGGACATCAGGCAATTACAAAAGCTCACCCTGAGCACTTTGTGCTCTGGTGAGCTAAAAACACATGAATGACAGACCCAAGTGAAATGCAGGAGAAGGCTCCTGAAGTGCTCAGGAACGCTATATTTCATTTTGCTTCGGGGGGCTTTGCCCCCCTGAACCCCCCACATGGGCGCTGCCCATGTCCAGCAAGGGGCCGACCCCTGCTAATTTTCCTCTTTTTTCATCAACGGCCATTCTCACCCCTGACTATGCCTCATACTCATTCTATGCCTCCTCATACTCAGTGCTGTACATGGTTACTCATGATTTTGTCTCCATGGTTTTCTCTCAGAGTCGTCCCTCCTAGTCATGGTTCCCCGAGTGCTTTTGCACCCATATTGGGATAGACTGCCTCTTCATATGGTGGTGGAATATACTCAGCACTTATAAGACACACAGCTCTTTTCCACTTATGGCAAGGCTCTTTTGAACTCACTATGACAAGTCGTGTCACAAGTCAATGTGGGCTATTCACTACTTTTCGGCTAATTCAAGCCATGTGGGTTGGAGACACAGAAAAGCGTCTCTGAAATTTCCGGGACTGGGATTTGAACTCCGGACCTCTGGATTGGTAGTCCAAGTGCATTACCACTAGACCACCGCACCACCGACTAGAAAAGAAATGGGTTAATGTGTCGGTGAAATGTTAGCTTTCAGGACTACAATATAGCTCTTGGGAATATCTGGTGTAGATTGATAATGGGAAGTAACTCTACAAATCCTGTCTGAACTTCAAGAGAAGGGAAGTTACTCTAAAAATCTTTGTTAAAGACAAAGAGGATGCTGTAGCCAATTTGTTGAGATAATGTGATATCCTAATTACTCTCAACCCTTTTGCCCTTCAAGTGTTTAACAATAGAGTCTATTCAGTATGAAAGGCTGAAATTTGCTAGAGGTATTTCATAAACAGTTCAGACCCTGACCAAAGGGTTTAAAAATGCCAGTGCACTCATTTCCCTCCTTCAAAGGGTTCAGATGGATGAATTGAAATAATTCATGTTCAGTTTTGTATAGTAATACATGTACTTAATTTTTGTAAGTCTCAAGAATGAACTCAGAAGAGACACGGTTATCAACACTTTATTGATTGTAAACACACTAAAATAGTCAAGCAACATTTTGTAAAATGATGTGCTAGGTGTCATACAGAAAGTTATCATGTACAGACTAGTTATTGCGTGCGTATGTAAATGATGAGACAAAATTGTAGGCTTAGCACAAGACTGCTGTAACTACACACTGTTGACATTTAACCCATTCCTCCATGAATATTTATGTAAGAAATAGTGACGTCATGAATATTAATTAGATTAACGTCTATAATAGCACATGCACACAGGAAGTTTTGGTCACTGCAAAAAATGTAGACATATCTATATTATATCATAAGCAAACAGAGCAGACCCTGATCAGACGGCTCCTGTAGGAGCCGTCTGATCTAGGTCTTCTCTGTTTGCAAAGGCGTATTTATGGAGTAAAGGGTTAACCCATTACCTTATGGCTATTTTTAGACCCAACTGCTTTGAACAGATCTACCGAAAAGGAGCATTTACTACAGAAAAGGAAAATTTTAGAATTGTGCAGTTTATATAAGCCATTATGATAAATAGAGCATTTGCTCCTAAGGAACAAAGTTAATGCTCTATTTATCAAAATGTTTTCAAAAAGTGACTTTTACAGAGGCATCAAAAGGCGACAATATGAGGGAATGGGTTAATGTGTAACATATTCAGTTTTGATCCTGGTAAGATGCTTTCAGAATCTCATTAGGTTCCATCCGCTTTACACTCAAATTGTCTGAATAAAAACGAAATAAAAATCTACTTTTAATTATTTTTGCATCAGCAAGTTTGGATGGCCTTTGAAAACAGTTTCGAACCAGATGAACCACTGAGTACTTCAGCAGGATCCAAGCTAATGACACTCTAACATTGTGTTTTTGAAAAGAAATGGAAAATGTCATAAGAGGCAGTACAATAGTGTTGCACCAAGCCTTTTAATCCTTTACTCCATGAATATTCATGTAAGTAATAATGAGATCATGAATATTAATTAGGAAAGTTTAGTAATGGCTGAAACTAAAATTAGATGTTAATCTATAAGCAAACAGAGAAAAACCCATTAGGACAATTGTTACAGCTGTCTCATCTGAGTCAACTCTGTTTACAAAGATATTAAAAGGTGCATCAATGGAGTAAAGGGTTAAAAGGATTGGCTATAAATAGGAACAGTACCCTATTTACTGTAAATATTCTGACACCCAGTCTCCTCTCTCAACTAGTGTGTTAACCATTTACTCCATAAATACACCTTTCTACGTCTTTGCAAACAGAGTAGACCCAGATCAGACAGCTCCTATAGGAGCCATCTGATCAGGGTCTGCTCTGTTTGCTTATGATATAATATAGATATGATTCTAAAGTTTCTGTCATGGTCAAATATTCCCGTGTCCATGTGCTATTATAACAAATTAATCTAACTGATATTCATGATGTCATTATTTCTTACATGAATATTCATGGAGGAAAGGGTTAAGCTGAACATTTGGTTTTGGCACCATTTTGAGAACTTAATTGACATAGTAACAAATAGTGTAAACTCTGACCAAACTGTTCCTTCAGGAGCAGTTTGATCCGGGTCTGCACTATTTGCTCAAGTTTGTCAGTTCAAGTACTTAGGGTAAATAGGGTTACGTGTAATAACAAGAACATATGTTGCAGTACAGTTATATATAGCAAGTCAATAATATATCTAGGTACATGTACTGTGTCACATGTACATGTATATATACAATGTATATTAGCCATGTCCCTGTTGAATATTCACGCAAGAAGTAATGATATCTTTAATGTTTGGGTCTAGCTGAGAGGCAGGGTAACCTGGTGTCTCAACAGGATCCAAACTGCTGACACTCAGACACTGTTGATTTTAAAACAAATAGAAGAAAAGTATACTTTTAGTATTGTAGCAAACATTGTATAATATTACATTGTATAATATTCACATTACTCTTCACTGAGTACACGGTTAAACTGTAAAACAACTTAAGCCTAGTAATCTCATATTCTGTTATGTGTCTGTATTTGCACTGGGTCCTGAGACACATATATACATGTATATATAATATGGTTTACAGATAATACTTAGGTTACAATATACCATTTGGAAATAAATCCTCTGCAGATATGACATAATGCGTTATACACAATATATGCAGAACATGAAACAGATTCAAATCCCCACCCTACCTCCTCTACCCCCATGAGAACAAAGTACAGTAAAGTTCCGCTAATGCGACCACCTAAAAGAGGTATAATTCTGGGTGCTATATGCAGGTGGTAGCTTAATGCAGGACAAAAGTCCTAGAGGAGCTTTCTGCATTACTTTTGTCCTGCATTAAGCAACCACCTGCTTATAAAGGCACCCATGTTTATTCATTAAGTGGTCACATTAGAAGGGTTTTACTGTACATGTATGTCAATTGGGAGTTGATGAAATTTGGACTGATTCTGACTCTAACAAGCTTTTAACTCTTTATGAAACATTGTGATAAATAGAGCATTTGCTCCGATAGGAGCAAATGCTCTATTTATCACAATGGTTTCAAACTACAAAATTCTAAAAAAATTCCTTTTCTCTAGTTAATGCTCCTTTTCGGTAGATTTATTCAAAGTGGTTGGATCTAAAAATAGCCTATGGAGGAAAGGGTTAAGAAACTATTTTGACTGTGTGTCTAACAGATTGGATCCTTATGTGACACTGAGTTCCTCTGCGTCTAATCTGGATCCAAACTGTTTGCAAATGTGAGTAAGCTCATGGATAGCTGGATAAGGGTAAAGTGTATTCTGTAAATTCAGCTATAAAATAAAATATACAATTGTAATGAATGACACATGAAAATGTTAACAGATTATCAAAAACAAAATATGTCACTTGTCACAACCTTATTAAGAACACATATAAACTTATAAGATATTTCAGAAAATGACACAATGTCTCTAAATTATTTAGTCTTCTATTCTTATGTAATGACTCTATTTGATCTTTGTCTGAGAAATATCCCATTATCCCATTCCCACATATTGACACCTTCTGATGTTACTTTTTGAAACCATTGTGAAAAATTGCCACAATGGTTTCAAAACTACAAACAAATGTTCATGTAATTCTAAAATGTTCCTTTTCTCTAGATAATGTTCATTTTCGGCAGATAAATTCAAAGAGTTTGGGTCTAAAAATAGTCTAATGAGGGAATGAGTTAATGAATGGATCACACACTTGTCGTTTTCAGAGCTGTAGATCAAAAAAGCATTTCAGAAATCTGTGTAAAAATGTATCAATACAGTAAAACCAGTCTTAACCCATTACCTCATAGGCTAGTTTTAGATCCAACCTTTTTGAATAAATCTACCGACAAGAAGCATTAACTAGAGAACAGGAAACTTTTAGAATTTTGTAGTTCTGAAACCATTATGATAAATAGAGCATAAAATTTTGCTCCTTAGGAGCATAATTATGCTCTATTTATCACAATGGTTTCAAAAAGTGACTTTTACAGAGGCATAGAAAGGCGTATTTATGGATGAAAGGGTCAAGCGGCCATCAAAGAGGTCTAATTTATGGGCCTGTATGGCAGGTGAAAGCTTAATGCAGGTCAAAAGTAATGAATAAAGCTCCTATAGGAGCTTTTTGCATTACTTTTGCCCTGCATTAAGCAACCACCTTCCTTTTATCACTCATTTGAGACAGGTTCTACTGTATTTCTCCACCAAACCCTATTTCTCAGTACAAAACAGAATCACCTTAAAATTTTGCCAGGATATATTTTCTTTTTTATCCTATATTATTATATACATAGACAAATATTTATATACATATATTAACCCATTCCCTCCAAGACTACTTTTACCTCTTTGAATAAATAGACTTAAAACGAACATTGACTAGAAAAAAGGAAATGTTATAAATGTTTGAACCCAATGTTATAAATAGAGCATTTGCTCCTATGGAGCAAGTGGTCTATAATTTATGGTAATAGTTTCAATAAATTATTTTTACAGAGGTGTCAAAATGTGTCAGTAGGAGGGAATGGGTTAACCCATTTACTCTATGATATTCATATCACAAATACTGACTGTATGAATATTTCGTAGGCAAACAGAGCAGACCCTGATGATCAAATGGCTCCTGCAGGTGTCATCTGATATTGGTCTACTCTGTATGCAAAAGAGCTAAATGGCGTCTCTATGGTATCATAGGTTTTTGGTAAAAGTCACTTTTAGGAACCATTGTAATAAATAGAGCATTTGCTCCTATGGAGCAAATGCTCTACTTATAACAATGGTTTCCAAACTACACAATTCTATAATGTTCCCTTTTCTAGTAAATGCTCTTTTTCAGTAGATTTATTAAAAGTGGTTGGATCTGAAATTAGCCTATGAGGGAATGGGTCTAAAATTAAGCCTATCAGGGATTGGGCTAAAAGGCATTACAAGGGATGGAATGTTGGTGTATAAAACCCAGTACTAATAGAAAGCAAGAGGTGTAATGGTCAATTGATCCAATGCCAAAATGACAACCGTTTGCCACTTAGCACTACAAACAATTTTATCTGCAAAAATGTCACCTGCTTCAATCCTCTTCCATTTGTTTATGATAATGCATTCACAGGCAGTCATGGATTTAGCACATGAACTTAATTAATGGTTCATCTGTTTATTTTAACCTTGAGCCTGCTATGGGCGAATGAGTGAATACATTAGCAAACAGTTTGGATCCAGAGGAGACGCCGAGTAACTCAGCATCTCATCAGGATCCAAACTGTTTGACACCTTGATTGCATTTTGGTAGACAATTTAATCATAGCTTGAATTTTGAAAATGTAGTAGGTGAAACAATCGATAAAAATAATTTGCTCAGCAGGCTAAAGGTTAAAAAGCTATTACAAAATCAGACTATACAGAGTCAAATTCAGTTTGTGGGTGGTGTGGTGTGGTGTTGTATGGTATGACGTGGTATGGTGTAGAGTGGTATGGTATAGTGTGGTATGAGGTGGTATGGTGTAGAATGGTATGAGGTGGTATGGTGTAGAGTGCTATGAGGTGGTATGGTGTAGTGTGGTATGAGGTGGTATGGTGTAGAATGGTATGAGGTGGTATGGTGTAGAATGGTATGAGGTGGTATGGTGTAGAGTGCTATGAGGTGGTATGGTGTAGTGTGGTATGAGGTGGTATGGTGCAGAGTGGTACGAGGTCGTATGGTGTAGTGGGGTATAAGGCAGTATGGTGTAGTGGGGTATGAGGCGGTATGGTGTTGTGTAGTATGAGGTGATATGGTGTAGTGTGGTATGATGTGGTGTGGTGTTGTGTGGTGTCATGTTGAGTGGTGTTGTGTTGTGTGTGTGTGTTTTAGCTCAGTGTCCACTTCTCATCAATATCCAATCTGTTTGAGTCTCTTACTGTATTTTTGAAAAGAAATAATACAGTAGAACCCCTCTAATGTGGCCACTTAATGAATATACATGGATGTCTTTATAAGCAGGTGGTTGCTTAATGCAGGATAAAAGTAATGCAGAAAGCTCCTCCAGGAGCTTTCTGTATTACTTTTGTCCTGCATTAAGCTACAACCTGCATCAAGCATCAAGTATTATACCTCTTTTAGGTGGTCACATTAGCGGGGTTTTACTGTACTTTGAGAATTGATCCATGAACATGTACAGTTAAACCTCACTAATCCAAACAATAAGTAAACAGGAAGTGAGAATGTTTTAGGAAGTTGGCTGCTTAATGCAGAGTGAAATGCATGCAGTGTCTCATCTGGATCTACATTGTTTGTAAATGAACAGTCAGGCCGCACACATTGCCATAAGGGTGAATGATACATTTTATAAAAAGCAATTACATCCAAGATAAAAAAATAATAAATTGTATGTACATTGTAGTTTTCATTGGATAAAACTGCAGTCCAATCAGAGAAAGAGAAATATTTTCACTTATTTTCTCCGTCTTAACTTCCCTATCACTAAAACAGGAACATAAGTGTGTAAACAACAATATATATATCTAACAAAGTTACTATGAAATAATAGCAAAATTGAAAATACATTTTTGTTACCAAAATCTAGTAGGTGATCCTAATATACTGGTAACAGAAAACTAGAGCTGTCACTAGAGGTGTTTAACCTTTCCTCCATAGGCTATTTTCAGACCTCTTTGATTAAATCTACCGAAAAGGAACATTAACTAGAGACAAGAGGGCCAGAATGGCCCTGAAGCGCTCACCAGACAATCAGAGGAGAAGATTTTCAAAGTTTTCACTATATGTTTCTATAGAGAACTAGCCGGCCCTGGGGCTGGACAATTTTGACCCCAGGGAATTAATTTAGAAAAACTTGTAGGGGACCTGAACACGATGCTATGAGCCAAATATGAGAGCTGAGATTAACCTTCCAGTTTCAGAGAAGAAGATTTTCAAAGTTTTCTCAATATGTTTCTATTGAAAACTGTCTACTACCCCTGTGGCAGGGCCAATTTTGACCCCAGGGTCATAATTTATATAACTTTTGTAGAGAACCTGAACATGATGCTCTGTGCCAAATATGAAAGCTGAGAGCCTTCCAGTTTCAGAGAAGAAGATTTTCAACGATTTCACTATTTGTTTCTATTGAAAACTGCCCACCCCTGGGGTGGGGCCAATTTTGACCCCAGGGCCATACTTTATATAACTTTTGTAGAAGACCTGAACATGATGCTTTGTGCCAAATATGAAAGCTGAGAACCTTCCAGTTTCAGAGGAAAAGATTTTCAAGGATTTCAATATTTGTTTCTATTGAAAACTGCCCTACCCTGGGGCGGGCCAATTTTGACCCAGGGCCCATAATTTACATAACTTTTGTAGAGGACCTGAACATGATGCTTTGTGCCAAATATGAGAGCTGAGAGCCTTCCAGTTTCAGAGAAGAAAATTTTCAAAGATTTCACTATTTGTTTCTATTGAAAACTGCCCACCCCTGGGGTGGGGCCAATTTTGACCCAGGGGCCATACTTTAAATAACTTTTGTAAAAGACCTGAACATGATGCTATGTGCCAAATATGAAAGCTGAGAACCATCAAGTTTCAGAGGAGAAGGTTTTCAACGATTTCACTATTTGTTTCTATTGAAAACTGCCCACCCCTGGGGCGGGGCCAATTTTGACCCCAGGGCCATAATTTATATAACTTTTGTAGAGGACCTGAACATGATGCTCTGTGCCAAATATGAAAGCTGAGAACCTTCCAGTTTCAGACAAGAAGATTTTCAAAGATTTCAATATTTGTTTCTATTGAAAACTGCCCACCCCTGGGGTGGGGCCAATTTTGACCCCGGGGCCATAAATAATATAGCTTTTGTAGAGGACCTGAACATGATGCTATGTGCCAAATATGAAAGCTGAGAACCTTCGAGTTTCAGAGGAGAAGATTTTCAAAGATTTCACTATTTGTTTCTTTTGAAACCTGCCCACCCCTGGGGTGGGGCCAATTTTAACCCTGGGGCCATAATTTATATAACTTTTGTAGAGGACCTGAACATGATGCTTTGTGCCAAATATGAAAGCTGAGAGCCTTTCAGTTTCAGAGGAGAAGATTTTCAAAGATTTCACTATTTGTTTCTATTGAAAACTGCCCACCCCTGGGGCGGGGCCAATTTTGACCCAGGGGCCATAATTTATATAACTTTTGTAGAGGACCTGAACATGATGCTATGTGCCAAATATGAAAGCTGAGAGCCTTCCAGTTTCAGAGAAGAAGATTTTCAAAGTTTGCACTATATGATTCTATAGAAAACTGCCCACCCCTGGGGCGGGGCCAATTTTGACCCCAGGGGCATAATTTATATAACTTTTGTAGAGGACCTGAACATGATGCTATGTGCCAATTATGGAAGCTGAGAAGCTTCTGGTTTCAGAGGAGAAGATTTTCAAAGTTTTACTATATGTTTCTATTGAAAACAAGGCACCCCTGGGGCGGGGTCAATTTTGACCCCAGGGGCATAATTTATATAACTTTTGTAGAGGACCTGAATCTGATGCTATGTGCCAAAGATGAAAGTTGAGATCCCTGTAGATTCAGAGGAGAAGATTTTTAAAGGTTCAAATTGTTGACGACGGACGACGAACGACGGACGACGGACGACGGACGACGCACGCCGACGGACGACGGACAACGGGCGATCACAATAGCTCACCCTGAGCACTTTGTGCTCTGGTGAGCTAAAAAGGAAAATTTTAGAATTTTGTAGTTTGAAACCATTGTGATAAATAGAGCATTTGCTCCTATAGGAGCAAATGCTCTATTTATCACAATGGTTTCAATAGGCGGTTTTTACAGAGGCATATTTATGAAGGAAAGGGTTAACTCTTTACTTCATGAATATTCATTCAGAAATAATGAACTATGAATATTATTTTTGTTTTATCATGGCAGAAACTGTAGAATCAGATCCATATTATTTCAAAGCAAACAGAGCAGACCCTGATCAGACATCTCATCAAAATCTACTCTATTTGCAAAGGTGTTAAAGATGTATACACGTTTATGGAGTTAAAAGTTAATCTTTGTGTGCCAAGTAATTGTTGTCTGTTACAATTGTCAATTGTTTTCTTCAAAAGTACATTCTGAGTGTAAAACAGTTTAACCCATTCCCTTATGTTGACACCTTTTGATGTCTCTATAAAAGTCACTTTTTGAAACCATTGTGATAAATAGAGCATTTGCTCCATAGGAGAAAATGCTCTATTTATCACAATTAATGGTTCCAAAACTACACAATTCTAAAAATTTGCTTTTCTCTAATAACTGCTCCTTTTCAATAGATTTATTTAAAGAGGTTGGGTCGAAAAATAGCCTATGAGGTAATGGGTTAACCCTTTCCCTGTTAAATATTCAAGTAAGAAATAATGACATCATATTTTTTAGCTGACTTTTTATAATGTAAAATTTTGAAGTATTTTTATGCTTTGCCAAGGGCTGTAGAATCAGATCTTGATAATGTCAAAAGCAAACAGAGCAGACCCTGATCAGATGGCTCCTATAGGATCCATCTGATTTGGGTCTACTCTGTTTGCAAATGGGTGAAAAGGAGTTTATATGAGGGAAAGGGTTAAATCCTGATATATTGCTGTTTTACTCAATGACTCATCCAGATCTAAATTGTTTACATAGGTTATCACAAATACACTACTATAGCCATAAAATAGCCATATGCCCTTGTCAAGGACAATTCAAAGGGATAAAAAGGTCATTCACTTTTACCGATTGATAAAAATGCAGGAAACAAGTGTATTGACATTTGCAAAACTATATTAGAGGGCTCCTGGAACCAGCTGATCAGGGTCTGCACAATTTCCTCTGGAAAATTTAAGCCTTTCATACTGAAACTCTATTGTTTAAACACTAATTCACCATTCCACTTTATTCAGCATTTAACCCTCCCTTTCCTTCATATAAACACCTTTTCACCCCTTTGCAAACAAAGTAATAAACCGAGATCAGATGATTCCTATGGGATCAAGGTCTGCTCTGTTTGCTTATCAAATTATATAGATCTGATTCAACAGTTTCTGCCTGTGCCAAAATGTCCTGTGTTCAATAGGTAAAGGGTTAACATCGATAAAAGAATATACAGTGCTCCCTCCCTACAACGTCCCTCTCAATAACGATTCCCTCCGTACAACAACGCATGGCACTGTTTCCGAAACAACAAGGCTCCAGAAACAACTTTTTCTATCGTATTTTCTTCATGCCTCCATCAAACCCTATGTTGTGACCACTCTTTAGAATCGTCACTTTGTGACGATTCTAAAGAGTGGTCACAACATAGGGTTTGATTGAGGTATAATGGTTTAGTTCTCGAAATGCACTTTTTCTGGGATCTGCAAACAAGCTAATTATGTTTGATTTTCCCTCCCTATAACAACTCCCTCTGAACAACACATACAATCTGCGTTTCCCAAAGGGTGTCATTGTAGAGAGGGAGCACTGTACAATGTAATTCTCTGCAACACCTCTAGTTTTGAACAATAACACATGAGTCACTCAATTATAACATACATCTTATTGCTTTAAAACGAGGTCTATAACATATATGCTTTAAAACAGTGTAGACCCAGTTCAGCTGCAACATTCTGTTTGCTACATTTTATCACAACCTACAATCTTTGACACTCATCAGCATTTACAGTTATTTATTTTCCTACAATATCAATGTCCTAACAATGCTAATTTTCAGATACACAAGCTTAGACAAATAGTGCAGATCCAGATCAAACTACTCCTGAAGGAGCAGTTGATCAGGGTCTACACTATTTGCTACAATGTCAGCCTAATTAAAAGTTGTCAAAAATGGTGCAAAATTGACTTATTCAGCTTTACAAATAACTAGAGTGGGGAGATTTAGCTGCCTATCTTAACCCTGACTGTGCGGGACACGAGTCACTAATATCCTTTGCAAACAGTGTAGACCCAGATGAGAGGGCTCCTCTAGGAGCCCTCTCATCAGGGTCTGCACTGTTTGCCATGTTACCCTTTTCCTTACAAGAATCCCTAAATATTCACAATAAGCTTGACCTGTTTAAATTTTGGTATAGTTCATTTGAAAAGTCAGCTTTGTAAGGGTTAACCCTTTCCCTGTTCTATGTTTATTCCACATTAAATATCTACTGAATATTCCGTTTTTTCAAACGTGTGTGTAAAAAAATAAGTCCCCTAGCAAGATCTTGGGGGTATAAAAGTGATGGCTGATGAAACTCCAAGTGCAACAATATCTACTTACGTCAGATTCATTCCAACTTATGAGAAACTACAGACTTAGAGTGTGATACAGTTTGAATCATGATGAAACACAGAGTTATTCTGCATCCCATCCAGATCCAATCTGTTTGCAAATATCAGTAAAATTTCACTTAACATGGATTAACAGTTTCTCAATGAGCAAAGTGCACATCCAAGTTTTTATAATTAAAATATATTAACTTTATGCACTTTCTACAGTGTCATAATCAACAACACAAAATTATCATGACAACCATATTAGCAAAAAAATATACAGCATAGAGATTAATGTTACATGTACTTTTAATTTGGTTTTGTGTGTTCTCAAATTGCATTAAGTATTCCGACAAACTTGTGCAAACAGTGCAGACCCGGACCACACTGCTTCTAAAGAAGCAATTTGATCGTACACTATTTCATGATATATCAGTGTAATGGAAAGTTATCCAAATGGTGCCAAATTGACTTATTCAGGTTTACAAAATCCACTGAAAGGTGAAATTGGTTCCCAAATACGTAGGGTAATTAGCCTAATTTAGGATACATGTATTATAATGCTTGGAATGACAGCAATGTTAAGCCATACCTAGAACAAATACACTGCATCACAGAGAAAAAGAGAAGGAAACTCAGACATTTGTTAACTGTGCTGACTAAGATCTGTTGTAATGTTTGATCACTGTCTGCATTGTATATATAGTAAAACCTCTGTATAACGGCCACTAAATTGTGTTAATTAGTGGGTTTTTTCGGCAGGTGGCTGCTTAAAGCAAGATGAAAGTAAAACAGAACGCTCCTATAGGAGTGTCTGTTTTACTTCCACCTTGCTTTAAGCAGCCACCTGCCTTTAACAAATATTTGATGTGATTTAGTGGCCGTTACAGAGAGGTTTTACTGTATCACCAATCTGTAGTGTCAATACAAACTCCTGTATAACCTGCTGTATGTGACCAATATAAAAAAAGGTCTAAATTTGGGTCCTCAAGACAGGTGGTAGCTTAAATCAGGGCAAAGGTAATGTAGGAAGCTCCTATTGGAGCTTTCTGCATTACTTTTGCTCTGTATTAAGCAATCACCGGCATTTTAAGGCTCTTTATATTAAATAAATAAATGGTCACTTAAGACAGTTTCTCCTGTACATGAACATAGATCCTAGACACCTCATTCTCGTGCAGCATATGGTCACGGCTACTGTGTTTACAAATGTCTGAGTGAAGCTTGCCAAAAATGTTTTACAATTACCGGTACGTGTTGTTCTGTGAGTAACTGACACCTGTGAAGACAAAGACAAATTGGAATGGACTTCACACAAAGAATAACTTAATAATGGCAAGACTGGAAAAGCACTGGGGAGTGCTGACATTTCCCTTCCATGGCAACCAAGAATCTCACTTTGGACACTATCATGATCCTGTCAGTAGCAACAACAGCAACAGCACAACCAGTGATGAGGATAAAACAAAGTTTGTGGCTTTTGATACTGGTGCTACATATACACGGTCCACAATCGGCGTGCATTGACGGTCTTCCATAACTCTCATCAGAGAAACTGAAAAGTCTATTATTTTTGGTTCGCAAAACTGCTCCTCCATGTGAGTATAACAATTATATGCATCAGCCAGTACCCTGGAAAAAGAACAATCATATTACTACATGAATGGTAGCTGCAAACTTGCAAATATTTTGATCCACTTTAATTAACTTGGATTAACCCTTTACTCCATGAATATCTGTGAAAGAAATAATGACATCATGAATATTAAATAACTGTTTTTTTAAAAAGACACTATGATTTATGTAGGATGTAGGATTATATCTATATTACTCCATAAAGCAAACAGAGCAGTCCCTGATCAGATGGCTCCTATAGGAGTTGTCTGATCTGGGACTACTCTGTTTGCAAAGGTGTAGAAAAGCATATTTAAATATGTTAAATATTAATGTAGAAAATAAAGACATCTAGAATATCTATTAGCTGAATCAGCAGGTGGCTCCCCGAGGAGTTGTCTGATCTGGGTCTACTCTGTTTGCAAAGGCATAGAGAGGCGTATTTATGGAGTAAAGAGTGAGGTCTGTTCCATTTAAATGTGTATTGGGGCAGGAAGGCATTTTGAAAAACAGCTATGCATGGGTGGGTTTCGCTGCAAAAATAGGAGCTTTCTGTATAATTTTCGTCCTGCATTAAGCTACCACCTGCCTCTGTTACCCAGAATTTTGCCCATTTTTGGTGGTCACATTAGACGAGATTTACTGTACAGTTAAACCTCTCTCAGGTGTCCACCATCCAATTAACCCTTTCCTTGTTGAATATTCATGTCAGAAATAATGACACCATGAACATTTATTAGCTGATTTTTTATAATGCATTATGACATAATTATGTATACATAAACGTTTGATACTGGTAGATTCTGTAGAGTCACAGCTATTATGATTTCATAAGCAGACAGAGCAGACCCTGAACAGATAGCTCCTACAGGAGCTGTTTGATGTGGGTCTACTCTGGCTGCAAAGGCATGAAAAGGTGTTTATATGAAGGAAAGGGTTAATTCTTTACTCAATGAATGTTGGTGTAATAATAATGATGGTATAAATATTAACCCATTCCCTCATATTGACGCCTTTTTACTCCATAAATACGCCTTTCTACAACTTTGCAAACAGAGTAGACCCAGATCAGATGGTTCCTATAGGAGCCATCTGATCAGGGTCTGCTCTGTTTGCTTATGATATACACATGTACATGTGATTATTTGCTTATGATAAACATGTAATATAGATATTATTCTACAGTTTCTGCCATGTTTAAAAGTTCCTGTGTCCATGTGGTGTTATAACAAGTTAATCTCATCAATATTCATGATGTAATTATTTCTTATATGAATATTCATGGATGAAAGGGTTAATGCACATACTATTCTTTACAGTTGAACCTCTCTGTAGTGACCACGTAAATGAATAAAATGGATATGTTTAACAGCAAGTGTTACCTGCAGTGGGAGTTTGCGTAGGACGCAGGCCTGAAGTTCTTTTGATATGCCTCATCAGAGCATGAAAGGAAGACCTGTGTTTTCACTGTTTGATTTATACATTTCAAAGTTCTTCGTAAATCTGCAACAGAAAACATCATATAATCATGTATTGGAATTTCCAAAGATCCCATATAAAACTAGAACTTAAGGTAGCTAGTGCTAGACTGTTAACAAACTATATGTAGACATACAATTATTATTACAACAGATGACAGGCATTCGGTGATTCTTTAAGGGGAAGTCTTACATTTGACTCGTTTCAAAAATACATGTACTTAAAATATACAAAACTCTTTTGTCTATATGCTGAAAAGTAGTGTATTGAAAAAAACATTGAAAATGACAAAACATCCATGTGTTTTATATCAATGATCCCGATTTTAATCTCCTATGTTTCAGTTTTATTCAGGTTGGGTTTTAGTTTTGTATCTGTTTGCAGTAGTGGCATCTCTCCGACCACTTCAAAGAAAAGCTGTTACGTAAACATTGGAGGGGTCGGGTGATCATCAGCAAAACGTTGAAAATTTGAACAGAAAAGGCTGATAATACTTTGTTATAGAACAATTGATGAAATCGGTTTATTTGTATCACAGGGGCATTTTTCGATATAAGTTCAAATTGATAATCCTCATAATAATGATTGAACATAACAAATACACAGTTTTATGATATTATTGAAAATATGAGTTCATTGTAGGGACTTCCTCTGGAGATATTGTGTGGACAGACGGATGGACGGACGGGCAGATGGACAGATGGACAAGCTGATTTACTATAGGGCACCAGTATTTTAATGCGGGGCCCTAATAAATATAACACACTGACACAATTGTTTACTGAAATCAGAAGCCATCATTACAGACACATGTACCATCAAAGAAGCATCAAAGAAGCATCTTATTTTATTGTAGCTTTTATGTGACATGTCCTCAACTCTTTTAACATATTTACGCACTAAAAATTATTTTTATGCATTAGCAAACAGGGTTGACCCAGATCAGACACCTCTTGTAGGAGCTGTCAGACCAGGGTCTGATGCTTTTTACTTATTGAATATTACCTAATGCAGCAGTTTCTGCTTGGCTAAAAAATTCTGTTGCTCATATGCCATAATTCATAAAATTGCAGTTAACCCATTTCCTCATATTGACACCTTTTGACACCTCTGTGAAAGTCACTTTTAGAAACCATTGTGATAAATAGAGCATTTGCTCCATAGGAGCAAATGCTCTATTTGTCACAATGGTTTCAAAACTACACAATTCTAAAATTTTCCTTTTCTCTAGTAAATGATCCTTTTCAGCAGATTCATTCAAAGAGGTTGGGTCTAAAGATAGCCAATGCGGTAATCGGTTAATACTGATTAAGTCATAATTCTTAACTCTTTTTCTTTTTTGTTTTGATTTAAACATTTATCAAGTCATGAGTTTTATGGAATGACTTCACATAGTTTCATATCAGCAATGGAATATTTTGGTGTGGCAGAAACAGTTTTTCAATACCTACTGAATATTCATAAGCAAAAAGAGCAGACCCTGATCAGATGACTCCTACAGCAGCCATCTGATCTGGATCCACTATGTTTGCAAGGGCATAAAGAAGCATTTAGATGAAGGAAAGGATTAAAGCCTTAAGAGTTAATACAGAACAATATGCTGCCAACCTTTCATTATATCAGGGCACAGCTCCCTCGCTCTTGCAGCCTGTACTGGATTAAACTGGAAATGCTCAATCTGTATGTTGTTTGTGCAAAGGTTTGACACGTTCATGGCACAGTCAACCATCTGACGACCATTGTCACTGCAATTGTAGAGTCAGATCTATTATAATTTCATAAGGAAACAGAACAGATCCAGATCAGACAGCTCCCGCAGATGTTGGTAAGGGCATGAGAAGGCTTTGTATGATGGAAAGGGTTAATAAATGCCACAGAATCAAACAGCAGGAAAGGAAATTAAGTTCAATAATCTTATTATTTTACCTCATAGAGACGCTTAAATATGCTTTTGCAAACAGAGTAGACACAGCTCAAGCTTTTTGACATGCTTTCTGATCAGGGTCTGCTCTGTTTGTTTATGAACTATTTAGAACTGATTCTACAGTTTCTGTTCCATCATTTATGTACCATTATATAAATTCATTCAATGAATATTCATGAAAAAATAAAATGCTTGCATAATTATTCAGGGTCATGAAGGATAACATAATCTGTACTCGTAATTTGGTGGAGACAAGAAGAGTGAAACGCACAGACTGACAATTAAATTTATACGTAGGCAATGTCTGATATGCATTTCAGTACGCACAATTTGAGTTTCAAATGCGTTTTTATGGAAAATATGCGTAAAACGCAAGTACACACCTAACTGGAGCACAGCAGGTAATGTAGCTTAATGCAGACTGAAAACAATGTAAAAAGCTCCTGTAAGAGCTTTCTGCATTGCTTTCATCCACAATGTAAAAAGCTCTTGTAAGAGCTTTCTGCATTGCTTTCATCTCTGCAATAAGCAATCACATGTATAAAAGCACCTTTTAGACAATCTAACACCCCAAAGAGCAATTATTAGAGATAATAGAATATATCGGACAATAGCTTTGTAGCTAGTGTTAAAATATGTATGATGACAATTGATTATATATAAAAGCAATTTTATCTTCAAACATATGATATCGGTATACCTCTGTTTAGATGACAATTAACTCTATGCACATTAGCATGAATGCATGATAAACTATCTATATACATGTATAGGCCAATGCTTTGAATCTTGATGAGATGTCATGTAACTGGGTGTCTCATCAGGATCCAACCTGTTTGACACTCTGTTTGTATAGTTAACCCATTCCCTCATATTGACAACTTTTGACGACTCTGTAAAGGTCACTTAATGAAACCATTGTGATAAATAGAGCATTTGCTCCTATAGGAGCAAATGCTCTATTTATCACAATGGTTTCAAACTACAAAATTCTAAAATTTTCCTTTTCTCTAGTTAATGCTCCTTTTCGGTAGATTTATTCAAAGAGGTTGGATCTAAAAATAGCCTATGAGGTAATGGGCTAAAGAGAAATGGAATAAAAACCAACTTAACCCTTTACTCCATAAATTTGCCTTTCTATGCCTTTGCAAACGGAGTAGACCCAGATCAGATGGCTCCTATAGGAGCCGTCTGATCAGGGTCTACTCTATTTACTTATGATATAATAACTAGACATGATTCTACAGTTTCTGCCATGGCCATGTGCTACAATTACTACAGTTAATCAAATTAATATTCATGATGTCATTACTTCTTATATAAATGTTCATGGAGTAAAGGGTTTTAAGAAATAGTGACAGGCAACCATTTTGGCAGTTCAAAGACAATTGCTTAGCATGCAGAGAGTTAACCCACTCCCTCATAGGCTATTTTTAGATCCAACTACTTTGAATTAATCTACCAAAAAGGAGCATTAACTAGAGAAAAGGAAATTTTAGAAATTTGTAATTTGAAACCATTGTGATAAATAGAGCATTTGCTCCTATAGGAGCAAATGCTCTATTTATCCCACTGGTTTCATAAAGTGTCTTTTACAGAGGCGTATAAAGGCGTATCTATGGAGGAAAGGGTTGATAAGCAGGTAAGCAGCTCACCTGCAGAAATATCTAATAAATTCTTCAGACAAGTCTAATGTTGAAGGTGGTGGCACATCGGGACCGTCCACTGAAATGTCTGCCTCTGCAGTCGCTCCGTTACTTTCTGGTGGATCATTTTCTGAGGGTGGATCGGTTGCCAAGCTTTTGTACTGAACTGTAGCAAACCCATCTTGGAGACATGACATGCCTTGTGACAATGGGTTTCTATATGGACATTCTACTGAAGGGGTGGTAGCACTTTGTACAGCAGTGATACATACTGGAAAGAAACAAAAACATAGCAGTGTATCTGGCAACCTACCGCAAGTACCATGCAACCTACCCAAATTACCTTTCAACCTACCCACCATGCAAATTACCATGTGACCTATACAAATTACCTTTCAACCTACCCACCATGCAAATTACCATGTGACCTATACAAATTACCATGCAACCTACCCAAATTAGAACCGTTTTGATAACCTTAAAGTAAACCAAACATAGTTGCAAATAGTGAAGACCCTGATCATATGGCTCATTAAGGAGTCATTTGATCTGGATCTGCTCTATTTGTCTAAGTTTGTCTGTTCAAATACTTAGGAGATAAATACAGTAAAACCTCTCTATAACGGCCACTAAATTGTGTTAATTAGTTGGTATTTAGGGCAGGTGGCTGCTTAAAGCAAGGTGAAAGTTTTAGAGAGAGAGAGAGAGAGAGAGAGAGAGAGAGAGAGACAGACAGACAGACAGACACAGACACAGACACAGACACAGACACAGACACAGACACAGACACAGACAGACAGACAGAAAGAGAGAGAGAGAGAGAGAGAGAGGCCAAAATGGCTGTCTGACTTGAGGTAACAAATTTACAACATGCTACACAATCTATTAATTTAGTACCCTTACCCCGCTATGGAAACAAGCTTTTTAAGTCTCAAATTTGGATCTGCAGCAATTTTGACTACTTTCGATCCAATTCAGCTTTTGTGAAACGATTGATAGAGTATCAACCGCCGAGTTAATCGGTGTCTCATCCAGATCCAAACTATTTACCAACGCGAGTAAGGTCGCGTAGAGCGAGATAAAGGTAAGTAGATTATTACACGAATTACTGGCAGCGTGTCTGTTGCTTCTTTATGCGAAATTGAAAGTGAAGTGTGTGGGTGAACTGGGTATGACGGCACCAATTTTAAAGTGTAGATTTTAGGGCGGCTGGCAAGAGGTTTCCGTTAAGACGATTACGGATATGTGGTTACTTACAACATATTTCAGCACAAATTGACTTTACTATTGTCTAAAGAAGGGATATTTCATTAGGGACTTGCCTTAACCCTTTGAAAACGAATTTGTTTTAGGTTAAACATTTTCCTAATAGATGAACGGTATATTCTATTCAGTATGAGAGGATAAATTATGCTTGAGGATTTTGAATGACAAACGCAGAAATTCCTAAATTTGCACTCTGACCCGGGTGCACAATGTTTACAGTCAGTCAACTCGTTCCCCGCATTCAAAGGGTTGGGCATTTGTTTCCCAAACAGACAATCCATTTGCCAAATTACAGGTTAACGAACTCAGCTCCGCTGTCCAAATCCCCCCTAACTACATAAATTACATAGGTTCGACCTTTAATCTTTGCCTTGTTGAGGTCAAACTCCCCAGGGTACTCATCATTTATATATATTTAACCCTTTGCCTCACAGATACAGATGTTCACACTTTGCAAACAGAGTAGATTAAGACCAAACAACTGCAGGAGCTGTCTGGTCAGGTTCTGATCAGATTATTCATTTCCGTTCTATGTACTCTAAAACCTCTCTATAACGGTCACTAAATTGTGTTAATTAGATGGTATTTAGGGCAGGTGGCTGTTTAAAGCAAGGTGACAGTAAAACAGAACGCTCCTATTGGAGCATTCTGTTTTACTTTCACATTGTTTAAGCAGCCGCCTGCCTTTAACACAAAATACTTGATGTAATTTAGTGGTCGTTATAGAGAGGTTTTACTGTATGTCAATACAGAAATAAGTGAATGCCTAGTTCATGAAACATCTAATGAAGTAAAGGGTAAACTCTTTACTTGATAGAGATGGAAGTATACACAGATCTGAGGTTCCTGTAGGAGTCGTCTGATCAGGGTCTGCTATGTTTGCTTATGGAATTATATAAATCTCATTCTACAATTTTCATCTTGACCAAAACAAATCCCGTTTTTCCTATACCGTTATAAAATCCGTGTAATACATTAACATTATTTCTTACATGTACAGTAAAACCTCGATTATTCGAATTTTTGGTATAGAAGAATTTAGACCCTTTTAGGCAGGTGGCTGCTTAATGCACGGTGAAAGTCGTGCAGAAAGCTCCTAGAGGAGCTTTCTGCATGACTTTCACCATGCATTAAGCTGCCACCTGTCTTAAAGATCGATAATAATACGTATTATAGTGTTCGGATAATCGAAGTTTTACTGTATATATATGAGGTAAAGGGTAACATGTAAATAAACCCCGTTGTTCGACCTAGAGAGAGGGTAATAAGTAACAGATAACTCGAATGTGTTTTAAACTTATAAATACATCAAAGAATTGTTGTCTACCAAAATAAAACCCATAGTGAGTGTAACCGTTAATTTGTGCCTAATCTAGATTCAAACTGTTTCGCTGATTCGAATCTAGCCAGCAAATATGTAAGGAAACAGAAATAAAAGTAGCATTTGCCAATCAAATGATTATCCTCTGCAAAAACAAAGTGTTGCATGTTTGCTTGATTTGTATAAATAGTTTTATTCTAATACAAACATCACCATCATGGAGTCAAACAGTTTGGGGACAACTGATTTACTGGGTTATCCGTTGTCTTATCTGGGTCCAAACCGTTTGCCAAGGTTACATTGTGATAAAATGTTAACGAACTATAACACACACACACACCGCTGTCAAAAAACGTGCCATACATGTACAGTACAAACCTGAAACCTTCAACATTTCAATATTCAATTTTAAAAGTGGAATGGTCCGTCATTGTTTATAGGTTAAGTCCAATGGGTATGGAAGGGTAAACTTTACTGAACTAATTTGTGAATGACAAACTGTGCAGACCCTGATCAGAGGGCTCCTCTATGAGCCCTCTGATCTGGGTCTACACTGTTTGCAAATGCAAATTAACCGGGTTCTCGTTTATAAAGGGTTAACCTTTGTACTGCCAAGATTATCAACCAACATTATCACATACATTTATAATCATATCGTGTTTCAAAACCTCTTAACTAAAGATAAATGCTCAAAAAGAGAGCCATACGTCTATGATTTAAAGTACGTTAACTATCTTTTGATGTGTAACAAGATAAATATTAATTGGCCAAATTTACATGTGCCCATCAATCCATCCCTTCTCTTGCGCGTGTAATTAACTTTTAATTCTTTGCGAGCTAGCGGAGAATTCATGTTAAAAATATCCAGCAAACATGTTGGATATAGATGTAGCTCGGAGTCTCACCAAGATCCAAACAGTTTGACATTCTGGTTACAGTTTTTGAAATTCAAAATAGGTTTTACTTTAAGAATTTGTATCAGACGACATAGTCTGCAGACACACACCTACTAAGTGTACAAAGAGCGCCAAAACTATTTGGCTCACTAACTTACATTCTTTAGCCAAAAGACGTAGTTCTGACAGGTGTACAGTAACATCTCTATACGGCAATCACTCAAGCCATCAACACATACAGCACAATAGAACCTGTCATAAGCGACCATCAAAATATGTCTAAATACGGGTCTTTAAGACAGGTGGTAGCTTTATCGAGAGTAAAACAGAAAGCTTCAATTGCGTTACATTGGCGTGCATTAACATTTCCATTATGTAAGCGCATTTTGACGCATCTGCAAACAGAGTAGAACCAGATCAGACGGCTCCTATAGGAGCCGTCTGATCAGGGTATGCTCTGTTTGCTTATGGTGTAATATATCTGATTCTGCAGCTTCTTCCTGAACCAAAATGTCATGTGTTCATAAGCCAATATAAAACATAATCTTATTAATATTTATGACGTCATTACTTCCTATATGAATATTCATCAGGGAAAGGGTTAAGCATCCACCTAACCTCCCATGCTCAGTAGATGAATTGTCACTAAGACACGTTCTTCTGTAGTTTGTTTAACCCATTCACTCATGAATATTGGCAATTCGGCACCATCTGTAAAAGTCACCATTGTTTGCAAATGCTCTATTTGTCACAATAGCTTTATTTGTCGACTCATTATATAACTTCAATAAAGAAGTATTGAAAGGCTCATTTTTTATGAATATTCATTAGGTAAAGGTTTAAGGGGTTCTACTGTATTTCACACCACACTTCATTAGATATTATTACAGGAAGTCTGGCCTGCACCTATAAGGTGCACCAAGCCGCAATTGCGTAAATGTTTGTACTTAAACCCTTTCCCTGTTCTATATTTATTCCAAATTTCAATATCTACTGAATATTCATAGACAAAATAGTTATAATGAAGCATGGAAGTTGAAACATTGTAGCCAGTTTTGAAAGTAAAGAAACATATCTATCAAATTATATTAGCAAACAGAGCAGACCCTGACCAGATGGCTCCTATAGGAGCCGTCTGATCTGGGTCTACTCTGTTTGCAAATGCGTAAAAACAGGTTTATATGAGGGAAAGGGTTAACCCTTTTCATCATATAAACACATGTCGATACATTGGAACATAGAGTAGATCAACGGTTTGTTCTGTGTGCTGATGACATGATATAGATCTGATCCTACGGTTTTTGTCAAAGCAAACAATTTTATTGAAATGTTTCAAGTATAAAACTTCAGCTAATAAATATTCAACATGTCATAATAATTTCTTACATGAATATAGAACAGTTAAAGGGTTAAATAAAGCATCTGAATGCTGACTTTTCAAAGTGAAATGACCAGTCAGTGTTTAAATGTTAAGTCCAGTCACTTTGAAAGGTTTAAATATGTTACATGATTTTGAACGACAAACAGTGCAGACCCTGATCAGAGGGCTACTTTAGGAACCATCTGGTCTATACTGTTTGCAAATACCAGTACACTCGTGTCCTGTATTCAAATGGTTAATCATTTGAACTTTCAAAGAGGAATAGTCCATAAATACGCCTTTCTATGACTTTGCAAACAGAATAGACCCAGATCAGACGGTTCCTATAGGAGCCGTCTGATTTGGATCTGCCCTGTTTGCTTATGATATGATATAGATATAATAATCGATGAGTTATTGAAGGGAAAGGGCCAATGATAATGTTGTAATAACTTGTAGCCCAATCCCTTTGCACATGTTACTATGCAAATAAATATGTTTAAACTAAACTAGTTATTGATCAGCAAACATTTGGTCTACCAATGGATCGACGGACATATATGCATAGCAGCATAACGTAGTGGCTGGTACAAACACGCGAAATACTAGGTTCGGTCAGATTTCGATAAGACCGACGTACGCGACTGGCAGTCATTGTCACCACGAAATAATGTCCAGTTTACATGTATATATTATTTAATTTTGTCTTACGTTGTTGTGTCAATCGGCAACTAATGCATGCTAAAAGATGAGTATAGTATTTCGTTTTTATTTATTAACCACATGTAGTCATTTTTTTCCAAAAAGAAAATATATTGCAACAAGTATGTCACAACATAACACCAGAGCATGACTCTTCATGGGGGCATTTCTAACACACAACACGAGTGTGATGGTGCCAATGATCATTGGGAATGTTTCAAGAGCCTCGGATAAAGGTCTGCACAGTTTGCTTGCGCCTCTTTTAACCCTTCGCTTGCTATTCGCGTCAATATACCTACCTGTAAATAGTGAATACCCAGATGAGACAGCTCCTGCAGGGTCTGCACTATTTAGAAATGTATTTTAAAATTCAGCAAGCGAAGGGTTAAGTTAAATACGCATATAGATTTGGCTGTGGCCTCGAGGTCAGAGGAAGATTGCAATATAAATTAACTTTGATCGGACTACCAATACAATCTACCACAGCGAGTGTTAATTACAGGGTTATTTAGAGAGGGTGTGTCCTGGTATTAATTTGAGATTAGTGTAGGCTACACGAACACCACACAAGTCGAGATGACTCGGCCTGTTTTCTCAGCTGCTTAAGAAACGGGTTGGGTAAATAATCCACCCACATTTTATAAGCCATTGTTCGTTTCAATTACTAGTACAAAAATGCCTTCAAATCAAACTTTCAAGCTGATAAGAAAATGCTGCGTGATGACGGTTGCTATTCGCACAGCACGCTGTCCATAATGCTACATAACCGCCTATTTCTCCGTATAGTTTTGAAGATACAGCAGAACATGTCAAAGAGAGGTTTAATGGGTCTGTAGGGCAGGCGGTAGCTTAATACAGGTCAAAAGCAATGCAGAAAGCTCTCCTATAGGAACTTTCTGCATTACTTTTGACACGCATTAAGCAACCATGCACCTGTTTTTTATGAGTCCTGAGTCCAATCAATATAAGGTCGCTTAGGACAGGTTCTGTTGTATACAGTAAAACAGTTTAGTTAAGACGAGTTGGGAGGAACTTTTCTTGCAGGTGGATGCCTAACCCTCACAACGCTGAATATTTAAATGGACTACTCCAAAATTCAAAAAGTTCAAGCCTTTAGTGAATATTAAACTTTTTCTAAACAAAAGTGTAACATGATACACAGTGCAGACCCTGATAAGAGGGCTCCTGTTTGTAAAGGACATTAGTGACTCGTGTCACGCACTGTCAGTTTTAATGCAGGGTAAAGGGTCATACAGAAAGCTCCCAGAAGAGCTTTCTGTATGACTTTCACCCGGCCTTAAGTAAACATAAAACGAGGTTTTACCGTACGTCTAAATTATAATGTTGAAGAAAAATAAAATCATAGTGGCGTAAGACCGAATGTAAGAAGCCTGTTTAGATTAGGGGTGTGTCAACGCTGATCTAGGGCGTGACAAAGTAGGGACTCATCTTTTTTACTGTCAATTCCTTGCATAATCTAATGTAAATATTTTGAAACGGTATTAGCAAACATGTAACTGAACCTTTAGATAAAATATAACATGTATGGTATATGGGACTCCTTTGTCGGTAGCATAAAAATTATATTGTACATGTATATAAACTTGTTCCTCTTAATCTTGTAACAGTCTAATCTTTTCTAATACTTTTTCATTTTGTCAATATTCACTCTCCTGTAATTACGGAATCCTGTTGGGTAACCAATGCGTTGTTGGATTGTTTAACCCATTTATTCATAAGCTATTTTGAGACCCATTCCCTGAAAGGCCATTTTTAGGCACAACCTCTTTGAATCTATCTACTTACTCGTAAAAGGAACATTTTCTACAGAAAAAGGATCATTTTAGAACTGTGTAGTTTTGAACAAATATGATAAACAGTTCTATTTATCACAATGGTTTTAGAAAGTGACTTTCATAGAGACGTCAAACGGTGCCAATATAGGTGAATGGGTTAACATGTTTTTCTATATTAAATGTATACTATATTTGTAAGATCTATCAAACTTGATATATTCTTTGTTATATTCTACACTTTAATGACATTATGTGATCATTATAATGCTACACTTTTGACAATTGTTTGGATGAAGACATGTATAATGAAGTTTATTATGCGTGGCAAGAAACCTTGTATTTAATAACAGAATAAGTGTCTATCGATCATATCATATCTAGCAGGGATATAGATAAAATAGCATTTAGAGAGTCTAATTAAAATAGTTTTGATATTTTTGCACCAAAACAAATTCACTAGAATCGCCTCTCCGAGACGATTTTATCGAATTGCAGCAAGATGGGATTTGGCGAAGAAATAAGATATTTTGATCATTTTCATAGATAAGTACCATCTTCTAGGGGTAACTCTTTACTCCGTGAGCATTTATGCAAGAAATAATGACGTCATGAATAGTATTTATTTTCTATAATGGCATATGAACACAGGATACTTTGACCGTGGTAGAAACTGTAGAATCAGATCTGTAACATGTGGTTAAGCAAACAGAGCAGACCCTGATCAGACGGCTCCTATAGGAGCCGTCTGATCTGCGTCTACTCAGTTTGCAAAGGCGTAGAAAGGCATGTTTATGGAGTAAATGGTTAATGTAGGTGTTCAGTCCCTTCAGGAACAGTTTGATCTGGGTATGCATTATTTGCCCAAGTTTGCCAATACGGATACTTAGGGTAATTAGGGCAAATTCCACCAGCAGATTCTGTAAGCTGGTGTCATATGCATTCACGATCTGTTCAAGGAGCCTGGGAACTTTGAACAAAAAATAATACCGCCATTTACAAGCGCTATCTTTATACGCTTCTCGTGTAAGATATGAGTAACAAGAACTAAATGGTGTTAAGTGTGCTTCATTGCATGCTTCTGAGAAATAATCATCACACTTAACCCTTTCCCTGTTCAATAATCATGTAATGAATAATAGCTGAAAAATTTATCAGCTGAAATTTTATAACGTCAATTTTTTATTGGGATATTTTTTCATCGACAAAACCCGTAGACACAAACTTATATTATGTCAAAAGCGAACTCGTAAAATGTGTTTATATGAAGGAAAGGGTTAATGTCAATAAGAACACGCGAGAATTTGTGAGTTTCATTTTTGCAAATAGTTTAAATTTCAAAAGAGAGTTTAGCTCATGTGAACGTTTTGCTCACTGTTTACATATTTATAGATTTATAAGAAACAATGTAGATTTTGTTCTGCAGAACCACTCAAAATGAAAATTAGATTTCACACATTCCCTCCTACTGACACCTTTCAGCGCCTCTGTAAAACTAAATTTTTGAAACCATTGTGATAAATAAAGCATTTGCTCCATAGGAACAAATGCACTTTTTATCATAATGGTTTAAAAACAACACAATTCAAAAAATCCTTTTCTAAAGTTACTGCTCCTTTTCGGTAGATTAATTAAAAGAGGTTGGGTCTGAAAATAGTTTTGGAGGGAATGAGTTAATTCAAAATATATGTTTGGTCTAGTTCACTAAGAAACACGGGTTAAAATTTAATGAAGATGACAATTTTCATACAGACGACAAAATTGATGTCGTCTGCTTCTGCATTGTCAGTTCCTAAATGTCTGAACTGAAATGTCCTTAATATTTCATAATATCAAGTATTTCTGAGAATAACACTTTAGGCCATTGTTACATTGAATTATACTATGACTGACCCGGATTTCCGAAACGTTTTAAATTAAGATTGAGTTTCTGTTTTAGAACCAAACCCCTTTCCCTGAGAACGACGACTTATCAAACTGATCCAGATCAGATGGAAGTTGTAGGATGCGTCTGATCCAAGTGCTCTATTTGCCCATGGTATTACGTCCTACAAATAAAGGTAGAATCCCGCTAATGCGACCACTTAATGAATAAACGTGGGTGTCTTTATAAGCAGATGGTTGCTTAATGCAGGACAAAAGTAATGCAGAAAGCTCCTCTAGGAGCTTTCTGCATAACTTCTGTCCTGCATTAAGCTACCACCTGCATCTAGCACCCAGAATGATACCCTTTTTTAGGTGGTCGCATTAGCGGGGTTTTACCGTATTAACACAAGATTCAGCGTATAAGTAGTCATGATGTAATTATTTATTACATGATTATCCATGCAATGCATTATGAAATAAACTAAACAATCTTACAAATATATAACTCTCGAAATACTGATGAAACACTGTGTGGGTATTTGTAGGATGAAGACCAGAATACCCTGAGAAATTGCCGTTTCATCGTATGAAAGCTATGAATCAGGAATACCTATGCAGTATTCAGTAATTACGTCATCTGTATAACCTTTTCAATTCGGGACACACGTGCATTATCATTTGTAAACAGTGTAGAACCAGATCAGAGAATTCATAAAGGAGCCCTTTAATCAGGGTCTGCACTGCTTGTCATTCACGATCCTCTAGCAAGTTTAAGCCTCTCATACAGAGTGGACTTTATAGTTAAACAATAATAAAATGTTCCATTTTGAAAAAAAATCAGCGTTGAAGGATAATGTTAAACACCTAATTCAATACCTCACACAAACAATGTTACCTGAAGACGAATCCGATTTCCCACTTTCTCTGTTCTATATTCATTCCAAATTTCAATACCTACTGAAAATTCATGGATAAAATAGTTATAATGAACTATGGCAGGTGGAACTTTATAATTTTTATAGCGATATTAGAATCTAAAGAAACAGATTTATCAAATTCCTGAAGCAAACAGAGTAAACCCTGATCAGACGGCTCCTACAGGAGACGTCTTATCAGGGTCTTCTCTGTTTGAAAATGTGTGAAAAGGTGTTTACATGAGGGAAATGGTTAAATTTTAATGTTGTCTGCTAAATGAATCGTCTGCATTATTGTTTTTTATTCAAAACTAAGTTTTGTCGAGTCCTTAAAGAGAAACAAAACAAAAACAAACAAATCAAAACAAAAACCATTTAGACATATAAAAAACAAGAGTGTCTGAAATAGTTTGGACCCTGACGCGATGCCAAATTAGTGCAATTACACAGCAACTCTTCTACAACTAAACATTTTGTACAAGACAAGTTATCAAATAGCCCAGGGCCAAATTGAAACTTTTTCTCTGTTTAATCTTTTGTAAGAAATAATGACATCATGCATATTTATTAGATGGATGTTTATAATGGCATACAATTATATCCACAATACGTTTAGGTATTGGTAGAAACTACAGAGTCCGATTTTATAAGCATACAGACCAGTCCCTGATCAGACGGCTACTAGAGAAAACTTCAAGCCGTCTGATATGGATCAAATCTGTTTGCAAAAACGTGAAAAATGCGTTTGCATGTAGAAAAGGGTTAAACTCTTTCAGCATTGTTGATGCATTTGAAATGACCTTTTCAAACAGTCTGGATTCATATGAGAGGTCGAATAAATTGGCATCTCATCTAGATCAAAACTGGTCGACACAATGTTTTTAAAGAAGGAGAAAACACCTGTTTTTTAATTGTATCAGACGAAACTTGCTGCAGACGAAAGTACTTGAAAGGATTAATCCTTAGAGTGCGGGGCACGAGTCACTAATGTCCTTTGCAAACAGTGTAGACCCAGATGAGAGGGCTCCTAGAGGAGCCCTCTCACCAGGGTATGCACTATTTGTCATGCTACACTTTTCTTTAGACAAATCCCTAAATATTTACCATAAGCTTGACCTGTTTGAATTTCGAATAGTCCATTTGAAAACAAAATTAGCATCGTAACGGTTAATGAGGTTTTTTTATCGTCAGTTTCTGGTTTACTTTACTCTATTTCAAACAGAAAAGGTAGTTTTAAATACAGAAGCAGATGTCTTCTCGCGTTCTGTTCTCTAACAACTGATTTCTTTGTAGTTTCTAGACATTGTTTAAGACTATTGTTTTAGCGACCCATCCCAGTCCCAGTGTTTCACAAACAACCACCGACCTTCATTTATGCCCCAACAGCTCGGAGTTTTAGTTTCATAGGAAACAGAATTTATAGTTTTACCAATATTACAAGTAAAATATGCGATCAGTGTAGATGCATATCAGACTCTGGGACAGCGTGTCTCATAATTGTCTAAATTAGAACCTTCTTAAGCGGCCATCAAAAAGAGAAGAAGTCTACGTATGGGTCTGTAAGGCATGTAGGAGCTTAATGTAGGTCAAAAATGATGTAGGAGCTTAATGTAGGTCAAAATGATGTAGAAAGCTCCTATCATGTTCAATAAATGAATAGCCGCTTAGGACAAGTTTTATACACTAGTCAGAGCAGAGGGTAAGAGGGAAAATTCCAAAACTCTTGTTCTCAGCCAAAACCTATTTTGTTAGTGTAAGTCTAAAATTTCTAAATCTTATCTTATGACAAGACGGGCGGACAGACAAACAGGCGGACGGACGGACGCTGTGCGACCACGAACGCTCACCTGAGAGTATTCAAGTGATCTAAAATCAGCTAATAAGTATTCATGATGTCATTATTTCTTACAGGAATACTCATCAGGTAAAGGGTTAAAGGTCGGAACACACTTCCACTTTTTGAAACAGACGATAGTTCTAATGATTGCCACCAGTCTTGTATCTGTAAGAAGCGTGCTGTATCTTTCTCTTGGTCATACAAGTCGTGTGTTGTTACTTTGAAATAACAGCCACTTCTTACGCTTATCCAGTTGTGAAAAATATGGTCTTCTCAAATTTCATTCTGACGTGATTTTATGAAGCAGACGTTATCTTATTTTCTGTAGCAGACGAAGATAATTTGGCGGCAAAGGGTTAACCCTTTCCTTCATATGAATACCTTTTCACGCATTTGCAAACTGAGTAGACCCAGATCAGACGGCTCCTATAGGAGTCGTCTGATCAGGGTCTGCTCTGTTTGCTAATATAATCTGATAGAACTGTTTCTTTAGTTTCCAAAATGGCTACAAATGCTCCACCTTCTATATTCCATTATAACTGTTTTGACCATGCGTATTCAGTAGGTATTGATATTTGGAATACATACAGAACAGGGAAACGGTTAATCTACAGCAAGCTAGGCTGGGATCTCGTAAAATACAATAACCCCGTTCTCTATCACGTGTCAAACAGTTTGAATCCTGATGAAGAAACAGAGTTACGCGATGTCTCATCTGGATCCAAACTGTTAGCGATCATTTTACTTAACACATAGCACACGTTGGATTATAGAAAATCAGTATGAGTAAGAAAATTGGTTATACAGCTGTTGATATATTTGTGCTAAATATTTTTTGCGTGCAAAAAAACTTGCAATTCAATGAATCATACACAACATGCATGCTCGCTCAATGTAACTAGTGATGTATTAAAGGGCTTTTTCATGTAGAGGGGGCCGTCTGGGCTCTCAATTCTGGGAGAGATAACACTATGTTAACACAGGGGAAACCAACATTACAATTAGGGAAAATGCACGCTTTCAAAAAAAAAAACTTCACGAGGAGAAAGGATGTGTTAACGATAAGGGTTATAAAAGGAACATACTTTGTTTATTTAATTCATATGATGAAACTATAGCTGATATAGGCCTACAGTACAAATCCTCTACAGTAAATATCCCAGACATCTTAGGTTCCAATTCAGTAAGAGACGCTACAATTTGCGAGAAGATTATGAGTGACAAAACAGTGTAGACCTTGATCAGAGTGCTCCTCTATAAGCCCTCTGACCTGGGTCTACACTATTTGTCAATATCAGAAAGTGCAACGGGTTATAATATAGAATTGCCCCTCTAATGAGCAGTACTAAGAGTTTGATAGAAATATGGGGTCTACATTGATAGACACTCTTACTGTTTACAGTCCTGTCATACGTTAGTGCGAAAGTCATTTTTAACAAATATTCTTTTTCATTTCCTAGAGCCAACTACTTTCTGTTTAATCTTTACTCCGTGGGTATTCATGTAAGAAATAATTATATCATGAATATAAATAAACTGGATTCTTACTATTGCACTATGAATAGAACATTTTTAATCATTACAAAAACTGTAAAACCATATCTATATCATTTCAAAGAGCAAGCCGGGCATAACCTGATCAGAGGCACCGTCTGATCTGTGATAACTGTGTTTGCAAGGCATTAACCCGTTTTTTCAAATAAACGCCTTATCACAATTTGCAAACGAGTAGACCCAGATCAGTCACGGCTCCCATAGGAGCAGTCTGATCAGGGTCTGCTCTGTTTGCTTATGGTATAATTTAGATCTGATTCTATAGTTTCTGCCTGAGCGAAAATGTCCTGTGTTTATATGCCATTATTAAAATGATCAGCATCTAATTAATATTCATGATGTCATTATTTCTGACATGAATATGCAACAGGTAAAGGGTTAAAAACTTAAAATCATTCCTTGTGACAAATCTACATGCACTGATTACGTATACAGTTATTTTTGACAAATATTTGTACATGTACAATAAGGTATCATCATATTTCGCTAATAATAAATACTATTATGCATAACTTGGATAATAAGAACGTGACTGTAAAATGTAGTTCATTCTAAATATACATCATTGAAATGAGAAATACCCGTTTTCCTTCCACCCGGTAAAACATCTGTTTATACACCATTACATCACCAGACACTTGAAACTTAATTCTAAGCCATCTGTTTGTGAAAATGTGGTACTCTGCAAATAGCACATGGATCCATACAAGACACTATGTGACTTGGCATCTCCTTGTGATACAAACTGTTTGACACCCGGAACGTTTAAATAGAATATTTATAATACTGAAATAGCCCGCGATCAATGCAGACGAAAATTACTCGGCATGTAAAGATTGCGAAAAATTTATAACCAGACCACAAAAATGTCAATTCTGGCTGGAGTTGACAGCCATGAAGAAGTAAGATGTGTGCAGGTACATACAGTAGCACCTCCATACAGTGGCAATGAATATTAGTTAGACATAAAAATGACATATTTACTCATGATTTTTTTTCCAAAAGAGAAGCTGGAGAATCAGATCTATATCATGCTATAAGCAAAAAGAGCAGACCCTGATCAGACGATTCTTATAGGAGCCCTATGATCTCGATCTACTCAGTTTGCAAAGGCGAGAAAAGGCGCCTATACGAGGGAAATGGTAAATATATAAAAAGGTATCATTAAAAGCAGGTAGCAGCTTCGTGCAAAATGAAAGTAATACACTACCCTATCTTGATGCATTAGTTATCACATGCTTTACGGATAACATAATAATTAATTTGACTTATTTTAAAAGGTCGTCGTAGAAGCCGGTAACTGTAGTCTTGACTAAATGACAGGAAATGCGGCATATGGTAATCTTCAAAAGTGTCTTAACCCTGTCAACGCTGAATTTTCAGAGTGGAAAAGCCAACATTTATTTATTGTTAGAGTTCATACAATATGAAAGTGTAAACTTTGCTAGAGGATTTTAATGACAAACAGTGCAGACCCCGATCATATAGGAGCCCTCTGATCTGGGTCTAAACTGTTTGCAAATGACAGTGTACTCGTTTCCCGAATTCAAAGAGTTAACATTCAATTTCAGCAGACGACAGTAAATGTCGTCTGCAAAAAAGTATCGTCTACTAAATTCACATTCTGCTTTTTTCCATTTCTAAAAACAAATATCAAAGGTTTCAAAACAGTTTGGATTTGTTCTAATACTGAAGGCAGCCAATCAGCTGTCAATAATATATCAATACTGAAAGCAGCACTCCTTGGCTGTTTATGAGAGCAGTCAATACTTATTGGCACAAATGAAAAATGTCATCTTTTCAAATTGTGAAATTGCTCAAAGCAGTGTACTTTCAGTACTGGACTTTGCTAAGGCAATGATCTTATTTGAAATCACTAAACCAATAAGATGTTTTATACTTGTGAAAGCAAACAGTATTTGATAATTTTGATTTAATTTGACACTTCAAACGAGACTTTCCGTTTTACACCGGAAATGCGCGGGAAAGATATCGCGTGTTTCCCATGACACTTACACATAATTGTTATCTTGTGATGCAACTGCACTCGTAAGATAAAAAAGCTTAACCCACACCCGCGGTAAAAAAAACAGGTATGCTCAAATTTAGTTCACGTGCAATTTTGGACTACTTTCGATTTGAACAAACTTTTGAGAAACTATTGACCGCGTGTCAAACAGCTTGGATCCTGATGAGTTATTCGGCGTCCCATCTATATCCAATATGTGAGCCGTTTGATCAGGGTGTTTGCTTTTGATATTCTACAGTTTTTGTCAAAGCAAACTTTCCTTTAAAAGATTACCTTATAATAAATCAGCTAATAACTATTAGTGATGTCATTATGTCTTAAAGGAATGTTTAACAGGGAAGTGGTATATTTATAGTCCGCAAAACTGTTTAAAATGGCGTCTGACTGAATAACAGTAATGGTTTCCTCGATATATTAACAAGAGTGCCATGACAGCCCTGATATCGCTCACCAGACAATCAGAGGAGAAGATTTTCAAAGTTTCCCCAATGTTTCTATAGAAAACTCGCCACCTCTGGGGCGGGGCTTCATTTGGACTCTGGGGCATAATTCATATACCTGTTGTAGAGGACTTCAAGATGATACTATGTGCCAAATATGAAAGCTGAGAATCTTCCAGTTCCAGAGGAGAAGATTTTCAAAGTTGTCACAATATGTTTCTATATATAAAACATGGCAAAACTCCAAAACCTACATCTTGGCTAACTGAGTCCCAGCCCCTTTTTATGTTTATTCAAAATTTCAATACCTACTGGGTATTCATGGATAAAAATAGTTATAATGTAATATGGAAGGTGGGACAGTATAGCCGAGTAATTTGGCGTTTGGTCTGGATCTAAACTCTTATTCATGCTTCTAGAAACGCTTTCGCCGCCAGTGTCGCTTTTGTAAGTACCTATGTAAACAGCTCGGATCCAGGTGAGCCTCCTACTAATTTTGCGCTTCAACAGTACCCAACCAATTGTTAATGTGGTAATGTTTTTGATAGAAAGGGGGAGAAAATTAGACACACGAAATCTGTAGCAGACGGCAAGTAAAAAGGACCTTTACAAACTGTGTAAACACCGGTTATTGGGACCCTGGGGGGGGGGGGGGGGGGGGGGGCTTTGATCCGGGTCCTCGCTGTTTGTCATAATAATCATTTTCGTCAGTGATAAATGATACACTATTTGGTATAATTAAAAAAAGGAGGAGTCAGATTTAATTATTCAACAGATTGAGCGCACATGGTCTAATACCAATCGAAGAGTTAACCTCCATGAATACACCTTTCTATGCCTCTGTAAGTCACTTTTTGAAGCAATTATGGTAAAAAAAAAAAAATTCTCTATTTATCACAATGGTTTACAGAACTAGACAATTTTAAACTTTTCCTTTTCTCTAGCAAATGCTCCTTTTCGGTAGATTTATTCAAAGGGATTGTTTCTAAAATTAGCCTATGGAGGAATGGGTTATTTCAAGAATATTTTATTGCATAAATATTCATGGTCTGAACTTTTATACAGTCTTAACCCATTACCCCGTAGGCTATTTATAGACCCAACCTCTAAAATGAATATATTTTAGAATTGTGTAGTTTTGAAACCATTGTGATAAATAGAGCATTTGCGCCTGTGGAGCAAATGCTATATTTATCACAATGGTTTCAAACAGTGACTTTTACAGAGGCGTAGAAAGGCGTCTATATGGGGGAATGTGTTAAGCGGCCATTAACAGTCTAAATCAGGATTTCTAAAACAGCTGGTAGCTTAATGCAGGATAGAAGTGATAAAGAACGCTCCTGTAGCTTTCTGTATCACTTTTACTCTGCATTAAGCAACCATCTGCTCCAATATTCAATACATAAATAAATGACCGCTTAAAACCCTTTCCCTCATATTGACGACTTTTGACGACTCTGTAAAAGTCACTTTGTGAAACCATTGTGATAAATAGAGCATTTGCTCCTATGGGAGCAAATGCTCTATTTATCACAATGGTTTCAAACTACAAATTTCTAAAATTTTCCTTTTCTCTTATTAATGCTTCTTTTCGGTAGATTAATTCAAAGAGGTTGTATCTAAAAATAGCCTATGAGGTAATGGTTTAAGACATGTTCTATTGTAATTACATGTACGCATAAACTTCAGACTCAGATTTATATTACATTGCAACCCATAAGCAAATGCAGTTTATGTTCCTACACGAGCTATTAACTGTCTGATCAGGGTCTACTCTGTAAATGCAAAGGTGTCAAACACTTGTATATGTGAGGGAAATCAAATGTATGGTTATCAAAACGTTTGGAGATCCATAATAGGTAAGAAAGGACTTCTGATCGAAGCATACATTGTGTTCACATATGTGGAAAATATCGACATTTAAAGTTCAGTTTAACCCTCAGCTCGCTGTGAAAAAATAATATCTGTTCAAATTTGGATCTGGTACTTGTTTGACTACATCAGACTCGATCTGGATCTTGAGAAACTATTGACCGAGTGTCAAACAGCTTGGATCCTGATGAGACGTCGAGTTACTCGACGTCTCATCTGGGTCCAAGCTGTTTGCAAACGTGAGTTAGGTCACGGGTAGCGGGGTAATGGTAATGTTTTCGTACATGTGGTGAATAGTGAATACTGGTATGTTTTGGTTTGAAGTCTTTTCACGTGAGCAATTTTAAACAATGCGTGGTATTTGAAGAGGTGTTAAAATAACACGCGTGTTGAAATACATTCTGTATGTGTTAAACATGGTTGACAACCAAGCTCAGTCATATCCGTTTCACCTCTGATATCTTTCACTCTTTCGATGCCAAATATTGTCGTCTGCGAAAGTTGTCGTCTGTTATAATTTCCGTTTTTTTTTAATTTTTCTCTGACTTTCTTTCAAAACCCTTACCACAGTAACAAACATTTTGGACCCGGATGAGACGCAACACTACACGGCGTCTCATCTGGATCAACACTGCTTGTATAGGTACAAGTATGTATCCTGACAAATGTTCCATGGGCTCTAAACGTAGTCAGTTAAATACAAAAGCTATATATACGGACATATAACCTAAATGTTAATCCCTGGCCCGACATGATCGATTCATGGCATTTTAACCACTTTTATATAATATTTTATTTAAGTGTCAAATGTAAAACAACAAAATGAACATATCTCGTATTTACGCCACCTGAGAGTTTCACAGCCAGCCACTAGTGGTTTATGAGAGACTCTAAACTGATTTATCTAGGTACATCAGCCCACTGGCAGTATGGATCTGAAAGCCAACTTTAGAAATCAGAAAACTTGTATTACTATTACCACTTATAAAACAGTTTTCTTTTGACAAATACCTTTGACCACTTTTCTATCAAGAGATAGTGAGGTCAAGAAGAATCTCAAATATGTCTGGTATAGCTGTGCTGCCTGGAAACGTTGCATTCTCATACCTCTTGTTCCTAATTTACACGCATAAATATATCAACTAGATTAAAGCACATGCATATCTCAGAGAAAAATGCCACGTTAACCCATTACCTCATAGGCTATTTTTAGATACAACCTCTTTGAATAAATCTACCGAAAAGGAGCATTTACTTGAGAAAAGAAATTTGTTTTAGAATTTTGTAGTTTGAAACCATTGTGATAAATAGAGCATTTGCTCCTATAGGAGCAAATGCTCTATTTATCACATTGGTTTCACAAAGTGACTTTTACAGAGTCGTCAAAAGTCGTCAATATCAGGGAATGGGTTAAGATAGGTGGCAGGTTTTTTTTTAAATTCACGAGGTCCAAACTGTTTGTATACAAGTACAGTTTCATGATCTGGTCACTAGCATGCAAGAAGTTAAGCATGCTGAATGCATATCCTTGAGAATGATTCCCTCAGCAAACAGAATCCAGATATGCCGTGGAACTTGAGATCTCAACGGATTCCAAACTGACCATGTGATTGCATTTTGTTCAGAAATTGAACATGACATGCACCTTAAACATGGAGTAGACGAAACTGTGAGCAAATATGCTGAAGTCTTTAACTCTTTCACCGCCGATGTCGCATAAATGCACCACGACAAATAGTGCAGTCCCAGATCAGACGCCGCCTTTTCAAGGCGGCGTCTGATCAGAGACTTCACTTTTCGTCTCAATCTCTATATCCGTGCTTTATTTCTTTGAAATTTGCATTTATTTATCTCATTTCCTTATTGTACCGAATGCTTTAACAAAAAATGGATTGCATACGACAATTAGAAATTTGGCACCGAAAGGGTTAACCGTCGACGACGCCGGAAAGCGACTCCTATGGCTAGCTGTAACGGGATAGTCTGGGAGTACCTTTGTAAACAGTTTGGATCCAGAGTAACTCGACGTATCATAAGGATCCAATCTGTTTGGCACATCACTTACATTTTAGAGACGTTCACAAGAAAGTATTTGTCTCGAAACGAGTTATGGCTTAGCATGGTTCGGGCGGCTTGACCCAGACAACCAATCTTAAAAGCTCTTTCTATTTCGATTTGCTCAAACTAAAATAAATACTTTATCATCTCAATAGTTATTCGGGGAATGTAAAAGAATGCAAGACGATGGCAAGGGACTGCCACTTGTACGATTACGAATTTGTTTATTGCTGGCGATATTAGCTCTTTACCTGATGAATATCCAAGTACGACACAATGACACCATGAATACACATACTAGTTGGGTTTTTATAATGGCATACGAAAACATGACTATTTGACAATGTCAGAACTGTTCAATTAGATCTATATAATTACATATGCAAATAAGACCAGAAACCGTCTAATCTGGGTCTACTCTGTTTGCGTGATAATGGTAGTGTTGGAAAATCGGACCCAAAACTTTACTCGATCATCGGCACATGTTCGTGATCGATTATCGATTAAAAATCACGATTAAATTCTAATATGGCGGGCTAATATCAGTTTGGGTGAAGGCTAAATATAGGTTGCAGGTTTGCAACCAATGTATATCCGGACTAGTCTCTTTGGCTAAAACATCATGGAATTTGATATGGGTAAATTCTGTTTTAAATCTTAGATTAGAAAATGATTCCGAACAGTTAAAACAATGTGACAACAATGTGCAAAAACCCTAATGAGATGTTTAACATTGTCTGACTTTACTGTTTGCTAAACTGTATGGTCTCCATAAAGGTTATGTATAAAGCATCGCCGATGGCCTGTCCTTCGTCGATCATCACGTCGGAACCTTGACGACGCGATCGCCGAGTACTGCGATTAACTGGCACATCACTAGATAAAGGATTAAAATGCTGTCGTTTTCAAATGCCAGAATAGCTTCAGAGCTACAGATAACGAGGTGTACCCAAATACTAAAATCGTCATTTCTCCACCAAACCCTTTAATGTGACCACTCTTTAGAATCGTCTGGGTTTGGTGGAGAAATAACGGAACTACAAATGTATAAAAATATTAAATTTTCGCATCTTATCTGTACCTCATGTATATTTTATAACATTTGATCGTAAAGATAAGGCAAAGTGGTAGCAGAAATGATCCGCCTGTGCTTAATAGCCGTCTAGAATGGCCATTTAGGAAATGATAAATGTCTTAATCCGACAAAAGGTTAACAATACGGAATGCATAACACATTTCTCTGCATTTAATGTGATATCTGATAGCCAACCCGACCTGAAATGCAATCATTTATGGTCTCACATTATTGTAATATAAGCCAAATATACCCCTGTTTCATTTTGAATAATTCTCATTAATTCATACACCCTAGTGTTTTTCATTACAGATGGCTGAGTGTATTCAATGTACATACGTTTCTAATTCAAACGTTACCTTGCTGCTACCCTTATTGCTCTAGTAGACCCACTATCCCCTCTCCATAATTAAGTCCTATAGGAACCGTCTGGGTTTACGCTGTTAGCAAAGGCGTTAAAAGTAAACATTTATGTGGAATAAAGGGTTGAAAATTACACTTACAGTGTAGAAAACAGTATAGACTCTGATGAAACTGCTCATTCAGGAGTACTTTGATCTGTGTTTGCACTGCTGACCTAAGATTATCTGTTCGAATGGCGAAGGAATGTACAATATACTATATATACTCAACCCATTCTCTAATATATACGACTTAATGCATCTTTGCAAACAGGGTAGACCCTGATAAGACAGCCACTGGAGATGTCTAATCAGGGTCTGCTCCGTTTACTTATTGAACAATATAGATCTGAGTTTGAAGGTTTTTTCCAGAGACAAAATTCCCCATGTCACTGTGAACTTACATAAAAATTCAGTCCATGAGTTTTCGTGCAGTAATACATTCTTATAACTAATGATCATGGAGGAAATGGTTAAGATAGATGTCTTACACCTCTTATCAACAGCTCTGTATGAGTCTTCTATGTAACGAAATTCCTGGTATATAAAAGCTTAAGCCCTTCACTGCCGTGGAGTCAGGTCTGGGATATCACATGCAAACAGTTTGGATCCAGATGAGACGTCGAGTAACTCGGCGTCTCATCAGGATCCAAACTGTTCGACGCTCTGTTTATCTTTTCATAAAGAAATGGAAGAAATACCCCATTCTAAAACGAAACTTGTCCAGGAGACAACAAGCTTGCGCTCAAAGGGATAATGCTTAGATTAACCTTCTGAATGCTGAATATTAAAGTGGAATGTCCCTTTACTGTTTAACAAAAGGCTTTATTAGTTTAAAGGGATTAACCCTATACTCCATAAATACGCCTTTCTAAACCTTTGCAACCAGAGTAGACCAAGATCAGACGGCTCCTATAGGAGCCGTCTGATCAGGGTTTGTTCTGCTTGCTTATGATATAATATAGATATGATGACGTCTCTATTTATTACATAACTATTCGTGGAGGAAAGAGTTAATATGCTAGAAAAGTTTGAATGGCAACCAGTGCAGACCCTAGCCAGAGGGCCCTTCCAGCAGCCAAGTGACCTAGGTCTACAGTCGTTACTCGCATTCAAAGGGTTAAAGTTCCAGCTTGACTGTCCCAACAGTTACGGTAAAAAGTGCACATTGTTTGCCACTATAAAATTATATATCAATGAGGCAACGAGGGATATTGTTCAGCTGAAAATTATCGCCCTTGACAGATCAACACAAGTCCTTCCAGTTGGATTACTCGGGTATTTCTCTTGTATTTCAATGAGTTGTGATTGATTTAACATTTAAAGAAAGACCGAGAAAGACTCTACACATTTAATAATTCAATAGAATTAAAGTCAAAGAAAGTAATTAACAAATGTCATGATCATTTGATACATTTAAAGCCAGCTGTGTTACTGCGTTGCAAAGAGATCAACGATAACATCAGAGTAAACCAACACGAGTAGGACTTAAAGTTTTTTGGAGAGTATTCAAGGGAGGTTATTGAACAAGATATTCCTCATTCTCCTTAGTACATGAACCATCAAGACGGGTCGTTTCAGCAATTAGGACAGAACACTGTATACTTAAATACGTTTAAGAATTTGTAGCAGGCAATAGTTACTTAGCGTGTTAAGAAATTAAGGTAACCCTTATGCTATATTTTTCTTAAAATATAAAATAGGAACGACCAAATACCAAGTATGATAACACTGTTATCATAGGTCTTTGGAACGACAAACAGTTTTGATGCTATGAGATGTCAAATGACTAGGGGTCTCTTATGTTTGCACATGTTATCAAACATTCGCCAATAAAGAGATAAGAAATAAAGCACGTACAGATTGCATGGTAATTAGTTTTGTGTACTATTGATGCATGACAATCCAGTATGACTTTGCCGCTCAATAATGTTCTAGACAAAGATATTGATTCACGATATATGTACAATGCATGCTAATTCAGCCCGGCCAGTAATGACTAACTTCGCGTGTATTCATTTGTCACATTTTAGGTAAATATCATCTGCAAAGAGATGTGTTCTGCTACAATCCTGGGAGCTCCAGATAACATACGTACATTAAATCGATTTCAGGAATAACTTCTTTATTTCTCCACTAAACCCTAAACTGTGATCGCTCTTTAGAATCGTCTCGAAGAGACGATTCTAAAGAGTGATCACAGAATAGGGTTTTGTGGAGAAATGACGATTTTAGTATTTGGCTACGCACCTCTATCTGTAGATCTGAAGTATTATTATAAGTAATATTTTCCAAGAAACCTGCTGTTCTCTTCCAATATACAGTCAAAGTGTAACAAAGTTTTGATCCTGGTGTCTCAAACATCTGGATCCAAACTATTTGCATTTAGGTAATCACACACTAACCGCTAGCGTGCAAAGTGTACATGGACCCTTACACGTGTAAACTGACATGAGCAGAAGCAGACTGTCTGACTTGTAAATCTGTCATCTTCATACCTGAACACGGAATTCTTATGATGATGTTACAGGTTTATCATAGCTAAAGAGGTGTGTAGGGTTTGGTAACGAATGTATGAGAACATTTTTATCTGAATCCAATTTGCATCTCTCTAAGAGACACTGTAAGGAGCTAATGGAAAACCTTGTTTTAATTAAATAGCTGAATGGTTGGTAACACAAGTTGGAAATCAATTATTAAAACTATGCAGACTTCAATTCGATTTTCGTCTATTAACCCTTTACCTGATTTAGACGCATTTCCATGCCTTTGCAAACAGTATATCCAGATCAGACGCGTCCTGTAGGAGCCGTCTGATCATGGTCTGCACTGTATGCTCATTAAATGATATAAATTCTACAGGTTCCGCCATGGTGTTCAGACGCCATGATAAATACTGGCTGATCACATGACCCATCTCATCAACGTAAACGTTTGCTCTACACTTGTACATGTAGTATTCTACATAAATACAAACATTTCATTGACAGAACATCATCCCAACATGAAAAGCAGAATTGCCTAAAACATACCTACATGAAGACGAATCAACCGAAAACAACGCGCAGCCCAATTAAATATTAATTGAGCTCTTACACCGCTGCAACATGAATACAGTCTGCTCAAATTTGGCGCTGACGACTACTTATACGTTTTGCGAAACTATTGGCCGAGTTTCAAACAGCTTGGATCCTGATGAGACGCCGAACTACTCGGCGTCTCATCTGGATCCAAACTGTTTGCAAATGCGAATGAGGTCGCGGATGGCGGGATAAGAGTTACTACAATGTAACATGCTGATTATCCTCGGGGATTTAAACGTTAAAACGAACTACAGTAGAGCCTGCTTTAAGCGTTCATTCATTTATTGAAAATATGATTCTTAAAAAGCAAGTGGTTGCTTAATTCAGGACAAAAGTAATGCAGAAAGCTTTCTGCATTACGTTTGACCTGCATTAAGCCAGCGTCTGTCTAACCGGCCCATAATTAGACTTCTTTTTGATGGTCACTTAATAAGGCTTTACTGTATACAGTACCTTGTAATCATGCCATTGTTATTAAATCATACTCGCATACATTATACATTTAAATACCATATTATCTTTCAGTACAATCGGTATTTTGAATAAATCAAGTTATATCGTCCTTTAACATGCTGCCAAAACTTCTGTCAATATAAAATATTTTCCAATCCCTTTTTTCGGAGCAGACTTTAATATTTTTTCCAAAGATATGACCAGTGAGGCCAGTATGATGATACATCATGTAACTCGTCACCTCATCTGGATCCAAACTGTTTACAAAGACAATTTCACAGCGTGATAAAAGTTAAGAGATATTTTAGAGTAATATAAGATCCGTAAATTAAAACATTTTCAAGAATAACTTCTTTATTTCTCCACCAACCCCCATGGTGTGACCAATCTTTGGCATCGTCTCGAAGCGACATATGGTTTGGTGGAACTATGTTTTTAGTATTTGAGTACGCACCTTTATATGTACATGTAGTTCTGTAATATTATACTTGCCTAGGTTTGCTAGTTTGCAATATAACGCTTGAAAACATACATGAAGTAAACAATATACATATGTAACAACAGAGCATCTCTAATGTGACGATCAGACAGAGGTATAAATCTCAGTCTTAAAGGCAAGTATAGTCGCTTAATGCAGGACGAAAGTAATGCAGAAAGCTCCCATTGGATCTTTCTGTATTACTTTCGTCCTGCATTAAGCAAGAACCTGCTCTATAATCACCCGTAATTAATTATTAAGTGGTTGCTATACAGAGTGTATACTGTATACTACCTATACCAAGCTCAAGCTGAAATGTATCCATAAAGAGTTCTATGACATGGGTGAACACTGTTTGCTTACGTTCGTTTTTTGTAGAAGCAAGGTGTAAGGTAATCAGATCAGAACATACGCCATGTCCTACGGATTTGTTCCTAGGTTAACCCTTTACTTCACGACTTTAGGAAACAGAGTGTACCCAGATCAGACTGCTCCCGTAGGAACTGTCTGGTATGGGTCTGATCTATTTTACGTATGAATCTATATAGTTCTTTTATAAGTCCGCAATCCTCTTGTGATGGTTACAGGTAACATTATCGAAATAGTGTGCTTAGTAATTATCGATTCAGCCATAAATGTAATTAGGTAAAGGGTTAATTATTCTGGGTCTGACTTTTTCTTTTGTCTAATAATGCATATTTGATGCTCCTTATTAATTCTTCTATATTTCGTTTCGATAGAGATTTATGCGGGTGCATTGTATGCCACTGATCCATATTTATATTAGTGCAGTGTGTGGTGGATTTATTAATTCTATCTAGACAGTTTTACTTTTCTGTTTATTCAATTTAATCTTTCTTTTCTATCCGTTTGTTTATTTTGTACCAAGTTGCTGTGCATTATTTGCTATGTATAACTTGTATCATATTTGTATCATGTAATACTCTCCGTGTATGGAGGCTGATAAATAAATAACATTAAACATTAATACCGGGGTAACGTGTGGCATGGCAACATTAGAGGAGACCACGTTTTTTACGAGTTACACAGTGTGTTGAGCCAGGTCAAAAGGCGGCTGATCTGTGCTTAACCCTTCTCTTGCTATTTACGTCAATATACCTACCTGTAAATAGTGAAGACCCAGATGAGACAGCTCCTGCAGGAGCTGTCTCATCAGGGTCTGCACTATTTACAAGTTGATTGTGCAACCAGTGCACTCCACAGCAGTGGTTGCACAGCAAAATACTTGTACACAGTGAAGATATATGTAATCATACAACAGGGCATGGGTAAAGAAGGAGAAATGTATTTTAAAATTCAGCAAGAGAAGGCTTAAATCGGTTTTCACATGTTCGAATCGAATGCCATTGTCCCGTGATGTTTATATTCGTTACAAATTCACACAGACAAGTACATTATAGTATAATCTGAATACAATTAAATGCAATCAGCTGCACTTGGTCATTATCAGAAACCACAACGAGGTTACCATTAGGTTAATTCGTGGATTTGTAGTGCCGAGGTATATCTCATTGCATGCATCGCCCCTTTTCCGAATCCAATAGCAAGGTAAACTGTTCCAAATCTCAAACACACTGTCATCCATTTCGGTTAGAAATACACACATAGTAGCAAACAGTTTGGATCCAGACATGCCTTCGAATTTATCGGCGTCTCATCTGAATTCAGGTTACTTGTCACCAGTTAAATCATAGCTGGGGAAAGTGTCCATGCGCCTTTAACCTTGAGCATGCTACGAGTGAATTTGTGACAACCCTTGGGGACAATCTGAATTTAGTGAATACATATTAATACAGACAACCGCTACCTCCACCCTATGGTCCCACAGCTATGGTCACATGTAGGGTTTGGTGGAGAAATGACGACTTAACTAATTAAAAACCTATCATTAACTATGGTTCTGTTATGTAGCGAAGTCGGAATGAACTTGGCAGACAGTTTGGATCCAGATTAGACGCCAAGTAAGTCGACGTCTAATCCGAGCCAAACTGCTTGTCAGTTCTGAACGGGGTTTCAACAGAAATGAATGACACTTGTTTTGTAAATACTTGTGAATAATGTTAAATAATGTGATTAACACTTTTACAGTTTCACAATTTTTGTGTCACCTGCCGAGAGGCAGTGTATCACTTAGGGGTCACTTTTCTGTCGTCTGTCAGTGTCTGACTGTCCGTCTGTCTGTCCGGCCGTCCGTCTGCCCGTCACACTTTCTGTTTTGGCTGACATTTTTAAACTAATCATTATATAGAGCTTTCAAATTGCACGTGGCTTCCTTTCATTGAGGACCACTGATGTAACTAAGGTCCATAATTCTGCATGCAATACTTTTTGAGTTATTCCCCTTTGTTCACACTTTCTTTTTTGGCCTGTCATTTCTAAACTAATCATTATAACGCTTTCAAATTCCACATGTGTCTTTCTCTCACTGAGGGCCATTGATGTAACTAAGGTCCATCACTCTGCATGCAATACTTTCTGAGTTATCCCCCTTTGTTTTGATTTACCTCCAGCCTATTTACAGCTTTTGTGTCAGCGGCGAGCAGGTGACACACGTGTTCCTCCGAACATTCTTGTTATCTAAACCCTTGATATGCCATATTTCACATTTACTTATTCATGAACGTATTTGCAAACAGACTCAGTAGGTCCAGATCAGACAGCCCCGTAGTAGCCGTCTGATCAGGGTCTGCTGTTTGCTTATGGAAATATGATAGACCAACATTTCATATGTACATTATTATGTCATTATAAAACTTCAGCTGTTAAATATATTCACTGATATGACAGGGCGGACATATATAGGGCAACCTAATTTCAGTTAATGATATCAGCGCCCTAATCGACATGATTGTATGCCTTTAGTATTTTTTGCTATACACATGTAGTTCAAAATTGAAAAATCACGTATATTCTCTGAGCTTGTCTAAAGTTAGAAGTAACTACGTTCAAACTGTGAATGTAAAACATACACATATCATGTTTTAGCAGTGCCTTACATTACTGTTGTATTTTTCATCTGTAAATGCACACATATACCGTCCTCCTCGAGAACCATATCGAAGGAAGAAGAAAGAATAAGAAGACAAAGATGATAGACAAAGACAGAGAGGGCCATAGATATATATCTAGAGAGGCAGCGAGATAGGAAGACAGAGACAGACAGATAGGGGAGAGAGAAGATTGAGAGGCATACAGAGAGATAGGAAGAGAGTGAGAGAGATAGAGAGAGAGATAGAGAGAGAGAGAGAGAGAGAGAGAGAGAGAGAGAGAGAGAGAGGGGGGAGAGAGAAACAGATAGAGACAGAGAGATACAGAGGAGACCGGCAGAGACAGAGAGACATACAGAGAGAGTGAGATACAGAGAGAGAGAGACAGAGACGGAGACAGACAGACATACAGACAGACAGACAGACAGACAAACTAATTGACATCCACAGAGGGAAAGATATATACAGCCAGACTGTAGAGAGGGAAGAAGAGACAGAGAGACAGAGAGAAAGATAGAGAAAGGCACAAACAGAGAGACAGAGACGGGTCCACACAGAGACAGAGAAAGACAAATAGAAAGAGAGACAGGCAGACTGACAGAGACAGAAAGACGGAGGCGGAAAGACAGATAGATAGCTTTAAGAGATAGGTAGACATAGCTGTCAGTTTATGGCCACAGAGGAGCTTTCTGTACGGCTTTAAACTACATTAAGCTGTCACCTGCCTTACACACAGACCGTGAGACGGTTGATAATGCTTATATTCGGAGTGATCGGATTAGTATGCCATGATATATAAAATTATGTTTAACCTCTTATAACATGTCAAACCGTGTTCTCGGTGAAAGTAACTGGTGATTAGCGAGGGGCATGCTAAGTAACAAAGTGGATAATTACGAAAAAATTAATATCAAGTAGATCTAGGCCTAGCGAAATAAATTATATTTATGTAGATCTATAGATCTACTCTATTAATATGTGCCTGTAATATTTGACATGTAAGTATTTTGAATTAAGTTACACACAAAGCCTTCAAATCAGTTTCATTACCTGCCGAAAATAATCCACATAATATTATCGCTACCATCCTCTGTACAACCGCTCTATACGCACTATAAATTCGTTTGAAATGAAACGATGATTATGGTAAATGACGGAAGTTAAACAAGGGGAATAACTAATTTGAAGAACTATATCTTATCGTAAATGGTACATTCCCTGAATTTTCGGAAAGCGCATTGTTGTTACTCATACGTATTCACTCGATAGGCCTAACAAGCGAAACTGAACCGCACCCAGAGTTGGTGTTGCATTAACCCTTCCTCCATATATACACATTTCTACGCCTCTTTAAAGTTCACTTATTGAAACCATTGTGATAAATAGAGCATTTGCTCCTATATGATCACATGCTCTATTTATCACAATAGTTTCAAACTACATGTACACAATTCTAAAAAAAACATTTTCTCTAATTAATGCTTCTTTTCTGTAGATTTAATCTAAAAGGTTGGATCTAAAAATAGCCTATGGGGTAATGGGTTAATAAGCAGGGGATTGACCCCATGTAATATCTAGACTATTGCCCCGTTTATTTATGGTTTCCGCATACTAACCCCCTGTACTATCTAGACTATTGCCCCGTTTAACTTATGGTTTCCGCATACTATAGTTTAGATTCCGAACCATTGGATAAACCCTCTGTTCAAAATACATATGCAATAATTCAATTTGCTATCATTTATCCAAAAATAATGGAATTTCCGATATAAACCCTTTCAACGCTGAATTATACACTCCACTCAGCATGAAGAGCTTACACTTGCTAGATTATTTTGATTGAAAACGGTGCATACCCCGATTATACTCCTCTTGGCACCCTCTGATATAGGTCTTCTTTGTTCGCAAATGATAAATATGTGATGTTTGGCTCGCATAGATAGGGTTAAAATACCCAGCGGATGCATGTTAAATATTGAACATTTACCGAAGTTATTTATTTCATACCACTTGACCTGTCTTAACAAGCCTACTGAATAGATCTTTTCTTTTTTTCTATGCATGTTTTATTCAACGTTCGGCAAAATATTTACTGTTGCCTAGAACACTACATGCAGTCAGTGTTGTTCAGCAGTTATGTACACGGGTAGCATAGTGTTGCTTTGCTGGTGCATTCAATTTAATCAATTACTGTCGGTGCAATGTCCTGGCGGTGAAGGTGCAAAACGATTCATTATGACTCAGTTATTTTACACTCAACGAATAGTTTATGTACCTGTATAATTCAGATACAGTAAAACCTCTCTAATGTAGCCACTATACCATTTACTATATGAATAACTACAGTAAAACCTCCCTATAACGGCCACTAAATTGTGTTAAGTAATTGGTATTTAGGACAGGTGACTGCGTAAAGCAAGGTGAAAGTGAAACAGAATGCCCCTATTGGAGCGTTCTGTTTTACTTTCACCTTGCTTTAGGCAGCCACCTGCCTTTACACAAACTACTTGGTGTTATCCAGTGGCCGTTATAGAGAGGTATCACTGTAGTACGCAATAATGACTGTATGAATATTAATTAGCTGAAGTTGTATACTGGCATTATGAACAAGGGAATGCGTTACCTTGACAGAAACTGTAGAATCATGTCTATACAATCTAATAAGCAGACAAAGCAGGCACTGATGAGACAACTCCTACATGAGCCGTCTGGTCTGGGTCTACTGTTTTCAAAAGCATAAAATGCATTTATTTGAGGTGAAGCATTAATAAATAACAATAGGCGAATTTAAAAGCAGGCGATTACTCAATGTAAGGCGAAAGGAATACAGCAAGCTCCTAATAGAGTTTTCTGCATAACTTTCGCCCTGCGTTAAGATACCAACTGTCTGTAAGACCTAGGTATGCAATGGGGGTTTTGTGTGGTTGCATTAGAGGTTTTTACTATATTCAAATTGTCCCTAAAGGCCGTGTATCGATCACTGTATGTAAATGATTGTAACGATTAAATCTATTACCTATTGTCCCGCTATTCTGACTAACATTTACAAACAGCTAGGGTCCAGATGAGACGCCGAGTAACTCGATGTCTCATCAGGATCCAAGCTGTTTGATACTCGGCCAATAGTTTATCTAAATCATAATCGAAAATGAAAATCAATAGAACCTGTTTAACCCATTCCCTCATAGGATATTCTTTAGATCCAACCACTTTGAATAAATCTACCGAAAAGGAGCATTAACTAGAGAAAAGGATTTTTTTTAGAATTTTGTAGTTTGAAACCATTGTGATAAATGGAGAATTTGCTCCTATAGGAGCAAGTGCTCTTTTTATCACAATGGTTTCACTAAGTGACTTTTACAGAGTCGTCAAAAGTCAACAATATGAGGGAAAGGGTTAAAGCGATCATAAATTGAATAAACTTGAGGGTCTACATGAGCATGTGTTTAGGGATCAGTATAAGCTACCGTTCACATATGCCTCATGGCACAAGTTCTGGGCTTGGCACACAGGGTGACGCGCAACATGTATGGATGAGTATGGAAATGTACATCCTGGTGAGACGTAACCACCTGCCCTTTGTCGTCATTTTTGTCACAGCTACGAAAACATGTTTTCTGAATTCATGAAAATTCTACACACTAGCATTGACGGTAATCAGGATCCGATGAATAATATCCTTTCAAGATATAAGCTATTACAAATATTATCTATAAATAGAACATAGGGTATATTGACGGTATCAGTAATCAAGATCCCTTGGCTATTATCCTTTCAAGAGAAAATATATTACTACTATTAGCTACATAGGGTAAATTGATGTAGTTTAGTTTGTAATGGATTTCCTATTGATTTAATTAACCCTATAAATAACCTTATCTTACCTCCTACAAAATTCTTGTCATCCCATTGGTCAATAGAGGTCACGAGAAACCCCCATAGATTCCGTATGGGGGTACTAAAATCATTAAAGATCCTTATGATGGCTTTACAAGAGTTAATTCCCTTGCTTAACAGTTGGAATGCTTTTCTCTCATTTATCATAATCATTATTAGTTATGCAATGCTTAGTGTCCCTAATATGGACTATACACTGCCAGCAAATATTTATATGGGACGAGGCGAAGTATTTACACGCATGTAAACATCAAAGGCATACGTGTATGTCTTGCCGTAGGTAAGCAATGGAATTACCTCCCTTTAATAGAATTGAATAAAATATTTTGTATTTGCCTCAAATCTCGTTGATATATTTTCTTTTTTCTAGGAATTAAAAATAAAATATATAAACGAGATTTGAGGTAAATAAAGAATATTTACTTTAATTCTGTTAAAGGGAGGTAATTTATATCGGTCCTATTGTAATATCAAGTTTGCAATAGTTCATTCATGTAAATACTTGAAATTAAAAGTAGTCGGTAAGATAAATTCGTTATGCAGTGCTTAGTGTCCCTAATATGGACTATACACTGCCAGTAAATATTAATATGGGACTCGGCTTCGCCTCGTCCCATATTAATATTTGCTGGCAGTGTATAGGGGAGACCGGGGCTAGTTGGTACATTTTTTACATTTTGTGTTCTTTTTCATCTGATTTGAAAAATATGGAAAATCAGTTGTTCAAGTCTGAATGTAATGAATGCGCTTTATTAAAACAAGGGGTAGTTTAGGACACAGAATTGAAATTAACGAATATATAAAAAGACTTTTGATAGCCTTTTTAGTGTATCAACAAACCCCATACTCGGGGCTAATTGGTACATAGTGTGGGGCTAATTGATACACGTCACTGATGTCAGTAGCTAAAGTCATCGGCATCTGAATCGCAATTCTAGCAAAAATAAACACACCATTTAGAAACATTTGTACATTCGACATGGTCGCATTCACTGTAATCAACACATTTAATCCACTTCTCGCGAGGCCTCGAGTTAGATTATGGTTCAAGGCCGACTGGGCAATGCCATTCGTTATCATCAGATAATTAAGATGATTCTACACCTTTTGTCATCGGTTTTACGTTTTATTATTGTTTTAAGCCGCTTTAAGTCCCTTCTTATTATTGTTGTTTGCTATCAGAATTGCATCTGGTGATAGATATACATGTAACGCATCTGTTCATTTTCCTTTTATAAATACGGACCATCCTGAACCAAAATCATATTCAATTCTGATTTAAACCGTTCTCTTTTTAATTAAAACATTATGCACGTCTACCGCCATCGATTCTGATAATCTTTTTTTGTTGCCCTGATATTTTTTATAAAGCAATAATATCTTTTACTTTTTGTTATATTTTGAGGTTTTTGTCACAAAAATAGATGCCCCCTTTGTGTATGAAATTTAATTTCTGCATGCTCTTTCTATAGATGAATTGTCTTTCCGGTAGTATCAGTAGAACAGGAGTAATTGATCGGACAAAAACCTAACAAAGGGCAATAACTCCAAAAGTATAGAGGCGAGAGTTATTGCTATTGTACATGACACTTTCTCTCATCATGCTCTTTCCATGCATGACGTTTCAATCAAATAGCACGAACTATATAGGAGTTATCGTCTAGACAAGAAAGTGTGAACAAAAGTATAAGGGGAAATAACTCAAATATTATTGACATCAAAAGTTATAGACCTTGTTTTCAAAGATTTAGTAGATTGATTTTATCAAGACAATGATTCTGACCAATGAAAATTGGGCTAAAAATGAGCCCTCTAGAGTATTTTTTCTAAGATTTGACCTAGTGACCTACTTTTTATTCCCACCCCACCTATGATCACACTCAACCTTGATATCACCAAGACAAACACTCTGAGCAAGTTTGAGGAAGATTTGGCTAAAAATGTGGTCGCTGGAGTGTGAACTAGATTTTTCTAAGATATGACAGTGACCTACTTTTTGACCACAAGAAAACCACTTTCAAACTTTTCCAAGATTTTATTAGGACAATCATTCTGACCAATTTTCATGAAGATTTGGCTATAAATGTGACCTCTAGAGTGTTCACAAGGTTTTCATACTATTTGACCTAATGACCTAGTTTTTAACCCCACATAACCACTTTCAAACTCGTGCGAGATTTTATCAAGGCAATCATTATGACCTAGTTTCATGAAGATTGGACAAAAAATGTGCCCACTACTAGAGTGTTCACAAGGTTTTTCTGTTTGACCTAGTGACCTAGTTTTTGACCCTTCTTGACCCACTTTCAAACTCGTCCGAGGTTTTATCAAGACATTCATTCTGGCCAAGTTTCATGAAGATTGGACTAAAATTATGACCACTAGAGTGTTCACAAGGTTTTTCTACTGTTTGACCTAGTGACCTAGTTTTGAACCCCACTTGACCGACTTTTGAACTCGTCTGAGATTTTATCAAGACATTCATTCTGACCAAGTTTCATGACGATTGGACAAAAAATGTGACCAGTAGTGTTCACAAGGTTTTTCTACTGTTTGACCTAGTGACCTAATTTTTTACCCCACATAACCCACTTTTCAAACTCCTCCGATATTTTATCAAGACAATCATTCTGACCAAGTTTCATGAAAATTGGGCTAAAAATGTGACCTCTAGAGGGTTAACTAGGTTTTCCTACTATTTGACCTAGTGACTTAGTTTTTAATCCAACTTGACCGACTTTCAAACTCGTCCGAGATTTTATCAAGACATTCATTCTGACAAAGTTTCATGAAGATTGGACTAAAATTGTGACCACTAGAGTCCACAAGCTAGACCAAAAGCAAATTGTTGACGACGCACGACGGACATTCAAGTCTCCCAAAAGCTCACCTTGAGCTTTGCTCAGGTGCGCTAAAAACTAAAACCTTTTTGCAGATGTGGCATGCAAATCAATGACCTACTGGTGAGGGACAAATGCTTGGAAGGGTGGCAGATGATCTACTCAATACTGCTTTCAAATCTCTAACTGACCCTTTTCCCTCTAACATTCTTTGACAAGATTTTGCACAAAAAAGCATCCTGGATTAGAGGAAACAAGACATGTTTATGAACTAGAAATGTGTCCATAGAACACTGATGCCCCCACTTCAGATTGTTGGCACAGAAAGTAAGGGTCATAATCATGTATACAACGACTGAAGCGATATATGCCATTTTTGTAAATAACGGGCTGCTACTGCTAAACGACAGAAGCGATTTACATGGCTATCAAACTTGACCACAAACGTGTGTAAAGTTTGGCAAGGATTGGACAAATACTTTCCAAGAAAAGGTCCAGACAAGATATTTTTACAGTTATTTTTGCAAATAAAGGACCGCAACTCCTGAACGACTAAAGCGATTTACATGACTATCGAACTTGACCAAGATATAATGGCCACAAACATGTGTGTAAAGTTTGGTGTGGATTGGACAAATACTTTCTAAGAAAGAGCCCAGACAAATTATTCTATATGTGCGAACGAACGTATGGACAAGAGCAACCCTATATGCCACCACTTTGTGGGGGCGTAAAAACTTTGATTCAACAAATGCTGTAAACCAAATACTAGCCAGTTTGACTTGACCTTTGACATTCATGTATGACTTCAATCACACTAGCCAAAAACCATATGCACACATATCTTGGATCTTTAGGGCATAAACATGGCATCAATTACAGTAAATTTCTTAAAGTCTTCTTTTAAGACAGGTGGTAGCTTATTTTAGGATAACAGTTATACAGACAACTCCTTCAAAAGTTCATTATTATGCCCCCAAAGGCGGGCATATAGTAATCGCATTGTCCGTCCTTCCGTCTGTCCGTCTGTCCGTCTGTCCGTCTGTCCGTCCGTCCGTCCGTCTGTCCGTCTGTCCGTCTGTCCGTCCGTCTGTCCTTCCGTCCCAAATTCGTGTCCGGTCTGTAACTTCTTCATCTATAAATGGATTTCAATATAACTTGGCACAAATGTTCACCAGACAGAGACGATGTGTCGCGTTCAACTCCCCGGTCCATGGGTCAAAGGTCAAGGTCACAGGGTACAATTACTTTGTCACAAATTTCGTGTCCGGTCTGTAACTTCTTCATCTATCGATGGATTTCAATATAACTTGCCACAAATGTTCACCACACAAAGACGATGTGTCGCGTTCAACTCCCAGGTCCATGGGTCAAAGGTCAAGGTCACAGGGTACAATTACTTTGTCACAAATTTCGTGTCCGGTCTGCAACTTCTTCATCTATCAATGGATTTCAATATAACTTGGCACAAATGTTCACCACACAAAGACGATGTGTCGCGTTCAACTCCCAGGTCCATGGGTCAAAGGTCAAGGTCACAGGGTACAATTACTTTGTCACAAATTTCGTGTCCGGTCTGTAACTTCTTCATCTATCAATGGATTTCAATATAACTTGCCACAAATGTTCACCAGACAGAGACGATGTGTCGCGTTCAACTCCCTGGTCCATGGGTCAAAGGTCAAGGTCACAAGGTACAATTACTTTGTCACAAATTCCGTGTCCGGTCTGTAACTTCTTCATCTATCGATGGATTTCAATATAACTTGCCATAAATGTTCACCACACAAAGACGATGTGTCGCGTTCAACTCCCAGGTCCATGGGTCAAAGGTCAAGGTCACAGGGTACAATTACTTTGTCACAAATTTCGTGTCCGGTCTGTAACTTCTTCATCTATCAATGGATTTAAATATAACTTGGCACAAATGTTCACCACACAAAGACGATGTGTCGCGTTCAACTCCCAGGTCCATGGGTCAAAGGTCAAGGTCACAGGGTACAATTACTTATCACAAATTTCGTGTCCGGTCTGTAACTTCTTCATCTATCAATGGATTTCAATATAACTTGCCACAAATGTTCACCAGACAGAGACGATGTGTCGCATTGAACTCCCTGGTCCATGGGTCAAAGGTCAAGGTCACAGGGTACAATTACTTTGTCACAAATTTCGTGTCCGGTCTGTAACTTCTTCATCTATCAATGGATTTCAATATAACTTGCCACAAATGTTCACCACACAAAGACGATGTGTCGCGTTCAGCTCCCTGGTCCATATGTCAAAGGTCAAGGTCACAGAGTACAATTTTTGGGGGCATTTGTCACGTGACTGTGACATCTCTTGTTTTTGTTTTGCTTTTAACCCTTCCCCTGTCATTCCTTTAACCCTTTCCCCCTGTCATTCCTTTAAGACTTTATCACCTTATTAACCCTTTCCCTGTTCTGCATATTGGCTAAATTTCAATACCTACTGAATATTCATTAGCAAAATAGTTATAATGAAATATGGGAGATGGAAGATTTTAGACATTTTGGAAAGCAAAGAAACAGATCTAACAAATTCTATTAGCAAACAGAGCAGACCCTGATCAGACGGCTCCTCAAGGACCAGTCTGATCTGGGTCTACTCTGTTTGCAAATGCGTGAAAACACGTTTATATGAGGGAAAGGGTTAATATTCACAGACAGATTCAACTAGAACTACCACTAAAGGTGATTAATACCCCCATTATCACATTTGACACAGAGATGGGGTCATAGAAATAAAGCTCCCGACCCTTAAATTGTCATTTGTTAAATTACGAAAAGGGAGATCATTCATTCATGCACAAAGTGACAAATCAAAACCTTTATCGCAGGTACAGAACTTCAGATGTTGTTCAACAATACTGCAAAATTTAAAAAAGTTCTGATGAGGTACGACAGAGAAAAGGTCTAAAAAAATTCATTTATTAAATCAAGCCAGATTTTGACAAAAATGAAAAGGGCAATAACTCCAAAAATACTGTCTACAGTTATGGACCTAGTGCAATGCACTTGTGGTCAATGTGGTCTATCTGTATATGAAGTTTAAAGTCACTAGCTTTTATACTTTGGAAGTTATGATCCGGACAAGCCGGATGGACGGACAAACTGACAAACAGACGGACAGACATGGCGACTCTAATTTACATAATTTAGAATTGCCACAAACCAGAGGAAACTAAATCCCGACATAATTTCAAATTTCCCCGACACTTGGTCAAATTTTATGTAATATTCTTTTAAGAAGCTTAACCCTTTCAAATCTGAATTATCAAAGTGGAATAGTCCATTCATTATGAAAGGTGAAAACTTGCTAAAGGATTTTGAATGACAAACAGTGCAGACCCTGATCAGAGGGCTACTCTAGAAGCCCTCTGGTCTAGGTCTTCACTGTAGATAACAGTGCACGTGTCTTCCAGGTTGAAAGTATATGGCCTTAAATCTCACTTTTTCAAAATTCGCTGACAATTCCGACATTTGCCTATGTTTTCAAAATTCCATGACAGTTCTCAAAATTCACTGACAATTTCTTGACCTTGAAATAATATCAAACTCCCAAACATTTCCCTGATGCATGGCAACCCTGCAATTCCATAAGCAAACACGGCAGACCCTGATTAGACAGTTCCTATAGAAGCCATCTCATCTAGGTCTTCTCGGTTTGTAAATGCATGAAAAGGCATTTTTCCCTTTCCTTCATATGAACGTGTTTCACGCATTTGCAAACAGAGTAGACCCAGATCAGACGGCTCTTACAGTCTGATCAGGGTCTACTCTGTTTGCTAATAGAATTTCAAAGAAAACTTGTGTCTTTACTTTCTAAATTGGTTACAATGTTCCACCTTCCATATTTCATTATAGCTATTTTATCCATGAATATTCCCTAGGTATCAATAAATGGAATAAACACAGAACTGGGAAAGGTATATATGAAGGAAAATGTCAACTGCTATTAGCTCTTTTATTACCAATGGTGAATCTGTAAACCGAGCTTTAGATAAGTGTTCATACCCAAGTACTAAACTCGTAATTTCTCCACCAAACACTATAATGTGACCACTCTTTAGAATCACCACTTGCAGACGATTAAAGAATGGTCACAGTACAGGGTTTAGTGGAGTTATTTTTGAAAACGTTTTAATTTACGCATTTAACCTGGAGCTCTGTGTAGTTTCCTTTGCAAAAGGATCCAGATATGGCGAGTTAACTCGGTGTCTCATCAGGAAATAAACTGTTTGTCACTATGATATTTTTTTTTAAATCAATAAAATCATTAAATGAATAAAATTCAAAATTGAAGCAGAAAAGTTTTATAGATGACAATTTGTCACAGCAAAAGTGTTAAAGATGATATTGTTTAACCCTTTTCCTGATGATTATTTATGTCATAAATAATTAATGTTCTCAATTTTATAATGACATCATGAAAAAGGGAATTTTTGCCCAAGGCAGAAACTGTAGAATCAGATCTTTACTATTTCAGAAGCAAACACAAAGAACACCCTGATCAGATGGCTCATATAGGGGCCTTGTGATCTGGTTCTTTGTATGCAAAGGCGTTTTTATCAGGGAAAGAGTTTATCATAAAGATCTACTCCATTAGGCATTCTCATGTTTAACTGAAGCTGTTATTACCAATTTAGTAAACAATATTTGTCAGTTCAAATATAAAGAGACTTCATCAGCTGTTGTAAGTTTTTCAGGCAACTCTGTGGAGACGCGAACCTTGATTCGGTCCCCAGTATGGCCATTACATTTGGAGATCTTAGAGCAAAACTATGATTATCTTTAACCTTTATTTGCATTAAGGCTTCAGTTTTTAAGTACATTTCTCTCAAATGAAAGTCTAAACATTTTCATATCAAACATATACAGTAAAACTCCTCTAATGTGACCATCAAGCAAGTCTAATTTTGGGTTTTAGAGACAGAAAGTTTGCAGTAATCTCCTGTAGGAGGTTTCATTCTACATAAAGTAAACACCTGCTTTTAACCCTTTCTCTCATATAAATGTGTTTTCACGCATTTGCAAACAGAGTAGACACTGATCAGACGGCTCCTATAGGACCCTTTTGATTTTGGTCTACTCTGTTTGCAGATGCGTGAAAACATGTTTATATGATGATAGGGGTTAAAAACATCTATGTTTATTCATTTGTGGTCACTTCAGAGGGTTTTTTTTCTGCACTAGTCAGCCACCTCTCGATTATTTCCCAGCTATCCATACCTTAATCACAAAGTAAACTTCATGGTGTATCATTATACATTTTCTATAATACTGAAAGTCACAAAATGACAGACACATTTGAACATACAAGTTTATAAGCTTACAAATTCAACCCTTTCTTTCATATAAAATGCATTTTCACACATTTGGAAACAAAGTAGACCCAGATAAGACGCTTCTGTAGGGGCCATGTGATCAGGGTCTGCTCTATTTACTTATGAAATCCTAATAGATCAGACAAGTTTCTACCAACACCAAATATTCATGTGTTCACAACAATAACTCATGAGCACATGCTTACATAATTATCAAACATCCAGTAAAGTCTAAAAACGACGACATGACATAAGCAAGGGTGCTAAACTGTCTAAGAATATGCCCATCTGGGCACAACTTCACTGTAGAATATCCAAAAAGGGCCATAACTCCAATATGACTGTTTGTTTCCGGTTTTACATCAAATTAACAGTATTTCAATTATATCAGGACTTCCTTTAAATTATAGATGGAGGAAGACTCTAACAAATGCCATCATGTCATGTACAGAGGAATAACTGGGTAGAACCAGCGAACTACCCAATGAAGTGATGTAACTGGCGGCCGTTTCACTAAACTTCGTAACCTACGAACTTCGTAGGCTTAAGAATTTTGCTTACGAAGTTCGTACGAAAAAAGTTACGAGCGTTTCACTAACACGTTCGTACGAAAGTCACTTGCGAACTTCTTAGCTGCGAAATTCGTAACCCCTCTTCACTATAGAGTCTATATTAGCTCATAGCAACGCAAACTTCCGGTTGAAACGCGGACGCAAAAGAAACCACCGCAGACGCCCAAAACGTTAATAAAACGAAAAGCCAATTGGACAGAAGTGGAAACTGTGGCACTCGTAGACGCCATTACAGTGCAGCTGTCTGTCATTGAGGGCCGTCTTAGTCCGAGCTTAACTTTAAAAGTTAAAAATGAAGCCTGGGATGTAGTTGTGTCAAGGTAAACTCACTAGATCGTCGTTAGATGGTAGATCTACCTAACATCATATTTACCTTGTGCAAATCAAAGGTGATCGACGCATGCTTGGTCTCACCCATGGAACCACCCCCCCCCCCCCCCCCCCCCCCCCCAAAAAAAAAAAAAAAAAAATTGTGATCGAAGTATGTTCAACTAGCCTAAATCTATCTATTTTAACCTTAAACCACTCCGAAAAACAAGAAAAACGCGACCCGGAAAAAATTTCCTATCGGGTCTATATATGTATTGAAAGGTATCTAACTTCGACAGATCAGCTGCGGAAAATACAACAGTCATGTTTTTCAAAGTCTTACAGCAAAGCCAATTGAACACCGATTTTAATCATTTTGGTCTTGATCCGTTCCAAATTCCATATGCTAAGCGGCACAGTTAGTGCTTTTCTTAAATATTGCCCCGTCTTGTCGCTGCAAGACCGCGAATTTGAAAATACGCTAGAGCGAAACGATGTGACTCCCGCCAGGATGCATAGAAGTATATAGGGGGATCTGTATTCGTTAAACTTTTCAGCAAAAACGCGAATTATGCTGAAACACATTCGAAAAACATTCAACTTACCGCAGTTAAAACGGTGCTGGCTATGTGTAGTCTGCTATGAGACGCAAGTTTTCTTTCTCCTACTTTCGTTTTGAACGGACGTGGCCAAATCGCTGTGGCCCGGAAGTAGTAGTCAATTTGCATATCGAATAGGTTATGAGCCGGGTCACAGCAAAATGGTGGCATCCGTTCAAAAGGAAAGTTGGGGAAAGAAAACTGGCGCCTCGTAGCTGACTGGAAATAGTAAGCACCGTTTTAATTGCGGCGAGTTTAATGTTTTTAGATAGTGTTTAACCATAATTCGCGTTTTTGTTGAAAAGATTAACGAATACGTCTATGCATCCTGGCGGGAGTCACATCGTTTCGCTCTAGCGTTTTTTCAAATTCGCGGTCTTGCAGCTACAAGACGGAGCAATGTTTAAGAAAAGCACTAATTGTGCCGCTTAGCATATGGAATTTGGAACGGATCAAGACCAAACTGATTGAAATCGGTGTTGAATTGGCTTTGCTGTAAGACTTTGAAAAACATGACTGTTGTATTTTCCGCAGCTGATCTGTCGTAGTTAGATACCTTTCAATACATATATAGACCCGATAGGAAATTTTTTCCGGGTCGTGTTTTTCTTGTTTTTCGGAGTGGTTTAAGGTTCAAATAGATAGTTTTAGGCCAGTTGAACATACTTCGATCACAATTATTTTTTATTTTTTTATTTTTTTTTGGGGGGGGGGGGGGGGGGGGGGGGTGTTTCCATGGATGAGGCCAAGCATGCGTCGGGCACCTTTGGTGCAAATAAACAAGACGAATTCGATACAATTTGATTTGAAGATAGAAAAGAAAGCGGTTAAAAACCCCTAGAGATTAGATGTACTCGAAATCGAGGTTTTGTTAGCTTTTAGACTATTAATTATTATGAATGATAATGCAAGTAGATATAGCAAAATGACACGAAGTACTTAAATTTATCGTGATTGTAGATGATGTTATAAACAGTTGCTGCAATAAACCTTGTTTAGCTCTCAGTTAGATTGACCAAATCTTTCAGCGCATGTGCTTTTAACCCATTTTTCATCGCGATTATACTCTGTAAGAGTTCTGCGATTACTGAAGTTGATGATGATGATGCATGCTAAACATACGTGATGTTTTGTGTTAACTGTTTCAGTGTTAACTCACAGTCCCTTGTAAGCAGGACTTCAGATGAAGTGAAGAAGAAATGGGCAGACTTAAAAAGCAACACAAAGAAAAAGGAAAGGGTTCTTGGCTATCAAATCTGTCCAAGATATCGTGCCCATGAACATTACTTCCAAGTTTGGTGAAGATTGGACAAAAGGTTCAAGTACTGACCACTCATCTGCCCACTGTGAGTGAAAATGTAACAATGTCTCAGCTGAAGATGGATGTATAAATAGTGTGATGGATGGACAAAATTGACAAGACAGTAATGGTGACACAACTTTATGGATATACATGTACATGTATTAACAAATCATTGGCTTGGTCATGTAGCCATTTGTCGCTATGCACAATTAAATTTTCCCTCAGATAAACACCTTTTCAAAAAGAGTAGACTCGGAAAAGACAGCTCCTGTAAGAGCCGTCTGATCAGTGTGTGCTTTGTTTGCTTATGATCTTGTTCTATTCTGCCATTAAAATTCCGTTGTTTAGTGGTCATTATAAAAATTTAGTGAATGAATATTTATGAATTGTGAATTCTTGTACAAATATTCATGAGGGAAAGGATTAATCATTCTTACTCAATACAGTAAAACCTCTCTATAACGGCCACTAAATTACATCAAGTATTTTGTGTTAAAGGCAGGTGGCTGCTTAAAGCAAGGTGAAAGTAAAACAGAACGCTCCTATGGGAGCGTTGTTTTACTTTCACCTTGCTTTAAGAGGCCACCTGCCCTAAATACCAAATAATTAACACAATTTAGTGGCCATTATAGGGGTTCTTACTCAATACATCCAAACTAAGAGCACACTATTAATTCCAGTTTTAGTCCTTTTAGCACTCTATTAGCATACATGATAACTGGTCCACACAATCTGACACCAGAAAAGATGCCAAGTAGCTTGCCATCTCATTAGGATTCAAAGTCTTTGACACTTTTATAAAGTACTTGATAACGACAGCTCTATCTTACTGAGTATCTTATCTGGATTCAAACACTCTGCAATTGTTATCATAAATTTGCTAGTGGGGTGCTCAAGGTTAATATACTAAAATCTCCAGGTTCTCGAGGCCTTGACATTGGCAGTAAGCTAGAGAGCTCTTCTATAACAAACAGTCTAGTCTGCTCACCAAATTCTGCTTTAATGTAAATTCATGATTTCAGACCTAGTAACTGGTTCATTTTCCTCTCTTTCACCACACAATTTGAGAATCCTGTGGGACATCCAGTTACTGGCTGTCCAATTTTGATCCCAACTTTTTTGTAAAGATCATAACTGATTCTCTCAAACACTAATTAAGAAACTAATTTTTCCAGTCTTTGTCGCTGTAATTTTAGTCTGAAGACTCTTCCATTTCATCTTGATCAGTGCTGGGCCTAGCCCGATTCATTGAGCGGAGGGCTTTCTCCCTCAGGGCTCTCTCCAGTTCTTCTGAATCTGGCACCTCTTCTTCACTCCCGCTCCCTTCCTATAACATAGGATTACATCAAATTATATTAAAATATTGTAACAGAAATGCTACCAACTAAAAGCATGAGCTACTGTGTCAACTGATGCAACGAAGCTAACTTTACACTGATATGAACACTTCTAACTTAATTAATCCTTTCCCAGATCAATATGTATGAAATAATGACATCATGAATATCTATTAGCTGGAATTTTAAAATAGCATATGTACACAGGATGTTTTGGTATTGGTAGAAACTATAGTCTGATCTATTTAATTTTATAGGAAAGCACACAGAGCAGACCCTCATCAGAAAGGTCCTATAGGAGCCATCTGATCTAGATCTATTCTGTCCTATAGGAGCGTTGTTTTACTTTCACCTTGCTTTAAGAGGCCACCTGCCCTAAATACCAAATAATTAACACAATTTAGTGGCCATTATAGGGGTTCTTACTCAATACATCCAAACTAAGAGCACACTATTAATTCCAGTTTTAGTCCTTTTAGCACTCTATTAGCATACATGATAACTGGTCCACACAATCTGACACCAGAAAAGATGCCAAGTAGCTTGCCATCTCATTAGGATTCAAAGTCTTTGACACTTTTATAAAGTACTTGATAACGACAGCTCTATCTTACTGAGTATCTTATCTGGATTCAAACACTCTGCAATTGTTTCTGTCTGCGAACATGCGAAAAAGCATTTTTATCCCGTCACTACAGCCGCTAGTGACGTAATAAAGGGGTAGCATAATAAACCTAAGTTTATACGTACAGTAGAGGTTTATTTGTATAGTAGGTGTAGGAATTTTTCTTACGACAGGAACTATTTTTAATTTTTCTTCAAAATTGTTTTACCAAAAATAACGTATTAATTGAAAGAAAAAACACTTAATATGGATAATTATCACTAACTATCTCAGTAAAAACCCAAACCGTCATTTAAAAAAAGATAGATAGGAAAAAGAGAGAAAAAAATATTCGTCAACAGTGAGAATCGAATCGGGGCTGACTGCACGATAAGCGACCTTCGTAACCACTACGCTATCATGCCAAGCATACTGTTAGCGAAATTGAAGATGTATATAAACTTATCATGCTACCATATTGACGATTTTTTTAAAATAAAATTAAATAGCTTCATTAAAACATTTATCACTCTCATGATAAGTTAATCGATAAACTCTTACAAGGGTGGTGATGGTCATAGACCTAAATATAGCCTGTTCAGTTCCATTGACGAGTGACGTTAGCCCTATCTAAAAATAGAAACCGAGACGACGGAACTCGAAGCCTCCGGTAGAATAGAACCCTGTCTGTTTGAATTAACATATCGACTCTCGATTCAAACGATCTTATTTTTCAAATTCAAGCACGTTTTCCCGTTAATCGATAAACTCTTACAAGGGCGGTGATGGTCATAGACTTAAATATAGCCCGTTCATTTCCATTGACGAGTGACGTTAGCCCGATCTAAAAATAGATACCGAGACGATGGAACTCGAATTTGACAATGTAGAGCCTCCGGTAGAATAATAACCATGTCTGTTTGAATTAACATATCGACTCTCGATTCAAACGATCTTATTTTTCAAATTCAAGCACGTTTTCCCGTCTTGTAATGTAAGTATCCAAACTATTTTCCTCTGCGGTAGCTCATTATTTACGTCTTTAGAACGGAAATGAAAAGGGAGGTCCGTTGATCGAAAAACCGCATTTTCAATGCAAATTATTTCAATATTCGTGTGTTTTATGAGTCTATGAAAAAAGATCTAACTAAATTGACTGGATAAATAGAATAATAGGTTAGTGCCGTAGATGGGACGCCTTTATCCGACTCGGAGAGAAAACAGTTGAGGCTCGGCAAGCCTCGCCTCAACGTTTTCTCCCCTCGTCGGATAAAGGCGTCCCATCTACGGCACTAACCTATTATTCTCTATATATGAGGGAAAGGGTTAAACATTCCACCTGACTCTCCTTGTCAGAGGGCCATAACCCTGGTGTTCCAAGGACAAAGGTCAATGTGAGTGATACTTGCAAGGCCGTATTTCTTTATGATTATTAAACATTTACACAAAGTTTCATCGAAAAACTCTAAACCGTGTGTGAGATAGGACTCCAGAAAGGGAAAAAGGGTAACTGGTATGGGGGTTTACAGTTTTTACAGTATTTCAGTCATATCACGACGTCCAGTTACATTTGTATTTCAGGTTGGTTATAATTTCAAAACAGAACAAACTCTGATCAGAGGGCTTCAACAGAAAAGGAGTTTAATTAACAAAAGAACTTTCTCACTAATAGTGCAAACACATTCTATCATGAAAACAACAGCATTTGACCATGCATATCATTTACAGTGCTCTCCCTTATACTGTCATTTTGACACTTGATTTAAATCGGTTGGCATTTCTGGAATAAAATCTCATTTTATGAACATAAAAACCCGTTTTACGACATTGAAGGGTTATTTGATCATAACAGAAATTTTATAACACTTAGGAAGAAAGTTGAATATAGGCCTTAGGATATGATTGCATGGATCTGTAAAATGAAGCCATAATACTAGGTGTATAATATTCACAAGTTACCTTTCTTCCGTTATTTTTCCCTAAAAAAGTAGGTTGTACTATACAAGGATGTACAGTAAAACCTCTCTATAACGACCACTAAATTGGGTTAATTAGTTGGTATTTGGTCAAGTTGATGCTTAAAGCAAGGTGAAAGTAAAACAGAACGCTCCTATAGGAGCGTTCTGTGTTACTTTCATCTTGCTTTAAGCATCCACCTGCTTTTAACACAAAATATTTGATGTAAATTAGTGGTCGTTATAGAGAGGTTTTACTGTACATCAAATCCACACAAGACAGTAGTACCACTATATAGTATTGACTTACTGCAGCATCTTTCTTTTGCTTATGTTTCTTGTGTTTCTTATGTTTTTTTGTGTTTCTTTTCCTTTTTTTCTTCTTCTTTTTGCCTCCTTCTTCTGAAGGTTCCTGAAAGTTAAGGATGTGCTTTGATTAACAGACAGGCAACAAACAACAAACTTTACCAGAAGTACCAATCATATTGTCTATGCTACACGCCAAACATTTGAAGCAACCTTTGCAAATAGGTTGGATCAAGATGAGGCACTGGGGTAATATCATATATCATCGGCATCAAAACTATTTGACATTCTCATCATGTCTGTATTATACTGTTCATAATAAGCATCACTACTCCACAAAATTATAAGCCTGTGATACTCTCAAGGTATCAAGTTTTGATATTTACCCTTTATTTCATACCAAAAAAATTATGACATACATCTGTATCATTAAATCAGATTTTAACTACCATTTCCCTCATACAAACACTTTTTCACACCTTTTCAAACAGTAGACCCAGATCAGATTGCTCCTGTAGAAAAAGCCGTCTGATCAGGGTCTGCTCCGTTTGATTATGAATTAGTATAGATTCTGATTATGAAACGGATATGATTCTACCTTTTCTGCTGCTGCCCAATAGTCCTATACCAAAACAAAAAAATATTCTAATCAATCATGAAGTCAAGAATTCTTGAATAAATATTCATGAGGTAAAGGGTTAAACTACAATTGTTTTTTATACAAAAACTGATGTCTCCCCCCTACACATCACAATATTTTCCGAGTAAAAATTTCAAAAGTCCCATAACTCTGCATAAAATCAACAAACCGGAACAGGAATAAGATATGCACACCTTGACATGGTGCTGATCAATTCTATAAGGTTTCATGTAAATGCGACCAAAGCTTTTGGAGAAACCGCTCTACGTAAAAATTTCAAAGTCCAATAATTCTGCAGAAAATCATTGAAATAAAAAATTGAAATTAAAATATGCACAACTAGGCATAGTGCTGATTAATCCTATGAAGTTTCATGAAAATCCGATCAAAGATTTTGGAGAAACCGTGCTGACAAAATTTTCCATGTATAAATTCAAAGTCCCATAACTCTGCAGAAAATCTTTGAACCAGAACAGGAATAAAATATGCACATCTAGGCATGGTGTTGATCAATTCTATGAAGTTTTATGAAAATCTGATAAAAGATTCTGGAAAAGATTGTGTGGACAAAATTTTTCATGTAAAAATTTCAAAGTCCCATAACTCTGCAGAAAATCATAGAACTGTAACAGAAATAATATATGCACAACTAGGCATGGTACTTATCAATCCTATGAAGTTTCATGAAAATCTGACAAAAGCTTTTGGAGAAACAGTGCGGACAAATTAAAATCGAACGGACAGACGGATGCCAAGCACAAAAACAAAATGTCTCCCAAGCATCCTGGGAGAGACATAAGGTGTGCAGTTATATTATGCTATCCAGAAATCTGATTTACTAAAGGTGTGATATACCATATATCGTTACAAGTGGACTTCCTGTATTAATATGTGGGGCTTTGCAATATTGCAGCATAAACCTTTCCTTCATATAAGCGTGTTTTCACACATTTAGAGGAGCCGTCTGATCAGGGTCTGCTCTGTTTGCCAATAGAATTTGATATATCTGTTTCTTTGTTTTCTAAAATGTCTAAAATGTTCCACCTTCAATATTTTATTACAACTGTTTTGTCCATAAATGACCAGTAGGTATCAAAATTTGGATTAAATACAGAACAGGGAAAGGGATAAGACAACTAATGGCGTGTTGTTTTTTTTCCGAGGACTTCATGCCCAAATGACAATCATTGTAGTACAATTAACCCTTTACTTCATAAATACGCCTTTGCATACTGAGTAGACCCAGATCAGACGGCTCTATAGGAGCCGTTCAATCAGGGTCTGTTCATTTTGCTTTAATATAACATTATATAGATCCGATTCTACAGCTTCTGTCATGCTAAGAATTCATTTGTCCATAGTGTCATTATCAAATTTCAGTTAATTAATATTCATGATGTCATTATTTCTTTCTAGAAGATTCATGAAGTAAAGGGTTAACTATAAATGTGTCTATAGGATAAGGATGAACACCCCCACACTGTCCATCTTTGTCACAAATAAAGGGGAACAACTCTATCCTGCAAATTTACATTCAGGTGAAGGTCTCAACACCATCCTTACCCCATTCCCTCACAGGTTATTTTTAGATCTAACCTCTGAATAAATATACTGAAAAGAAGCATTTACTAGAAAAAAACAAGAAGTTTAAATTGTGCAGGCCCCAATGTTGCAAATGCTCTATTTATCACAATGGTTTCAAAAAGACATCAATTTCAGGTAATGGGTTAATGCATGATTCTGCGATCAACACCCAACATGCAAAACTACACATGTGAATTAAAAGGCTTTATCCAAAATGCATTTCGAGTTATGTAAGTTGAAAATTCAAAATTTTACTTTATCGAAGGTCATATCAAGTACAGATGAAGTCATATCAAATTCACAGGTGCACAACTTAAAATGCTGATACTTTTTCAGTTATATTAAAGTGAAACAAGTTGAAAATTGCAGTTTATTTTGTCATGGGTCAAAACTGCAAGTGTTATATACATTTGCATGGAAACTCCAGCTAAGTAACTTCATATGCTTATATGTATTCCTGTAAAGTTTCATGACTGTAGCTTACACACTTTTTCAGTTATGCCTTATACAAGTTTGCCATCTTCATTAATTCAAGGGAAAAAACTGCAAATTCAGAATGATTCACACAAATAAAACAGATACCCAATTCGATTTGCTGAAAAAAAAATTCATATCAGCATTCTTATCATTCCAACAAATGCTTCAAAGACGAAATTGAGATTTCTTACAGCAGATTCAGAAACGGCGGCTTCCATTTTCCTCTTTCTTTGCTCCAATTCTGGTGATCTCTCTCTGGGTTTCTCTCTCTCTTGTTTCTTTACCACCACAACTCTCCTGGTCTCCTCTGGTTCTGATATGCCCTCTTGCATAGTTTCATTTGGCATCTCATCTTCTGAGAAGGACCGTTTACGTTTACTAGAACTATCCACACTAGATGACTTTTTAATGATTGAATCAAGCACTGGTGAGGGTGAATGAGACATCTCTCTACTACGTTTAACTCTTCTTAGAGGGGACAATGACTGATGGCTCATGCTACGGAAAGGTCTTGCCCTTTTTGGACTACTGTCTCTTCTTTGTTCACCAGGAGATCGTGACACTCTGGAGTTGCTGCTATGCTCAGAGCCATGAGAAATATCCCTAGATTTACGATTACGCTCAACAGAATGTCTTTCAGGAGAAATGTATCGTGATGATTTTTGCACTGGAGAAGGAGAATGTGTTTTTTTTAGGGAAGATGAGTCTGAACTTTTTTTCCTCCTTGGTTCAACTGGGGAATACGAATCCCTACGCTGCCTAGGTTTCACTGGTGAGGGTGCCTCCGCCTCATCACTAGAGCTTTCTTCACTCTCTGATGCTTGCTGCCTGTGTTTGGAAGGCTGTGACCTTTGCTTACTGGCAGGTTTTCTCACTGGTTCAGGGGACTCTGAACTTTTGTCTCTTTTCCTGAATTTCTGTTTTGGTTGCCTTTTGGGGGGAGAATCTTCTGATGAAGACGGCGATTTCTGTCGCTTTGGTTGTCTTCTTACTCTTGGCGGAGGAGACTCAATGTCTTCTCTAGGTCTTTGTCTTCTCCCAAAATCTTCATCAGGACTAGAACCTTTTCGTTTTATTCTTTCTCTTTCTCTGCCTTGTCGTTCAGGACTGCGGTATCTCCTTCGTTCAACAGGACTTCCTTCATATCTTCTCCTTACTGGCGATTCCATTTGTCGAATACGGCGTGGAGGGGACGGGGTTAGCGACCTTTGACGGCGTTCCCTTCTAGGTGGACTCATTCTCTGCCTTCTTGGTTCTTCAGCAAATGACCGTCTTGGAGACCTGTGCCTGGGTGGACTCATGAAAAAATTAATTTTCATATATTAGACCACAAGATAAATATGGTAAAACCATGCTAATTCCATTTTTTATAGCATGGCATTAGACTTTGCAAATGCTTGTAATAAAAAGAGTAAATTTCAGATTTTTCAAGTAGCTCCTAACCTCCTCTGTCAGGAGACGAGCAATTTGCTTTGGCAAACAGTGAAGAACCAGATCATCAGTGTCTGCATAATTTGTATTTAAAAATCCTACAGCAAGTTTAAAATCCTTATTCATACTAAATAACCTCTAACATTAACCGTTCCCTGTTCTATACAGCAAAACCTCTCTATAACGGCCACTGAACCGTGTTAATTAGTTAGTATTTAGGGCAGGTGGTTGCTTAAAGCAAGGTGAAAAGTAAAACAGAATGCTCTTATAGGACATTGTTTTACTTTTACCTTGCTTTAAGCAGCCACCTGCCTTTAACACAAAATAGTTGATGTAATTTAGTGGCCGTTATAGACAGGTTTTACTGCATTTATTCCCCAATTTTCTACACCTATTGAATATTCATGGCCAATATATTTATAATGGAATATGGAAGGTGGGACATCATAGCAATTTTAGAAAGCAAAGAATCAAATCTTTCAAATTCAATTAGCAGATGGAGCAACCCTGATCAGACAGCTACAGGGGCCTCTGATCTGGGTCTACTCTGTTTGCAAATGCGTGAAATCGCATTTATATCTTGTAAAGGGTTAAACAGTGATGAAATATTGCACTTCTGAAGTCACTTTCACCACTCAAAGTGTACATTTACAGAAATAAGATGACCTTACAAACAGGTTAACATATCATCAAGGTCAGAATGATAAAGTTATGCTTTTAACCAAAATATTAAGACACCCGTTTAGCCTAAATTTTAGAAAACTCTATATTCCCCTCCATTGATATGTAAAATAGAAATTGAAGTTGTGCAGGAGATGCCACAAAAAATGAAGTCACCCAAAAAAGCAGAGTCAGTCATTTCTTTCTCTCATATCAAACGCCTTTGGAAACACAGTAGAGCCAGATCAGATAGCTCCTGAAAGAGCTGTCTAATCAGGGTATACTCTGTTTGCATATGGAACTTTGCAGATACGATCGTTCAGTTTTTTGTCTAAGCCAAAACTTTCCTTGAACATTTTACATAACAAACACTTAATTCAATGAATATTCATAAAGTGATCAGTTTATGTATATATGTTCATCAGGGAAATGCTTAATCCTTTCCATGTTCTATATTTATTCCAAATTTTGATACCTACTGAATATTCATTAACAAAACAGTTATACAATATGGAATGTGGAACATTGTAGATATTTTAGAAAGCAAATTAACGGATCTATCAAATTCTATTAGGTCTACTCTGTTTGCAAATGCGTGAAAACACGTTTATATGAGGGAAAGGGTTAAATGAGACTAGCAGACACGCAAATTGTGTAGAGCTAGATCAAACTGTTCCTGAAGGAGCCTATGTCTTTGGTGTATTAATGGTCATTACTCAAGTTTCGAAACAACAAATGTGACCAAGGTATGACACCAGGTGTGTACTATACATCAGTGCCTATTATATTTGGCAAAATATGGTATATATTATGTGTTTGCTAATTCTTTATTAATGACTTGAAACTGTAAATATTGATCAAATCACATTTATGTGTACTGGTTTAGGAGATTAACCCTTTACTTCATGTATATTCATGTAAGGAATGACTTCATGAATATTAATCAGATTGTTACAATAGCACATGGACACATGAAATTTTGGCCATTGTAAAAACTGTAGAATCAGATGTATATTATTCTAATAACAAACAGAGCAGACCCTGATCAGACGGCTCCTATAGGAGCAATCTGATATGGGTCAACTCTGTTTGCAAAGGAGTAGAAAATTGTATTTATGAAATAAGGGGTTAGTGATAATTATATTTTAGTTATTGTGACGTACAGCACATTGGAACCATGTATATAATTTTTACAGAGGACTTCTTGAGGATCAATTCTGTGAAGTTATGTTCCTTTATATCATTTGGGAGAGGAAATTTCAAGAAACTGTTCATTAAAATGCAGCTACTGTGATAAACAAATGCAGAGGTCCATTACCATTGATATAACTGTGATAAAGGACCATTTCTGTGAAATTTAGTAATTCTATTTTATATTTATAGAGGTTTAGGAAAATATGTCATTTAATGAAATTGTTCATTAAAAATATTTTAACTCCTGTGACCTACCGTAATGCTTAACTAAGATCTGAGCATATAACATTGATAGAGAATGATTTAAGTAAGGTTTGGTCAAATTCAATTCTGTGGTTTAGGAATTGTCATTTTCTTCAAATTTTGTTCAAATCCATTTTAGCTCCTGTGACCAACGATATAATGGGCTGGAACTAGTTACATGACTGTGAATGAGACTACCCTAAGGGAAATTTAACCCTTTACTCCATGAATATTCCTATAAGAAATAATGATGTAACGAGTATCTATTAGATTAATTTGTTATTAATAGCAAATGGACACAGGACATTTTGGTAATGTCAGAAACTAGAATCATATCTATATTATATCATCAGCAAACAGAGAAGACCCTGATCAGACTTTCCTATAGGAGCCATCTGATCTGGGTTTACTCTGTTAGAAAAGGTGTAGAAAGGCGTATTTATGGAGTAAAGGGTTAAACAAGTTATTGGTAATGGACAAGGTGATTCCAACATCTCACCTTGGCACTTTTGTTCCAATTGTACTAAACTATAGAATAGTTCTTTGTAAGTTACATTACAAATCAACAAAAGTAAACCATTTTGTTCTAATTACCATTCTCGCCTTGGCGGGTCCATATATCTGTCTCGGTCATCTCTTCTCCTTCTTGGGGGTGTTCTCGGAGGAGGTGAATATCTGGTGATAAAGGTAACAGCACATTGAGCACAATCCAGTGAATGAAGATTACTGCAGGTTTGTGATTATTATGTTACCCTATAAAGCATCACTTTACCCTTTCCCTGTCCCTTGGGTGGCTGTTTAATGCAAGTTCAACTGTACATATCATTTGAACTGACTAAATCAAGACTAGAACTATCACTAAAGTTGATGAATAACTTGCACAGCAGACTTGATTGCAATTTGCAGTCAGCCAGACCGACCAGCCTTCATACAGTCTGGCTGGCTGATTCCAGTATACCCCTTCAAACTTTTTTTGTGGGGGTTAAATGAGTTAGCTTGTTTCTAGCTTGACAAAATTTTGCCAAATAATATCTTTTTTCATTAAAGCCCACTGATAGGTCAATGTCAGGTAGACATGTAAATTGTCTTTTTACCTGCCTTAACATGACAATTTCCATTTCAACCCAAACCACGAAGAATTACCCAAATTTTGTACCAAAACAATGATAGTAAAAACATATATCTGCACAGAATTACATATTTAAATAATGAATAACAAATGTTGAAGAAGCATCAAGTTCAGTTCATCTAATTTTTTCTAAACAAGAAGGACCATACCTGCTATAATTTCTGTCCCTTCTGGCAGGAGAAGGTCGTCTTCTCTCACCTCGGTCTCTCCGTCCTGAAATGGAGCATATAAATACTGTGAGAAATACAATACACTTCAAACCTTTACTCCATGAATATTCATGTAGAAATCACTTCATGAATATTAATTATATTAATTGCTATAAGAGCACATGGGCATAACCATTTTTAGCCATGGCAGAAACTGTAGTATCATATCTATATATCATAGGCTCAAATGATTCCTACAGGTTCTACTGTAACCACAACATTTTAAGTTCATCCAATGGACCAAAAAGAACATATTCTCTGCAAAATTTAAAATCGAGTTACACAACTACCCATGAACCTTCATCAAATTGCTGGTTTTGATCCTTTCCCTCATATAAATGCTTTTATGCATTTGCAAACAGAGTAGAACAAAATCAAGACGGCTCCTTTGGAAGCTGTCTGATAAGGGTATACAGTAAAACCTCTCAATAACGGCTTGGCCACTAAATTAGATCAAGTTGTTTGTGTTAAAGGCAGGTGGTTGCTTAAAGCAAGGTGGAAGTAAAACAGAACGCTCCTACAGGAGAGTTCTGTTTTACTTTCACCTTGCTTTAAGCAGCCACCTGCCCTAAATACCAACTAATTAACACAATTTAGTGGCCGTTATAGAGAGGTTTTACTGTACTGTTTGCTTATGAAATCATAATAAATTTGACTCCTGTATACATGTCATATGCCATTGTAACTAGAAAATTGTGTCTGTAAGACACGGTGATGCCCCCGTGTAGGTCCTTGCCTAGCTGCACGTAAAATTTCCAAGTAATTTGACCTTGACCTTGAGCTTGCGGGCAGCATGGGCTGGGTGTGCAATGAAAGTATGGATGGTGTTTAAGGTGTATATGTAATTCCATGACAATAGCTACAGTGGTTATGGAAATATAAGACAATGAAACAAGAGGGCCATGAGGCCCTGAAGCGCTCACCTGAGATAACCCCAGGGGCGGGGCCATTTTTGACCACAAGAAATCATGTGTATGCCATTAATTAAAGGTCTAAGCCTTATGGTTTCAGAGAAAAATAATATTTCATATTTTTCCTATGAAAAACTGATAAGCCCTGAGGCAGGGCCAAGTTTCGCCCAGCGGTCAGGGTTGTAAATTAAACAATCTTGGCATAGGACCACAAGCCACAGCTACATATTTATAGAGGACCATTAGATCATGTTAGTCATACCAAATATCAATGGTCTAGGCCTTACTGTTTCAGTAGATTTTTCAATGAAAAACTGATAAGCCCTTGGGCGGGGCCAGTTTTGGCCCGGGGGTCATAATTTGAACAATATTTGTAGAGGACCATAAGATCATGCTACATACCAAATATCAAAGGTCTAGGCCTTACAGTTTGAGAGAAGGTTTTTAAAGATTTTCCTATGAAAAACTGATAAGCCCTTGGGTGGGGCCATTTTTGGCCCGGGGGTCATTATTTGAACAAAATTTGTAGAGGACCATAAGATCATGCTACGTACCAAATATCAAAGGTCTAGGCCTTACAGTTTCAGAGAAGAAGATGTTTAAATATTTTCCTATGAAAAACTGATAAGCCCTTTGGCGGGGCCATTTTTGGCCCGGGGGCCATAATTTGAACAACCTTTGTAGAGGACCATAAGATCATGCTACATACCAAATATCAAAGGTCTAGGCTTTACTGTTTCAGAGAAGAAGATTTTTAAAGATTTTCCTATGAAAATTCCATATTACCATATATGGAAAAAATGACCACGCCCTCTGGCGGCCATGTTTTTGCCGGATCAAAATTCTTTTAACAACTTTTGAAGTCTATCAACTGGGAAACATTTTGGTGAAAACTATATTCAAATCGGATATATTCTGGAGAAGAAGATTTTTCTATATATTGTGTACGGTTGCCATGGCAACAAGACCGATGGCCCCTACCACTATCTTTTAACAACTTTTGAAGCACCCACCCACAGTATATATCTGACCAAGTTTGGTTACAATTGGGCAGTCGGTTTCAGAGAAGAAGTCGTTTGAAATTGTTGACGGACAGACAGACGGACAGACAGACGCCGGACGCCGGACACAGGGGTATCACAATAGCTCACCTTGAGCACTTTGTGCTCTGGTGAGCTAAAAATAAAATGGAATGATCTGATTTATATCTAACATCAATATCGCATTTTCTTAAAACAATTATCATATTATCAGTCATTAAAAATAAATCAAGTCTACCCTGTTGTAAGGGAGTTAATGTTCTCCATGTATATTTTTGGGCTTTTTCATGCAATTCTCTGAAGGGGTCAACAAGTCCTCGATCAGAAATAAGCGATAACAACTTTGTTCTGGCTTTAACATTATTATTTGTTCTTTTATAGTTTTTATAGTAAATTGTAGGGTCAAGTACAAGGTTAAAAGCTCCACAGATAATGTAACTATCTCTTGTATTCAAAGAATCGGTAATGTTAAAAGTCTGAGTGAAAAACTGTGGGGAGTCATTGTTTGGAGCGTGAATATTAACCAAGACAAAGGTAATATCATTGTATACAAGCTCAATTACTATAAAGTTTCCATTATCATCTTTCTTCACATTTAGTACTTTAATATCCAGGTTCGTTCGAAATAAAACAGTGACTCCTCTTGCATTTGATTTTCCAAGACTGAAAAAACAGTCACCATTCCATTCAGAGTAAACTGTCTTTTCAGTTTCTTTCACAAATTGAGTCTCTTGTAGACTCAAAATATCAACTTTCTTATTTTTGAATAGATAAAAAATATCCTTACGTTTTTACCGTCTTTCAGGTCACGGCAATTGTAAGAGTAGACATTAAGCTTATCCATAGTTATAACAGGTGGAATTTAAAAAAGGACATCTGCCTGTATTACAAAAACTACATTTTGACATATCATCAAGAATACCACGAATTTCCCTTATATTTAACCCTTGCTCATAACAACCAAAAAAAGTAACTTTCAACATGAACAAGTAGAAAAAATAAAGCAAGTGTTTCCGAAGTTTTAGCTAGTCTACACAAATTATATATTTTATCTATACAAAAAGATCCGTTTATACATTGAAAATATGAAATAATATTCACAGAAGTAACATAAAATGTATACAAAACTATAACAGTGCATAGATGATGAAAATATGTATTTCTGTTTTCTGCATCACTTCTGTCCCGAATCGGGCACTAGTATACCTTACGGTATACATACAGTTGTACTTTTATTAAGCACACATCTGAAAAATGTTTATACACAGCTTTTTATAATCATAGTATGTTGCACAATGCAGACCAAAAGTAACACAGAAAGCTCTCACTTGAGCTATCTGCATCACTTCTGCTCTGGATCGGGTAATCATGCATCTGATGCTATATGTACAGTTACCACCAAACTAAGTAAACATCATAAAAATGCCAGTACACAATCCTTCATTTAGTATGCTGTACGATGCAGGCCAAAAGCAACACAGAAAGCTCCCAATTATTGCTTTCTGCGTCACTTCTGCTCTGAATCTGGTAATCATGTATCTTACGTTATATGCATAGTTGCCACTTAACTAAGCAAACATCACATATTGCCCGTACACAATTTTTCATTAGTATCTTGCCCAATGCAGGGCACAAGTAACACAGAAAGCTCCCAATTGAGCCTTCTGCATCACTTCCGCTCTGAATCTGGCAATCATGTATCTTATGCTATATGTACAGTTGCTACTTAACCGATTAAACATCATATTATGTCCGTACACAATTTTTCATTAAGTATACTGTACGACGCAGGACAAAAGTAACACAGAAAGCTCCCAATCGAGCTTTCTGTATCACTTCCGCTCTAAATCGGGCAATCATGCATCTTATGATATATGTAAAGTTGCTGTCCAAGTAAGTAAACCTTGTATAATGTCCATACACAATGTTTTTCATTTATCATGATGCATGATGCAGGACAAAAGTAACACAGAAAGCTCCCAATTGAGTATTTAATATGCTGCACGATGCAGGTCAAAAGTAAAACAGAAAGCTCCCAATTGAGCTCTCTGTATCACTTCTGCTCCGAATCGGACAATCATATATCTTATGCTATATGCACAGTTGCTACGTAACAAAGTAAACACCATATAAGTACGCCGCATGATGCAGGACAAAAGCAACCCAGAAAGTTCCCACTTGAGCTTTCTGTATCACTTCTGCTCTGGTTCGGGAGAATCCTGCATCTTATGCCATATGTACAGTTGCCACCTGACTAAGTAATAATCATAGCATGCCTGTTCATAACAATTTTTAGTATGCTGCACGAAGCCGGACAAAAGTAACACAAACAGCTCCCAATTGAGCTCTTCTGCTCTGAATCGGGCAGTCATGTATCTTATGCTATATGTACAATTGCTTTTTAACTAAGTAAACATCATATAGTGCCAGTACACACTATTTCATGTAGTATGCTGCACGATGCAGGACATACGTAACACAGAAAAGCTCCCAATTCGAGCTTTCTGCATCACTTCTGCTCTGAGTCGGGCAATCATGCATCTTATGTTATAAGTACAGTTGCTAATTAACAAAGTAAAAATCATATAAGTATGTTGCACGATGCAGGACACAAGTAACACAGAAACCTCACAATTGAGCCCTCTGCATAACTTCTGCTCTTGGTCGGGAACTCTTGCATCCTATGCTATATGTACAGTTGCATCTAAACAAGTAACAATCGTATTATGCCCGTACACAATAATTCATTTAAAATTCTGCACGAGATAGGACAAAGGTATCGCAGACAGCTCCCAATTAAGCTCTCTGCATCACTTCCGTTATGAATCGGGCAATCATGTATCTTTTGCTATGTGTACAGCTGCTTCTTAACCAAGTAAACATTATATAGTACCCGTACACAATATTTCATTCAGTTATGCTGCACGATGCAGGACAAAATTAACACAGAAAGCTCCCAATTGAGCCTTCTGCATCACTTCTGCTCTGAATCGGGCAATGATGTACCTTATGTTTCATGTATTAAGTAAACATTATATAGTGCCCGTACACAACCTTTCATTTAGCATGCTGAACGATGCTGAACAAAAGTAACACAGAAAGCTCCCAAATGAGCCCTCTGTGTCACTTCTGCTCTGAATCGGGCAATCATGCATCTAAAGCAATATATACAGTTGCCACCTAACTAAGTAAAACATCATATAACGCCCATACACAATCTTTCATTTTAGTATACTGCATGATGCAGGACAAAAGCATCCCAGAAAGCTCCCAATTGAGCTCTTTGCATCACTCCTGTTTTGAATCAGGCAATCAAGTATCTTATGCTATATGTACAGTTGCTACTAAACTAATTAAACATCATATTATGTTCGTACACAATCCTTCATTTATTACGCTACAAGATGCAGGACACAAGTAAAACAGAGATATCACAATCTAGCTCTCTGCACACCTTCTGGTCTGAATCGGGCAATCATGCATCTTATGCCATATGTACAGTTGCCACTTAACTAAGTCAATATCATATAATGCCAGTACACATTCCTTCATTTTGTATGCCACACGATGCAGGACAAAAGCAACACAGAAAGCTCCCAATTGAGCCTTCTGTATCACTTCTGCTCCGAATCGGGCAATCGTGCATCTTATGCCATATGTACAGCTGCCAGCTAACTAAGTAAACATTATATAATGCCAGTACACAACCCTTCATTTAGTATTCTGCACGATGCAGTACAAAAGTAACTAAGAAAGCTCCCAATTGAGCTCTCTGCATCACGTCTGCCCTAATTCTGGCTATCATGTATCCTATGATATATGTAAAGTTGCTGCTGGGTAAACATCGTATTATGTCCATACACAATATTTCATTTAGTATGCTGCACGACCAGGACAAAAGTGACACAGAAAGCTCTCAATTGAGCTTTCTGCATCACTTCTGCCTCGAATAGGGCACTCATATTTCTTACGTTATATGCCACCTAACAAAGTAAACATCATATTATGCCTGTACATAATCCTTCATATACTATGCTGCACGATTCAGGACAGTAAGCTCCCAATTGAGCTTTCTGCATCACTTCTGCTCTGAATCGGGCATTCTTGTATCTTATGCTATACGTACAGTTGCTACGTAACTAAGTAAACCTCATATAATGCCTACACAATCCTTCATTTAGTATGCTGCACAATTCAGGACAAAAGCCACACAGAAAGCTCCCAATCGAACTCTCTGCATCACTTCTGTTCTGAATCGGACAATCATGTATCTTATGGTATATGTATAGTTGCCACTTAACTAAGTAAACATCATATTTTGCCCGTAAAAAACCAACATTTTTTTCATTTAGTTATGCTGCACGATGCAGGACAAAAGTAACACAGAAAACTCCTAATTGAGCCCTCTGCAACAATTCTGCTCCGAATCGGGCAATCATACATCTTCGGGATCTTATCCTCAACAACTGAGAGCACTCCTTAAGTGTGGCTGTTTTGGTCGAAATCAAAGATAGCGGCCCAATGAGTGAGCGTGTGAATTGGGTATTACGGCACTGTGACAAAGAACCAAAGGCAAACAATTCCAAACACATGTTATAGCCCGCCTCCGAAGTTGTGAGAATGAAATGACCCTCACTATTTAATTTGTAAGTTGCATTTAAAAACATTCCAAATTGATTTATTTCCTCTTTAGAATAATTGACATCTGAGCCAGTTTTTACTCCGTTGTTGCGTTGCACGTTGGCGTTCTAGAGAATCTGCTTGGTCACTTTAACCGTTGTTTGACCTGGTTCTGGTACTGCCATTAGTGTTTCCTCTAAAAGAAAACATAAAACAAATTGTAAAATGTGTCTTATTAAAGTTCTTTTATAATTAAGCATCATTTTTCATGTGAACTATTGAACAAATCGATTGTTATGTGCAAAGCGAAACACTAGTTTAAACTAAGCTTTACCCGATATACCGTATGATCGAATGTCAACATTAGACTACTTATTGGCAAAAAGCTTTACCCGATATAGGCATAACTTTGGAGAGGGGTAAAATTCGTTAATAGGAAGTTCGACCCCTTGTCTATATATCTAGTGTTCATACATTTTTTCCTGTCAAGGTTCATACTTCATTGTGACGGTCCCTTATGAGCAGGTTAACAAAACTGACGACGGCGGAGTCGATATCAAGGCTTATATGAAAGAAGAATAAACAATAACAAAAAAGTGGTCCAAATCGAGAGGCAGCGTCTGCTTAAAATAAGAAACATGGGGAATATGGAACCGGTTACTTGCATTTTTCAGTTCTAGTTTCTGTTTTGTTTTTGCACTAAGCAATACATTCGTAAACAGAACGGAACCAAATATTCAAAATTTCAGGATTCAAATCTTAGATAAAATTCTTTCTCATTAAATAAATGTAAAACAATCCACGCGGATGTAATCAAGAAATCTGTCATATGATGACAATGGCAGGATGCAAAAAGAGACTACCATTGATAGCAGCGCACTTATAACCAAAGCACTGAAAGAGCTGTTAGTAAGGGGCCTTTAGAAAAAAACGGTTATATATTGGTGTTACAAAGTTCTTTTTTGGTGTTACAAAGTTCTTTTCAGGGTTTGGTGCCATACTGCTCTAACGTATTCACTAAAGTGAAGATGTTACAAAAGGTTTGCACCAAACCCTTGTTATGATACGTTAATGTGTATAAAGGTTTGTTCAATTGGTTACACTATAGAGATTTTTAATAAGTTATTGAGCTATTTGAAGAATAATTTGTTGAAGCATGCTTATCCTGAACTCTGAGTAGAAGAATGATATAAAAACAAGGTAGTTGCATTTTGTGTAAAACATTTATTGGAAAGGGTCAGCAATGAATTGGGAAAACACCATGATAACAAAAGTCTTAATGCGTGAAGCCATGAGCAGCGTTTGAATGTGTGTGTACTGACCAACACTGTATGCGTTTTCACCCTTTAAACACTAAATAATGAGTGTGGACTTTTATGTTGTCTTATAGATCTTTTTAACCAATACATAAGGTTAGTAAGTAGTGTATTTGCTTGTTGTTAGCCTTAATGAGTGCAATACTCTATCAGTCATTACACCAACGATACAGCATCTAAACATATTATATATGAAGCCGTCACAGAAAATTCTATGTGGCTCTCCCTGTTTGACTATTTTTCCATATTCTGGAACTGTGTTGGTGATTGGAAGATAACTTTATATCAGGTGTAGTTAGCAGTGTCTAATTGCATCTACTTGTGTACTCCTACCATATTGTTATTATACTAATCGACTAAGATTACCTTGGTTGTATCTGAAAAATATGTCAATATTACTTGTATAACTAAAACTTCAGTGTGATCTGAATTTCTTAGCTTCACGTAGATATATCATTATGTGACATACGTGTAATGTTAATGATATGATCACAGAAGATAATGTTGTTATGCATGCGCATATGAGTCTTACGTGTGTTGTTTAATAACCAGCTTTTGCCACATCGACCTAGAGTTTAATTCCGATGCTTGAAGATAAACATTTCGAATATTCATTCAGGTTATGTTCTTGTTCCTGCTGACAAGGCATCACATAATGTAATAATTATTTGAAGATTGTATTGTGATGTTTTAACTGGTTCATAATCATATATAACAGGAATACACCTTAAAGAGAATACCCTACAATAAACGGATATTTTCAATAATATCATAAAACTTGGAATTTGTTAAGCTCAATCATTATTATGAAGATTGTCAATATGAACTTATATCAAATAGTGCCCCTTTAAGGAGATTTTATGATTTGGCTGTTTTCTATATATCTATATAAGGAAAACAGGCACCACTCCACTCTATACCTGCCATGCTGTTTTAGATACTGTCACGGTTTTAGCTGTTTTAGTAGATACTAGTAGTCAACTAATGATTATTCCCATCAATTTGTTTTTGAAATATGACCATCGGTTTTTTAGAATAAAGATTTTTAGAGATGTTTTGGTTACCATGGCAACCAGAATTCTAAATGGATCCAAACAATTTTAGCTATTTTGATAGAGGCTCACACAAAGACCATCCTTTGAAAGTTTCATTACATTTTACCTTATTTGATTAATTTTAGGAGATGTCATTGGAAATGAAATGATGATAGACGGTGCATGACACAAGACAGACGACGCCTGATCGACGACGCCGGACAACGGACATATGATGATCACAACAGCTAACATTGGCACTTTGTGCAAGTTGAGTTAAAATAGGTCTGTGCCTAGTGGTGCCCAAACTGTGTCCATGTAATTATTTATAAGCTGACGATATATAGCATCTCCATAACAGTGTCCAGAATAAAGCTACATTTTGTAACCATGTCATCCTTAAAACATACACGGCCTTGCATGCAAGAAAACTATTTTTTCATAAGAATGGAGAGTTTAGTTGGGGTAGAGGGTTGTATAAAGTAGTAAACCTCGTATGTGCTGTGTTTGGAGGTATGATACTTATGGTTTAGTAATTATTTTAAATTTGATTCGAGGTTTTAACAAAAACACAACAAACATATGTATTCAAGAATTATCATTAGTCTGATTATAGAAGTGTTTTACAAGTCCTTTAATTTTAATCAATATGGAAAAATAGTCAAACAGGGAGAGCCACACACGAAATGACACCGCACCAAACACCATCACAACAAGAAACGGTAAAGCCACAAGACAAAACATAACAGAAAAACATTAAACATTAAGCATATTAAACAACAAAATTGACCATAGGCTGAAAGCAGGAGTACCGCCTTGGAACGGCCAGTAACCAAATTAAGCTACTGGGGGACTTAAACCTGGTTTACGAGTACCCAACCTCGTCCTTATCCTACTTTCACCAAAGTCAAAATGTAAATAAAATTCCCCCTCCAGACAACTCAACAACATGCATTACGATGTCTGCCAAAATGAAAATGATTTGAAAATAAACGTTAGAGGTAAACAAGCGACGTCATCATTTAAATGACGTCATAATATAAAGTACGGGAAAACTATATGAAACACTTCTACACCGACATTTTATAAAAGATAAATCGCAAAAAGATACAAATACTAGTGGATATTAAGCATGCACAACTGTTTTGTTCGAAAAAGAATAAACTTGACCCGTAGACATGTACTCGATGACTATTCAGGTCAGAGCAGCTGTGGAGAAGTCATTTGGGGTACGACAGAACTGGCAAAATACAAATATCTAATTTCCTCCCTCCATAAACGGGTTTAAGAGGGAATCTTCATAGAGTATTAAGCCTTTTCCGTCGTCGCACAAGCAAAGAGGAAAGCATAATGACCAACTGTAAAGGGGTCGACCACCAAGCATGTAGTGTGCTGCAATATAGAGGGGTCATATCCCTTTTTAATGAATTGTTTTATACGTTTGACAAAGTATCAAAATATGTGTGTCCAATAATTTTTCGAAGTTTGTAAATGACATCACCGTAAAACTCCGGATGTGAAATACCAACTTTTAGAAAAGTACGTAAATTACAATTGTATTTGCTGATGAGTAGAACATTACGGTGGTAAAATTTTGAAAATGTTTACGAAGTTTGTCATATCTGTAGCCCTGTTTTAGTAGTTTTTCAGTGATAATAAGGTTACGATTGTTAAAATCATCAACAGAGGAACAAGCTCTAGCAAAACAATAAGCTGAGAAATGTAAACACCGTAACATGCAGCTCGGGGAACATCCCCATCCAAATGAGGATAGTTAACTATTTTAAAATTAAAGTCATCCCTTTTGTCATAAATTCCAGAAGAAATTGTTCAATTGTTTATAGATAAATTTAAATCTAAAAAGGCTGCAGATATGTCAGAACTATTTGCTTTATTAAGCTTGAGCTCTCTAGGGTAAATTGAGGTTATCATAGAATCAAAGTATGGGTCATCAATATTAAAAATGTTGTCTAAATAACGTACGGTATTGTTAAAGGCATTGATGACATCCGCCTGTGAATCGCTATTAAGGCTAAGCATAAAATCCCGTTCATAACAAAACAAAAACAAGTCTGCAATTAAAGGAGCGCAGTTGGTTCCTATGGGAATACCAATGACCTGGCGATAAACAGAATTATCAAAACGAACAAATAAATTGTCTAACAGAAACGTAATTGCGTCACAAAGATCTAAACATGTCCACGAGGTATATTTATTTGTAATGTCATTGGTAAAGAACGCATGTCTAGAATTACAGGCAATAAATAATACTTTTTCTCTGGCAAATGTTTTATTTATAAGATTAGTATTTTTGATCTTTATTAGATTGTGTGGTAATGTGGTATAAAGTTTGAAAATTCATAAGTGCTTATAGTGTTAGCTTGGTGTTGCTTGATTTTTAATTTAGTTAAAACTTCATTGGAGTTTTTTATAGACCAATAAAGGTCAATTCCTGAATTCTCATAAGCTTTATCGCAGTAACGCTCGACATGTTCTTTGACCGCTGTTAGACACGATGTAATTAGTTTGGATTGTGCGGTTGTTGTGCATGAGACAAAATTTGCTATGAAGCGTGATTTATATGGCGTTTTATGGAGTTTAGGTATCCAGTACATTGTCGAGCAAGATGTTTTCAGTTTCAAAAGATTAGTATTCGCACTTTTAAACATGTCCGGCGAAAATGAGCAATCGATATAGCTTTGGTACAATTTTTACGGATGTGCTTCGGCTCCGTACTTCATTCTCAGTGTTGTTATACCTTCTGATCCTTCGAGATCATGAATGTCAGTACTTGTTCTGAAAATTGAATACCGCTTAAGCCGGTGCTAGGGGGCATGAGCAGTGTTGCACTTTCAATTACTGTTCATGAACAGACTCAATAAAACCGAGTCTGCAATTTTCTCTTTTTGTGTTGCGATGTTTGCTCTCGGGGGATCACCCCCTTTCAGAATTTATATCGCTGGAACAGTTGGCTCTCAAAAACAAACGAACAACCGATAATACATTTTGGTTAGAACATGTATTTACTTTTCTTGTGCTTCCAAGCGCTTGTCTAAATCATGCATGCCAGATGCCAATTGTAAACTTTGTCTTTAATAACTACCCAGTCTTTCGTTTATTGGTTCAGATTTTTTATGCTTACAATTATAATGATGTTATCACGAGGCGCTCATTCAAAGTACAAAAATGAGTCATGCTGGAAACACCACATACAGAACAAACAGTCGCCCGAACAGCAACACAAGGAAACAGCAAATGTACATAACTATAAAAACAACAAGAGACGCACAAAGACAAAACAAACATACACTAGGAGGAAGATGGAAGTACCGCCTTGAAACGGTCAGTGACAAAATTCACTGGGAGTTAAACCAGTTTATGGGCGCCCAACCTCACAATTATTCCACCCCCACCCTAAAAGACAAACACTGTACATAAACGTATCCCCTCTCCGACTAATCTACAACAACCGCGACGGCAAATACAGTGGTAAAGTGCATGTATAACGAAAACATTTAATTGAACAAACTGTATCCACCTATCGCTAGTGCACTCAATGATTGAGCTGCAAACAGAGTAACTGTAGAAAAGTAATAAAGGGTACGACAAAAATGAAAAAGTACAGATATCCGACGTTCTCCTTCCATTTCTGGATTTATGAGGTCGCCTTCATAGAGTACTAAACCTTTCTTGTCGGCGTACATGCAAAGAGGCCAGCGTGATTGCCAACTGTAAAAGGAGACTAATAAAATATAGACTACAATGAATCGGCGAAGCCCGTTGTCAGTAGTCAGAAGCCAGCTTGAGTGAAGTTTGGAAACTCGTTAGTTGGCGTTGCGATCAGTATATAGAATGCGACGTTTTACTACAGACATATCAGGTCAGCGGTATGAGCTGATCTCTCACTTTCTGTTCAACAAATGGGACTTTGAGTCACCCTTAGGCTGTAGCGATTTTCAATCTCTGCCGAGGAAGCCCCGTTTTGCTGGTGGAGTTTGAATAAGTCGTGTCACTCGGGTCGTAGTGATATGGCAAAGACTGCATAGGGTTTAGAATCCTACCTTGATTAGATTTGGGTTGCAAGTTGTTTCAGATAGCCTCCTAGAGTAGTCTAGCAGACTAGTCTAGAACTGTATCCTACAAGAGTTGGTAGACTTTCAGCTTCAAAGAGACACTCTGTGATTTTATTGGACAAATATCAGTGAGGCATTTAAATTCTGGGTTAGGTTCAGAAAGTCATATTTATTAGGCTGCACACAGGCCGATTCATTGAAGCTAAGATTAGCCTCAAAGAGTCAGTCTAGGTAGATAGGTTTACGAGATAAATCTAGGTAGATAGGTCTACGAGATATATCTAGGTAGATAGATCTTCGAGAGCTATCTAAGTTGATAGGTCTACGAGAGATATCTAGGAAGATAGGTCTACTTGAGAATAAAAAAACCCAGCACATGAGAGCGTTGTAGCTAGATAGATCTACGAGAGCTATCTAAGTAGGTAGGTCTATCAGAGAGCATCGCTGAGGCTTATCTAGTTTGGTCTAAGCTGAGTGATAGCTGTATATACTGTTGATTAGTTTTATTCATTGTGATTATTGTTTGTCTAATGTTCTTAAAATCATTATACTTTTTTAGTTATTTTATCATAATCATAAGATAGATAGTCCTGATTTCATATACTGAATCCGGTTGTAGACATTTTTTAATTAGAGTAATCATTGGACAGGTAGTCCCGAGAAAAATTCGAATAGATCTTTCTGTGCCCGGCATTCTTGCAGAGAGAGAACCGTTACAACTTGTGGCAGCGGTGGGATACTACATATTGATAAAACCACCATTATCAAGCCCACGATCAATGTGGCAACCCCAAGTGAGCAACATTTGCAGGAACGTTTAACATTCCCCGAACAAAAACAGACAACTTCATTTAAAAGCTGAGATAAAGCTGCTTCAGCAAAAGATCAAAGATATGGAAAGGACAATGCCACATACATCCACATCAGCTACTTATGCAGCACCTAGTTCTTGGCATCTTGGCAGGGAAGTCTGCAGATAAATCAAAACGTGATCACACCGATCAGGCCTAGAGTTATGAAATGGAAGAAAAGTGGACACCCTGTTAGTGGAACTCAAGAGGTGGCTGATATGCCAGGAAGACAGAGACCACTGCAGGAAGAGGATGCACAAAATTCAGACAGCAGGCCTGACAGATACATTACCAGACATCGGTCTAAATGTCCAGCCAGAAACGTCACGGTAAAACCTGCAACATTTGATGGTACTGGCTCAATCTTGACTATAAGGCCCACTTTGAGACAAGCTCGGATACCATCTGTATGGACTACAAAGAGAAAGTTTTATATTTGGCCATAGCTTTAAAGAGACAAGCCCAGGGAATCTTAAGACTATGATTCTCTTATAAAAGCACTAGAAGATCGTGTTTCAACACCCAATCAGACAGCTATATGGAATGCTGCGTGAAACGAAGCAGAGAGTTAGTAAGTGTATGTCCGAGCTAGGGCAAGAAATTCGATGGCTAACAAATTTAGCATGTGCATCAGCCTCAAGCGAGCTAAGAGAAACTCTTGGAAAAAAAAGCAGTGTATAGACTCCTTAGCGAATACAGACATGGTAATAAGAGTCCAGCTAACCAGACCCACAAATCTAAATAATGCAGTGAGACCCGTTGTTGAGCTAGAAACTTGTCAGGACCGAGAAACGGAAGAGAGTGAGGGAAAATTTAGCTCTGCCAGTGACGCAGACACACGTTGTGGTGCAGATAACAAGGATACCGGTATACAAAAAATCACACAGACTGTAGAACGGCTGGAGCAGCAGATGAAGTTGATGTTGAATGGTTCAAAGAAGATGGAGGAAATTCTCCATCCAACAACGCAAACTACCAGACAATTCAACAATCGTCGAGACAATCGACACTTATGTTTTGTCTGTAGTTCTAGTAGATGCAATCTTCGAGCTAACTGTCCGAATGCAGGGACAAAGATATAATCCTCTTATAAAAAAGCTCGGAGAAAATTTCAGGGTAATAGAAAAAGTGAAAAATCCAACGTTTCAAATAAATGCAAAGACTGTCTCGTCTTCAAACTCAAATGGAACCGGTTTATTTATACGAGTTATGTTTGGTAACAGGAACTTGAGTTGCCTTGAGAGAAACTGGTGAAACTTTGCAGTTCTGTAAACCCACGCATGGGAGGCATCTGAGCTGAACCAACAAAGTATGTTAAAAAGTACCATAGGGCCTTGACAGCTGCTACAGTAACCCCACTTGATAACTGGATAAGGGTCATCATAAATGGAGACACATTTGAAGTTTAGGTTGTGGCTGCCGACATTGAAAACGACTTTATGATGTGTTTATATTTCATACAAAGTTACAAATACAGATGTAACATTGGCACTGCCACAAATCAGATTTCCATCCAGGGAAAGAAATTGAAAATGAACAGGGATTCCCGGTTTTTTACCGGATCTCTGTCTCGGGAGATGTCACTATTCCAGCAAGGTCGGAGATCATCATTAAGAGCAGTGTACTAAATATGCCCTCAAATTCAAATGAATGAACTGTTCTTGATAGAATCATCTGGGCGAATGGTGAAAGTCAAGGCAGGGTCTAGTGGCAAAATCTTGTAGAAGTGTAGGAAGCATGTGCCGGTTCGCCTGATGAACACGTCTGATCACGAACATAGTCAATAAAAAAGAGTCTGCAATTTTCTCTTTTTGTGTTGCGAATTTTGCTCTCGGGGGATCACATCCCTTCAGAATTTATAAAGGCACATATACTGCCAACTGGTTCCTGTCACAGAAGTAAGGAGGAAGAATTTCAGAATTTACGGATATTTGTGGAAAGACAGTAGAGGGTATGACACAAGAACAGAGCAAGCACGTAGCAAAGCTCCTGAAAAAGTATTCGTCTGTGTTTTCAGCGTCAGATGATGATCTTGTAAAAACAGGGATAACAAGACACATAATAAACACTAGAGACGCGCATCCCATTAAACAGCCATTACGCCGGCATCCATTTCTCGTTACTCCTGAAACAGACAAACAAATTGATGACATGCTTCAGAAAAATGTCATACAGCCATTTACAAGTCCCTGGAGCAGTGGATTTGTGTTCGTGACCAAGAAAGACGGCACAAAACGCCTTTGCGTAGATTACCGTAGACTAAATGATAATACAGTGAAGTATTCCTATCCTTTGCCAAGGATAGACGACTCCTTAGAACTAGCAGGAGCTCAGTGGTTCTACCGTTTTGACCTGAACTCTTGGAACTGGCAGGTTAACTTGAAGACGCTGATCGGCCTAAAACAGCATTCAACTCCAGATGGGGTTTATCTGAGTTCAGAGTCATGCCTTTTGGGATCTGTAACGCCCCGGGAACATTCGAGTGATTAAAGGAGTCTGTTTTAGCAGGACTGAACTTGCAGATATGCCTGATCTATCTCGAAGATGTTATCGTCCAAGGCCATACTTTTGAAAATATGCTCTGTAACTTGGAGAGTGTGCTGGAAAAGACGAAAGATGCTAATCTACAACTGAAGCCCAGAAAATCTGTAAAGTAGTTTGTGTGAAGAACCAGTTCTTGCACACCCTGATTTTTACAAAATAATTATTGCTGCATACTGACGCCAGTGACTATCGAATAGAGGCTGTGTTCTGTCAGGTGATACACGGACAGAAAGTTGTAGCTTTTGCAAGCAAATCCTTGACAAAGGCAGAACGAAGGTACTGTGTGACAAGGAAAGAGCTTTACCCTGTAGTACAATTTTTGAAGTATTTCCGACATTACTTGTATGGAAAAGGTGATCCTTCGAAAAGAAAAGTAGCAATGCCAATAGAGAACAAGAGGGCCATGAGGCCCTGAAGCGCTCACCTGAGATACCTTGGTAGAGAACCACAAGGCAAAGCAGTATGCCATTAATTAAAGGTCTAAGCCTTATGGTTTCAGAGAAAAATGATATAGTTTTCCCATGACAACTAATAAGCCAGGGCCAAGTTTTGCCCAGAGGTCATGGTAGTAAGTTGAACAATTTTGGCAGAGGACCACAAGCCAAAGCTACATGCCAAATAGCAAAGGTCTAGGCCTTACAGTTTCAGAGAAGAAGATTTTTAAAGATTTTCCTATGAAAAACTGATAAGCCCTTGGGCGCGGCCATTTTTTGCCCGTGGTCATAATATGAACAATCTTTGTAGAGGACCATTAGCTCATGCTACATACCAACTATCAAAGGTCTAGGCCTTACAGTTTCAGAGAAGAAGAATGTTAAAGAGTTTACTATGAAAAACTGATAAGCCCTTGGGCGGGGCCATTTTTGGCCCAGGGGTCATAATTTGAACAATATTTGTAGAGGACAATTAGATCATGCTACATGCCAAATATCAAAGGTCTAGGCCTTACAGTTTCAGAGAAGAATATTTTTAAAGATGTTCCTATGAAAAACTGATAAGCCATTGGGCGGGGCCATGTTTGGCCCGGGGGTCATAATTTGAACAGTCTTTGTAGAGGACCACCGGATCATGCCACATGCAAAATATCAAAGGTCTAGGCCTTACAGTTTCAGAGAAGAAGATTTTTAAAGATTTTCCTATGAAAAATTGATAAGCCCTTGGGCGGGGCCATTTTTGGCCCGGGGGTCATAATTTGCACAATTTTTGTAGAGGACCATTAGATCATGCTACATGCCAAATATCAAAGGTCTAGGCCTTACAGTTTCAGAGAAGAAGATTTTTAAAGATTTTCCTATGAAAAACTGATAAGCCCTTGGGCGGGTCCATTTTTGGCCCAGGGATCATAATGTGAACAACATTTCGTTCCCCCTAGCCACTGATGCTTCTGACAAAATTTGGTTAAAATCGGGTCAGCAGTTTCAGAGGAGATGTCGTTTGAAAATGTGGACGGACACCGGACGCCGGACAAATAGCGGACACAATAGCTCATCCTGAGCCTTCGGCTCAGGTGAGCTTAAAATGCAGACTCGATTTTCAACGAGGTCAGCACAAAGGCAGATGTACAAGCCGTTGACCTCAAAACGATACAAGAGAATGACAAGGACATAGGTACACTGAAGCAATGGCTAGACGAAGGAGAGAAACCAAATCCAAAGGAAACGGGCTGTGAATACCAGTTTCTAAAAGCATAATATTCCCAGTGGTGGGATTAGAATTCAAGATGGACTAGTTGTGAGACGATATGAAGACTAAGACTCAAATTGTACAAGCTGGCAAGCAATAGTACCGATGTCAAGCCGATGGGAAGTTTTGAAATACTCCCGAAATATAAAAGTTCTTAATGACACCGAGTCAGATTAGGCAAACGTACTATTGACCTGGCATGCATAATGATGTCAAAACCTATGTAGGATGTTGTGAAGCATGCACAAAACGAAAGGACTCTGTGAAGACAAAGAGCGCACCTTAGCGCTTCGTTAGAAGTGGGATAGCAATAGATATCTCCGGGGAACTCCCACAAACCACTAGAGGAAATAGATAGTGATTAGAGATAGTGATTAAGTGAATAGAATCTCATGCTATGTCAAACATGCTATGTCAAACATGGAAGCATAGACGGTAGCAACGATATTGATAGAGATATATGATATTGATCAATATTGATAGTCATATCAAGGTTCGGTGTACCTCAGCGCATCCATTCAGACCAAGGTAGACACTTTGAGAGTCAGCTGTTCAAAGAAATGTGCAAGCTCCTACAGATAGAAAATACCAGGGCCCGTATTCATAAAGCTCCTAAGGAGAAACTTAAGACAATTCCTTAGTCTCTTGAATATTCCTCAATCTTATAAAACCAATACAAGTAAAGATATTTAAGAGAATTAAAGCTATATTTAAAATATATACTTAACCAACTATTTTAGAAGTCATTGAATAAAAATCTATTCGATAGTTTTGCTATAAATGTTGACAGAAAATGTCTCCAAAAGTTGTTCTTAGGTTAAAATATTCCTAAGGAGCTTTATGAATATGGGCCCAGGACTACATCGTACCATGCAAGGCCAGATAGTATTGCGGAACGCTTCAACAAAACCTTAGTGGCCGTATTGAGTGCTTTTGTAAATAAAATCATACTGACTTGGATGAATAGTTTCGGCATGTCATAATGGCCTATCGGTCTACAGAAAGCATGAAACAACTGGTTTCTACCTTAACATGTGCATGTTGGGAAGAGAAATAACTACACCCCTTGATGCAAGGACATACCTGGAAATTATTAGATATTGGAGTTGGAAGAGCGAATGGAAAATGCTTACCGTGCTGTTAGGTGGAACACTGGTAAATCTATGAAACGACAAAAGAGGTTGCATGATAACCTCTTTCGTACGACTCATTTGAGAACGTTTGTGTATTCTTTCCTGTCAAAAATTTTTTTCCTACTGGAGAGGGTCGTATGAGGTAAGAGACAAATTGTCTAATTCATTGTACAAGGTAACATCCAGGTTATATACTGTGATAGGCTAAGGAAGTGTAAACTTCAACTCCTGACAGGAGAGGATCCATCAGTAGTACAGAGGACGGAACCTAGATTTGTTTCAGAGCCAGATCTTGATCCTTTGAGTGATGCTGTAGAAAATGATTTCTTTGTAGAGAAAAAAACTCAGCGTTAACTGCTTGCTTTACCGCCTACGTGTTTTCTATTTCCAGAAACAGTGACATGCCACAGACAAAGTACAACTATGAGTCTCGCAGGAAACACCCGAACATCAACACAGTAAAATACAGCAAATGTAAATAACTACCAAAATCATAAAGAGACGTACAGCGACAAAACAAAGAACAGGGGGAGATGGAAGTACCGCCGTGGAACGGTGAGTGCCAATAGTTACTGGGGGGTTAAAACAGTTTAGGGGCGCCAAACTGCAGAGGAAAAAATTATAAACAGAATCAGTTTGTAGATATTTCTTAATTAGAGTAATCATTGGACAGGAGGTCCCGAGGAAAATTCGTATAGATCTATCTGTGTTCGGCGTTCTTGCAGGGAGAGAGTGGGTGAGTGCGTGAGTTGGGATTTAAGGCACTGCGACACTGAAAAGGTAATATAGCGCCGATGAATGATGAGATGATATGATGATGAGAGATGATATCAGGAAGATGATTTCAGCTAATCTCATTCGCTGCAAAGCAGTGCATGGGATAAAAACTGAGAGAGAACCGTTACATATGTTTAGTGATTATGCCGCGTTTTCATGAGTGTAAAATACATAATTTAGTGTCTACAATTTTTTGGTTTAAACGTCAACATAATGCAAGCGTCATACAATGATTACGTTATTACATGCTTTATCAGCTGGTATAATTAACATCCAGCATTTCTTTCTTTAACCCTTTACCTGAATTATATTAATTCCAAATTTCAATACCTACTGAATATTCATTGGCAAAATAGTTATAATGAGATACGGAAGGAGGATCCTTATAGCTTTTTTAGAAACTAAAGAAATAGATGTATCAAATTCCATTAGCAAACAGAGCAGACCCTTACATCCTATAGGAGCCGTTTGATCTGGGTCTACCCTGTTTGCAGATCGCGTTTATATGAGGGAAAGTGTAAAATGGCGAAATGTAAATTTAGATTTCGGCGTAAGGTGATTGTTAGATTTATAAAACCAATTCGGATATCGCTTATATACTCGTTACATAATTTGTTTCTTACGATTAGAAAGAGAAAGTCAGAATACTTTCCTTATCAGTAAGCGAAACGTTATGTTGGTAGAACTAATAAAGGTTGCATATCTTCATATTTTAATCATTGTGTTTTAATTTAGCGGAATAGAAAATAATAGTCTAGTTTAATAGCGGAACAGAGAGAATCCAGCCATATTGCATAAAGCTTCATTATTTTAGGCGTGTCCCAGAGCGTAACAAACAAGTAAACTGTTCCCAGATAAAACAAGAGTGCCAGTGGGCACAATATACGCCCGTCGAGGTTTTTTTTCAACATAAACTGGGGTTAACGTATTTGCTAAATTATAATTCTAAGTCCAATTTTGCGACCAAGTTTCAAAAAGTGCCATAATTGTGTCTAAATTCTTGAGATGAAGATTAAGCTTCTGATGGTGAACAAATGTTTCAAGTTTAAAAGCTTTATCTGAAAGAATTATGTAAATAAGTGGACTTTAACCAAAACCTTAACCGAAAATTCCAAGCTAAAAAGCGTAATAATTATGTCAAAATGTTTGACAGAGTTATGTACTCTTGCCTACAGATGAAGCTTGTGATGGTGAACAAATGTTTCAAGTTTAAAAGCTTCATCTGAAAGGAGTATATAAATTAAAAGGGGGCATAATTCAGTCAAAATGCTTGACAGAGTTATTGACGGTTGTGACGGTAATACGAAAGACCGGCGGTGACATTTACATTTCAAGATTTCACACATTGCAATTGACTTCAAAATTTCACGATTTCACAATTTCACAATTTCACGATTTCACTTCAAAATTTCATGATTTCACGATTTCACAATTTCACGATTTCACTAAAAAATTCACAATTTTCACGATTTAACTATTTCTCTTCAAAATTTCACAATTTCACGTTTTCACAATTTCACGATTTCACGATTTCACAATTTCACAATTTCACGATTTCACGATTTCTCTTCAAAATTTCTCTTCAAAATTTCACAATTTCACAATTTTACAATTTCACGATTTCACAATTTCACGATTTCACGATTTCTCTTCAAAATTTCACGATTTCACAATTTCACAATTTCACGACTTCACAATTTCACGATTTCATGATTTCAATTTGCCTATTCTAATTGTTATGACGTCATCAAAACGCGGGAAATCACAGCGTTGGAGTAAAAGCCACGAAAAAGAAACGGCGGAAAACTATGACAATCTTCGTCTCCAGAACTGTAGGCCCGAGGGCCTTCATACTTGGCATGTAGCATGTGCTCATGGTCCACTATCAAGATTGTTTAACTCTTTCCTCCATGAATATTCATGTATGAGAATTGCCAATCATGTGTTTATGTCGTTGTCTTATGTTTGTATGACACTGTATTGGAGGATACTAATAATAAATTGTAAGAAATAATGACATCATGGATTTTAATTAAGATTAAATCCTTTAGGAGTCGTCTGAGCTGGGTCTACTTTATTTGCAAAGACGTAGAAAGGTGTATTTATGGATCTCAAATCGCCATCCTGATTTCAAGGTTGAGAGCCATTCTGTTGCCTTAATGACGTCAAGCGTGTCACGTGACTACAATATTTTACACGAGATTGAAATTGTGAATTCGAGAAATTGTGAATTCGTGAAATCGAGAAATTGTGAAATCGTGAAATTTTGAAGTGAAATCGTGAAATCGTGAAATTGTGAAATCATGAAATTGTGAAATCATGAAATTGTGAAATCGTGAAATCATGAATTCTATTGTGGGAAATATTGAAGTGGAAATGTCACCACCGGTCTTTCGTACGGTAAACAAGTGTTCCAAGTTTAAAAGATTTATCTTAAAGGAGTATGTAGATAAGTGGACTTTAACCAAAACCTTAACCAAAAATTTCAAGCTAAAAAGCGTCATAATTATGTCAAAATGTTAGACAGAGTTATGAACCCTTGCCTACAGGTGAAGCTTGTGATGGTGAACAAGTGTTCCAAGTTAAAAAGCTTAATCTAAAAGGGTTATGTAAATAAGTGGACATTAACCAAAACCTTAACCAAAATTTCTAAGTTAAAAGGGGGCATTATTCTTTCAAAATGTTGACAGAGTTATGTACACTTGCCTACAGGTAAAGCTTGTGATGGTGAACAAGTGTTCCAAGGTTAAAAACTTTAACTCAAAGGGTAAAATAAATGGACTTTAACAAAGCCTTAACCAAAATTTCTAAGTTAAAAAGGGGAATAATTCGGTCAAAATGCTTGACAGAGTTATTTTCTCTTGCCTACAGGTGAAAGTTGTGACGGTGAACAAGTGTTCCAAGTTTAAAAGCTTTATCTCAAAAGGTTATGTAAATAAATGGACTTTAACAAAGCCTTAACCAAAAATTCTAAGTTAAAAAGGGGCATATTTCAGTCAAAATGTTTGACAGAGTTATTTTCTCTTGCCTAAAGGTGAATGTTGTGACGGTGAACAAGTGTTCCAAGTTTCAAAGCTTTATCACAAAGTGTTATGTAAATAAGGGGACTTGTTGCACATAAATTGAGGTTAACATTTTTGCTTAACGCAAATGCTAAACGCAAATTCTAAGTCCAATTAAGCGACCTTGACCTTGGATAAACGAGCCGGTACTTAGCAGGATACTGTAGCATGTCTAGATAAACATTGTGGTTGTATTTGGGAAGGATCCACCAAGCGGAACTTGAATTAGAGATGTTAAGGACAGACAGACCGGTTAACATTTTTGCTAAACGCAAATTTTAAGTCCAAATGTGTGATCTTGACCTTGGATAAACAAACCGGGACTTGGCAGGCTACTGTAGCATGTCTAGATAAACAGTGTGGTTAAATTTGAGAAGGATCCACCAAGGAGAACTTGAGGACGGACAGACAGCCAGACGGACAGACAGTGCCATTCCATAATACGTCCCGTTTTTTCAAACGAGCGTATAAAAAATCGTAAAGTTTTACAGAATGTTTGTATTGAATGGTGTCGTAGAGAACATGTTGAGCTTACTGCTCTTTCTGATTGCAAAAAGATTAATTTTTAAAATAATAGACAAACGCATTTCATTTTATAGCTCAAATGAACACCTGCTTCTACCTAAAACTAGAACGTGTTTAGACATTTAAACAAGGGATATCATGCTTTCCATTCAAAATACTCATTCGTTCCTGTTGCTGGGGCTTCGAATATTGTCATTATCATTTGATGATTACATTATATCGATGTCTTGAAGCAGGACATTATTAATACTAAATCGTACATTCAGTTATTTCGTACGAAAAGACCGTTGTTTTAGACCATATCAAAAAGTGTGAACAACTTTGGGCAGATATTAACATTACACAAAATATAAACTTTTTACTGATCGTTCCAAGTCGGTACTTCAATCTTCCCCCTATTGTTTGTTGGTTATGTCTTTGTGCGTCTCTTTGTGTTCTTTATACACAAGTACTTTTAATTTTCATCGTGGTGCTGTTCGGGCGGGTGTGTGTTTTGTATGCTGTGTTTCTGCATGACTCATACATACATTTTTCTTATACTGTATTGTTTACCTAAACTACATAAAAAACACATAAAACGCGTTTCATTGCTTATTCTAGCTCTTGTACAACTACAAATTTGTCTATACCAGAGACTTCTTGTTGAGCTATGATAAAGGAATATGTAAAATTCTATTGTGATAAAACTTATGAAAATACTGGAGTAAATATCTTCTGGGCTATTACAAACTCTTCAGAAGTCTTGTACAAACTTACGAACAAAATGTTTCTTGCATCCACTGTAAGTACAAAGGCAGGTTTTACTTTGAACACATGGTGAAATTAAAGATAAACTTACTTAATCAATCCAAAAAATAGTTGCCTTAGAAAAAACATCATTTCTTGAATGTAATGCTAAAAAAGCTTTCTTTACTGACGCGGAAATGAAATATTACACCAATTGGACTTGCTCAGAAGTTTGGCAATCACTCACATTTCTTCCGGGTAACATTTCCGTCCGCTATGGGAATGCTATACCGTCAGATTATTGGTATTCCTATTGGTACGAATTGTGACCACTGGCCGCAGATTTATTTTATACTGCTATGATGAGTATGTTGAAACTGAACCCGCAGTCTCAATAGGCTGGGTCCTAGTAGTGGTTACCGTAGCATCCCCCCTAGACTTTTTTCATGGGTACCAAATTATTCGTTGGGGTCCTCAGAACACATTTTGAGCATGCCCCAAAAATAAGTTTGTCCCAGCTATGTTTTATTTAACGGTTTCCATGGTAACCCAAGGTAATTTTCGAAACTAGCTTGGTTCAGAAAATGCGTCATAACTTTGCTTTTAGAGGCAAAAGAAGGAGAAAACAAGAACCTAAATAAAGCAAAGACATATACATGTAACTTGAATATGATATGTAATTTAACTAATTTTCATAAATGTATTCTTATGAATATTAATGAGGAAGTAAAACAATCCGGTTTTTGTTTATAAGAAAGGGAGTTTATTGTTTAGTCTGAGAGGCCTATTAATAAACAAGAGTTATTGAATTCATGTTTGAATGTTTTCATGTGATCATACAAGGAAAACTATCTTTGTTTCAGGTAGTATTTCTATAAAGCATGCATATTTCAGCTATTTTGCATATAATGTGCGCAAAGGAATAAGCACTTTTGTCTGAGCATTGTATTTAGTATTATTTTGAGTATAACATCTTTTCTGTGATTTATTTTACGTAAAATACCAAATAATTGTACCAAAACAGACGAGAGCAGAGGATCATTACTTTGTGTATATACTTGATTTGTTAATGTCTTTTGAATATAAATGCCATATTTATGAATAATAATGAGATGTAAAACTAAACACACTTAAATTAGCTGTTCTTATCCGTTATTTAATTAAAATCTAAAAACTCAAAGTTATTTAGTAGAATCCCCTCTCTCTGGAGAGAGGAGGCTGTCGACCTAGAGGGACACAATAGCCCTCCTCTACAATAGAGAAGGTCAAAGGGTCCTGAGTGATAGTGCGCCACATTGTTGAAGGGTCGGATCGGAAGGGACAGAAAGTGCGTGTCCCTAGGGCTGGGGCCTAGAAGGCCCAGAACCCCAAAGGGCGGGAAGGGAAGGAACCCTGAGATGCCAGTCCTGAGTTAGGGGGAAAAGGGAAGGGTCCTAGCCGGCTCTTGGCCGGCCCCGCTGAGAGGCAGAATAGGGCCTGGTTGTCTTACCTTTCTTGGGAGGTCCCGTAAGAGGCTTACATTCAACCTTAGGATTTTAAAAAAAAACAACAGACCCGAAGTGGGAGGGTTTCCTGGTAGAAGCCCTGTCAGCTATTTCTCCTTATCGTTGCCACGAAGTAGTTCTGAGGCAAAGAGATACGCCCACAGCTCGTCCTTCGACTTGTCCTACAGACTAGAGGAAGGTGTTACGGCGACCGCTGAGCACTATATTCGCTGCCGATGTGAGCCATTGACCCAAGGCCAGTTGGGTCGAACGGCCCAGATAGTATGAACGGCACTTGGAAAGCTCCACAGAGAAGGCCGCAGATAGGAGGTCAATGTTTGAAGCGAACCCTATTTGTTGGATGCAACTCCCGATGCTAAAGAAGTGAATGAGAGAGAGAGAGAGAGAGAGAGAGAGAGAGAGAGAGAGAGAGAGAGGGAGGGAGAAAGAGAGAGAGAAATCGGGAGAGAAAGGCCTAATGCCCGCCCTTGGGCTGTCGGAATCAAGCGAGGGGATCTGATAAAACATCCCAGGTCGATTTTCAATTGAAGCCAGGGAGCCCTTGCCCGTAAGAGTTTAGCGGACATGATCCACCCAGTTGCCGGGCTGGCACAAAAATCTTCGTCCAGGTCAGGCAAACGGGAAAGAAGTCCCCTGGAAGGAGAAAGAGACTCCCTAGATTTAATTAGGTTAGGGAGGTCCACTTTTTCGACTGACACTAGCACGGAAGAGGATAGAGGACCCCTGTGAATAATATTCAGGGGTCTAGGGCAGACAGGGGGAGGGGAGGATTCTAAAACAATCTTCACACACCTTCTCAATAGAAAAATATTGATGTTCAGAATCATCTAAAGAAGAAGAGGACTATGTCCCGTCTAAATCTGAGTGAGAGGCTTCCACAGATTCTGATTCTCTTAAAAAATAGGATCATCCCTAGGGGCCATAATGGACAAATTTAAGTGTCTTCCTGCTCTCCCTCAGAATCCGCCCTGGTGAACGCCACGGATGGCAGCACCCGGGAGGATTGGCACCCGCCACAGACATAGAAATGTGGACTGTGGGTTCACGTGAGAGTTATTCTCCCTCTAGGGATGAACTCACAACATGCCCTGAGTGGGATGTAAGCCAGAACGGGCTTGGCGGGGGGGGGCTGAGAGGAAAGGGGAATGGGGATCACTGAGGGGGGGGGGGGTCCCATGACCTTGCTGGTCAGGACGCCAGTAAGTTGAAGCTTGCTGATTCCCAGAATGAGTGTCGGCTAGCGAGAGCGACCAGCAGGCGAATCTGAGGAGGAAGAGCGATGTCTTCGCATAGAAGAGCAATGGTAAGACCTCGATCTGCGCCTGCGATGAGAGCGGTGCGAGTGCCGGTTCCCATTAGAAGAATAAGAAGGTTTTTTACGCCTCCTACGGGTCGGGGTGGGATGGGGGCTGAGGAGTACGAAGTGTACTCAGAAGATAAAGAGTAATTGCAGGGTCTAGACGACCAAGAACGTCTAGACTTAGCCAGAGCAGCTTCCTGTTGACTTTCACCACCGTAATGCGGTGTAGAAACAGAATGCCCAGTAGAAAAGATTGGACTGGTAGATTTACCGGTCCACTTTGATATTCCGGTCCAAAGGACCGGACCGGGACACCGGAGGCCCGTTGGAGAGCAAACTTAGGACACCGGGCCAAAGAATACACAGAGACATCTTTGGGCCGGGGCTCGGTAGACCGGCCTGCCGTTGACGTCATGAAACGGAAGCACTAACACCAGGACACCGGGGACAGGGGACTGATAACTGGGCCTAGATTCAGCGGTACCAGGCAAAAATCTCCACACAACAAGCGGACCGGGAGACCTGGCAACAATAGTACCTGGGACCAGAATAAAGGGCACCATTCAAGTGGTAAACGGGGAACCCGCACCCGGGCCAGAAGTTGGGTGCCGAGCTGTAACTGTGAATCAGCTGTACCACAGGGACTGTTCACGAATAAGATTTTAAAGAAAAAGCAGGCTTCATCCGAGCTTTAGAAGACAGTGATTTGTCTGTTGCTAGGGAGTCACTGACCAAAGAGAAGAATACTTCTTCCGTCGGGAAGCAAGCTCCCACGTCTCCAATGTCCAGAGGGATGAAACTGGACAGGGGGCTGAAGCGGAGCATCCGCAGCAGGCCAGATACACTTAATGAGTTGTCCAGCTTGCCGCGAAATGCCCGCAAGAAGCCTTGCGTTGCTCTGGCACACCGTGATAAATAATCAAGCAAATGCATAAGACATCGCGAGTAAGTTCGAAGTCACACAAGGCTAATATGGGTAAACATAAGCTGATGATTGCAGCCGAGATGCTATATATTTTCTATTGTATTGCAAAACACTCATAAAAGCAATATTCTTCATAAAGCATGCATGAGGCTCAATTCCCCCGCTGTATTTTCTTACAAGAAATGTGTTGTTCACATACATGTATATTGCAATATAATAGAAAAACTTACTTTCCTACAACAGTTTACATTATCATTAATACCCATGATTTTGAAAATAATATTCATTATCTACATAATTATATACATGAACATCAATATCTCTGTTTCAGTCAGTATCAAGCTCTGTACTGGTTAACTAAAATAATCTCAGATAAAAAGAACAGCTCATTCAAGCGTGTTTATTTTTACATCTCATTCATATTCATAAATATGCATTAATATTCATGAACCCAAAATAATGACCATCTGCTCTTGTCAATCTGTGTTCAATATCTGGTAGTTTACGTAATATAAATAATAGAAAAGATAGTACACTCGAAACAATGCTACATATAGTGCTTATGTTAAATTGCTTATTCATATACGCACGTTATATGCAAATAAGCTTAAATATACATGTTGTTAGAAATATTACATGAACCAAAGATATTTTTTTCTTTGTATGATGATATTAAAACATTTAAACCTGCATTCAACACTTCTTTGTATATAATTAGGCCTCTCAGACTAAAACAAACTTGTTTTACTAAAAACGCATCTTTTACTTCCTCATTGATATTCATAAGAATGCATAATGAGTATGAATAGAATTACATATCGTAACCAAGTTATATGTCTCTGCTTTACTTTGGTTCTTGTTTTGTCCTTCTATTGCCTCTAATAGCAAAGTTATGACGCATTTTCTTAATCAAGATAGTTTACCTCGTGTTACCATGGAAACGGCTTAATAAAACATAGCTGGGTCACAATTATTTTGGGGGGAATGCTCTAAATGTGTTCTGAGGACCCCAACAAACAATTTAAACCTAAATTCAATAATGTTTGTGCATTAATAGGCCTCTAAGACTAAAAAACAAGCTCCTTTTTCTAAAAAAGCGGATTTTTTAATTTCCTCATTAATATTCATAAGAATGCATTTATGAATATCAATTAATTCATATATCATATTCAAGCTATATGTCTCTGCTTTACTTTGGTACTTGTTTTGTCCTTCTATTGCATCTAAAAGCAAATTATTACGCATTTTTTGAACCAAGGATGTTTCAAAATTCACCTCGGGTTACCATGGAAACCGTTTAATAAAACATAGATGGGACGAAATTATTCGGGGAAATACTCAAAATGTGTTCTGAGGACCCCAACAAACAATTTAAACCTAAATTCAGTAATTTCTGTGCATTAATAAGCCTCTCAGACTAAACAACAAACTCCTTTTTTCTTAAAAAACGCTTTTTTTTACTTCCTCATTAATATTCATAAGAATGCATTTATGAATATTAATTAAATCATATATCATATTCAAGCTTTATGTCTCTGCTTTACTTTGGTGCTTGTTTTGTCCTTCTATTGCTTCTAAAAGCAAAGTTATGACGCATTTTCTGAACCAAGCTAGTTTCGAAAATTACCTTGGGTTACCATGGAAACCGTTAAATAAAACATAGCTGGGACAAACTTATTTTTGGGGGCATGCTCAAAATGTGTTCTGAGGACCCCAACGAACAATTTGGTACCCATGAAAAAAAGTCTAGGGGGGGATGCTACGGTAACCACTACTAGGACCCAGCCTACAAGCAGATGTCATGAAAGCCTTCAATGAAACATCTCGATATTTGGATTAAATTTTCAATATAGATAACAGTAAACCTTTCTTTGTGATAAATTGATTCCTACCATTTCCCCAAACGAACTCAATTTGAAAAAAAGTTAACTCTTCTGACACTTCTTATGACACTTATGCAGCTTTGCTTTTTATCTAGACCTTTAAATTGACAATGAAATTATTATATCTCCCACCACATAGGGGTGTGGGAGAAATGTGTATTGACCCCTTTCTGTCTGTCAGTCTGTCTCTCACCGAATCTTGTCCACTATCTAATTCGAAAGGTTTTAAAAGTACATGTATGAGTCATGCAGGAAACACCGCATACAAAACACACAATCACCCAAACAGCACCACAACGACAAACATTAAATGTACACGAATATAAAAGACACAAAGAGACGCACGGACATAACAAACAAACAATAGGGGGAAGATGGAAGTACTGCATTGGAACTGTCAGTGACAAATGTCACTGGGGGGGGGGGGGGGGGGGGGAGTAAACCGGTTTTTGGGCACCTATCCTCACACTTATTCCATCCCCACCCTAAAATACAGTGTAAATAAACGTATCCCCACTCCGACTAATCTATAACAATCGTGATGACAATTACACTGGTAAACTGCATGTAAAACGAAACCATATTTAAGTTAAGTAACTGTATCCACCTATCGCTAGGGTACTCGATGATTGAGCTGTAAACAGAGTAACTGCAGAAAAAATTCCGGATTTAAGAGGTCGCCTTCATAGAGTAATAAATCTTTCTTGTCGGCGTACATGCAACGAGGCCAGCGTGATTGCCAACTGTAAAAAGGTTGATAACCAGACATGCAGTATGTTGTAGTGCCATAGGTCCATGTCCCTTTTTAATTATTGTTTAATGTATTTAGTGAACAAAGTGAGAAAATGGGTATGTCCAGTAATTTTACGAAGCTTGTAAATTACATCATCATAAATTTCAGGATGTGAAACACCGTGTAGCAGGAGCGCCTTAAGATTACATTTGTACTTGCCAATAAGTGAGACATTTCGATAATAAAATTTATATAATGTAGCCAAACTTTACGAAACTTTATAAAATGTTTGTGGTTATAATGTCTCGGCCAAGTTCGATATCCAGCAAGATTGTTTCAGGAATTATGGTCCTTGATTTATAAAAATTTGGCCTTTTTAGCCTTGTCAAAAACGTCTCATCCAATCTTAACCAAACATTCTAAAATGTTTACGGCTTTAATATCGAGGCCAAGGTTAATGTCCAGCAAGATTGTTTCAGAAACTTCAGAGTTATCGCCCTTGATTTATCAAAATTTGGTCTTCCTAACATTGAAAAACGTCTCATCATATCTTCACAAAACCTAATATAAATGTTTATGGCTATAATATCTAGACCAAGTTCAACAACCAGCAAGCTTGACCTAGATACTTTAGAGATACGACCACTGAGTATTACAAAATTGGCATTTTAGCCTTGTCCACGCTCCAAATGGAAAAATAGTAAAGTCAAGCAGGCAAAGCCACATGCAAGACGCAACCACCACCCAAACACCGATAGACAGCATGACACACACACACACACAACCACACACCCAAACACACACACACACACACGAAATGAACACAGAAAACACCAAAAGACACACAAGAACCAGGGACAAACGTTCCACACATGAACAAATCACAAGCACAAAGACGCAAGGCAAACAAAAGGAAGGGTGACAAAGAGAGTACCGCCTTGGCACGGTCAGTAGCAAAAACACCACTGGGGGTTTAAACCGGTTTGCGGACGTCCTAACCTCACACTTCTCTCAAAATCACCCTAGCTTTACAAATATTGTAAATAAAGGTATCCCCGCTGGACTTACCCACAACATAGACGGCGGTGAACACAGGACAACACGTAAAACATAGTATAATAACTGTGACAATCCGTCAAATATGTACTGCAGGTAAGCCGTTAAGGGCACGGCAGGGAAAAAGTAATACATGAGTCTGGTAAGCTCATCCTGTATCCAAGTTTAAGAGTATACCATCATAGAGTACTACCCTCGGCCTGTCATCGCGCAAGCAAAGAGGGAAGCGTAGCTACCGACTGTAAAAGGGTCGATAACCAAACATGCAGTGCGTTGCAATATAATAGGATCATAACCTTTCTTTTTAAATGTTTTAATGCGTTTTATAAACAAATCATGAAAATGGATATGACCCCGAATTTTCCTAAGTTTGTAGATACATCCCCATAAAATTCTGGTTGAGAAATGCCTTGTCGCAGTAACGTCCGTAGATTGCAATTATATTTACCAATGAGAGGTAAATTTCGATAATAAAATTTAGAAAAGGTTTTCCGAAGTTTGTGATATATGTAACCTTGCTTAAAAAGTTTATCAGTTATAATTAAATTACGTCTGTTAAAATCTTCAAGCAAAGAACAGGCTCGGGCAAACCTAATAAGTTGAGAAATATAAACCCCATAAGATGTAGAACGTGGCACATCCCAATCTAGAAAAGGATAATTAACAATTTTAAAATTAAAATCTTCTCTTTTATCGTATACTTTTGACGAAACTTTATCATTTGTAATTGAAAGATTCAAATCTAAAAATGAAGGATTAATGTCAGATTGATTAGCTTTGTTTAAAGACAGTTCTTTTGGGTAAATTGAAGAAACCATAGTATCAAAATAAGGATTATCTAAATTTATAATATCGTCTAAATACCTTGAAGTTTTATTAAAAGCATTAACAATATCTGTCTGTGTATCAGGTTTTAAGCTAAGCATAAAATCTCTCTCGTAGCAATACAAAAACAAATATGCAACAAGAGGGGCACAATTTGTACCCATGGGTATACCAACAACTTGGACGATATATGGTATCCCCATTAACGCACAAATATATTATCTAAAAGAAAGGTAAGAGATCTACAAACATCAAGGCAAGTCCACATTGTGTAATGTTCAACTTCTGAATTCGAAAAGAATGAACGTTGAACATTACAAGCAATGAACATTTTGTTTTCTCTGGCAAAGTTTTTTTCTATTAATTTAATAAGTTTATCCTTTATAAGATGGTGAGGTAGAGTAGTATAGAGTGTAGAGAAATCATAAGAGCTCAGTAAAGAAATGTTATACTGTTCATTTTCAAGTTTTGTTAAAACATCATTTGAATTTTTTATGGACCAAAAAACATTAATACCAGAATTTTCATATATTTTATCACAGTAGCGTTTAACATGTTCTTTGATCATATTAAGACAGGACGTCAAAAGTATAGATAATTTAGTAGTGGTACAACAGCTCGAGTTGGCAATAAAACGCGCCTTATAAGGGTTTTTATGTAGTTTCGGAATCCAGTACAAAGTAAAAAGTTTATGTTGTTTTATGTTAGGACCAGACTTAAAATTATTGCACATTTTTACATGTTCCGAGACTATATCTTTTTCAGGTATTTGAACTGTTATATAAGTTTTTGAATCAGATAGCTCCTTCTTTAAAACATCAACATAATACAATCTTCAAATAATGATTACATTGTTTGATGCCTTGTCAGCAGGAACAAGAACATAATCTGAATGAAAATTAGAAATGTTTTTCTTCAAGTAGCGAAATGTAACTCTAGGTCGAGGTGGTAAAAGATGGTAATTTGATTTGTAAAAAGTTATTCGCGTATCAATAATATCGAAAATACATTTCTTCCAATCCGAAAGGGCATTAACATCAGCATGTTCTCGTCGACACCATTTGATGCAGAATTCTTGAATAGCTTCCGCAATATGAGTTCGACAAGCGTCAAAATCAATAAGGGAAGGTAATCTATATTTAGGTCCAAGTCATAAAGTTCTCATCTAGTCATCACCAAACCTTATGAAACTGTTTATGGTTATAATATAAAGGCCAATTTAAATAACTAGCAATATTTGAACAGAAAACTGGGCTTATTTAGCTTTTTCTGCTCTCTAAATCAAGAAGTCCCCCTCAAGTCTCCAATAAACTTCATAAAATGGTATCTCTTGGTCTAGATTAATAACCATCAAGATTACACAAGGCACTTTGGAGTCATGGGCCTTGAGTTATTCAAAATTGGCTGTAGCATTGTCCGTTCTCTAACTCAACAAATTTCTGTCTGACCTTGTACAGACTTCCTTAAAGTAACCCGTTCACGTTTGACACATACTTTGGATTTCATTCCGTAAGTCATGAGTTTGGTATAAAACCCTTTTTAAGATCATAATTGCACGTCACTGAGCTCGCATACGATTTAAATTCACTCTAACACCCGTCGAAATGGTCTGTATTTCTGCCAAGATACAGCAGGTGTTTCCCGAAATACATCTATTTTTAGTTCGCATTGTCACGTGGGTTTTCTTATTTATAACTTGGCGCACTCTGACGTAGCTCGTGTTTATAAACAACGGAGGGCATTTGGAGATCGGAGAGTGTTTTGTAGTATTTTAGGAATAAGTAAACGTTTGTAAGAATTGAGAAAGGCTATTATAACGTTGGTCAGTTCATGTTATTAATTCGATAATAAAATATTACGGTAGATAATATTGTCTGTAGAATGATTTCAGACCCAGCATTTATAAAGCAAGCAATTACACGGACTTTTCACGTTATACACATGTGTACTGATAGGGTAGCTCAGAACTGCTTGGTAATTTCGTTCCGACACTTAAACCTTTAATGAGTACATGTATAAACATTTGTTCATGCCTTTGCAAATACAGTAGACCTAGATCAGACGACTCTGAGCTGGCGTGCTACTGTAGGTCTATGATAATGCAGAGACATACATGCCTCCGGTCTATGTGACCAGTTTTCTGAAATGACAGGAACAATTGGTAAATATAAACATTTAGTTAACGAATATTCATATTGCCATTAATTCTTGCACGATATACAAACGGGAAAAGGTAAACACACAAACTTGTACGCACTATGCAAGTGATACCAATATATTACCTGCATACGTGTAGCACTACATGTACATACCCAATAAGTATCCCTTAAATCCGCTCAGGGCTAATCGCCTTTCAAGCCTTAAATAATCCATGAATATTCATGTAAACAATGACTTAATGAATATCTTTTTGCTGATTTAATGTACATTGGATGTTTTGGCATTGTAATTTCATAGCAAACACCTACAGGAGCCATCTGATATGGGTCTACTGTTTGCAACTGTATAATTATGAAATAACGGCTGTGCAGAGTAGACCCAGATTAGGTATGAAAACGTATTTCCACCAGGTAAAGGGACACTGAATATTCATGTAAATATAATGATTTTATGAATACTAATTATCTATTAATTTATAACGGCATGTGGGCAAGAATCAACAGAATCCGATCTATATTACTCCATAATTGACCAGAACTATCATTAAAGGTGATGAATACCCCTGCACAACCTTGATTGCAAATCCAAATTTGTGACATCAACTTCACATGTAACAGGGCCAAATGAAAAAAATACTCAAAGTTCAAGTGGAAATAATTCTGTAATGCCTGCCACTAAACACATGAAAATTCTGAAACTGAAAGATGCAAAAATATATCCACGATAGGGGGTCGATATATACTATAGTACTATGGCCCCCATGCCATTTAACTGTAAAATATAGTGACTCCCTTGCACATCCACTAAGGGGTCTATAGATAATATAGTACTCTGACCCCCTAGGTCTTTTAACTATAAAGTATAGACTCCCTTGCCATAATACATCCACCTTGGGGGGGGGGGGGGGATATATTATATAGTCCTATGACCCCCGGGATATATTATATAGTCCTATGACCCCCGTGCCATTTCATTATAATCTATAGTTTACTCCCTTGGGGTCGATATATTATATATTACTATGACCCCATGCCATATAACTGTAAAATATAGTGACAACTTAGCAAAATTACATCCACCACAGGGTCTATGAATAATATAGTACTCTGATCCCTAGGCCTTTTTACTATAAAGTATAGACTCTCTTACCAAAATACATCCATCGGGTGGGGTGTTGATATATTATATAGTACTATGACCCACAGGCCATTTAACTATAAATTATAGTGTCTCCCTTGCTAAAATACATCCATGGGGGTCGATATATTATACAGTACTATGACCCCCGTCACATTTTACTAGAAAATATACCGACTCCCTAGCTAAAATACATCCACGATGGGGGTACATATATTATTTAGTACTACATATATGATTCCATGCCATTTTACTATCAAATAATGTGACTCTCTTGCCAAATTGCATCCACGATGGGAGAGATCGATATATCATATAGTACTATGACCCCATGTTATTTTACAAAAAAATATAGTGACTCCCTTGCCAAAATACATCCACCAGGGAGGGGCTATCGTGGATGTATTTTTGCAAGGGAGTCACTATATGTTTTAGTGAAATGGTAGGGGGTTATAGTACTATAATATATATATTATAACATCTAATAGATGGACAGACAGACAATGGGTGTCATACCATAATACAGCCCATGGGGTGTATAACAATAGCTCCATGTGTCCGAGAATAATACACCCGAAGTATCACTGTATGTGCTGTCGTAACGTGCACAAAGTTATATGGAAGGGGGCTCAATGTTATAAACTTATTAAGCGAACAATGTTTTTTGAGCTGATGGTCACTGTGACCTTGACCATCTATCTACCAACTGACCTCAAAGTCAATAGCGGTCATCTACTTGCCATGACCAACCACTCTACGATTAAAGTATAAAGAAAGCACATTTAAAGGCATCAAGTTATTGAGCGTACAAGAGTTTGAATTAAAAGTCACTGTGACCTTGACCTTTAAACGACTGACCTCAAAATCAGTAGGGGTCATCTAATGGCCATGACCACCCTTCCTACTAAGTATGAAGACAGCACACCTATCAAGTTATCAAACAGACAATATTTTTTAATTAAAGGTCACTGTGACCTTGACCTTTGACCAACTGACTTCAAAATCGATAGGAGTCACCTACTAGCCATGACCAACTTTACTATTCAATATGAAGACAGCACACTGAATACATATAAAGTTATTAAGTTGACAAGATTTTTTAGTTCAAGTTGACCTTGACCTTTGACCGACTGACATCAAAATAAATAGAGTATATCTAATGGCCATGACCAAATTTTAAGTATGAAGACAGCAGCAGACAAAAATGTGGCTAAAGGACGGACAGACTGACGGATGAGCGCCATATCATAATAAGACCGAAGTTACCTTCAGGCATATAAAAAGGCAAAAAGAAAACATGAAAATCTTTTCATCAATAAGATTTTATTACCCTTGAGTTTAATGCTTCTTATTGGTTTTCACTCAAATAAGTTAACATCTTAAAAACTTTTAACTCTTTCCCCAGGGAGCATTAATTTGAGAAGTTACTTCTGTATTATTATTATTATGACATGCAGTGTTGCAGCCAGGATTTTAAAAAGAGGGGCGATTTTCCCCCCTCCCTTTGAAAATTAGGGGCGATTTGTTCAAAATAGGGGGGCGAATTTTTATTTTACAACAATATCAATGCAAATCTAGCGCAATTGGTTCGACACGGTCGATTTCGTCGCTTTCTACAGGACTAATCTGTCTGTGACTCGTAGAAGATAAATAACTCGGTTACGTATCTTTGAAACTTGAATTTGGGCTGAATTTGGTTATAGGAAGGGTACCTACCCCAAAGTAGTCACTGAATTTTCTTTAAGATAATGTTTTTGACGATTTTTACAGCAAACACGTTTTTACTGTTTTCATTTGATTATATAGGTTACGGGCATAGACTAAAAGTCGGACCGAGACAGGCAAAAATTACTTTACTCAACAAGTTATAAATTATCAGTTGTGAGTGATGTTTTATTGTTTTATCATAAGCACAATTAATTAATAAAGTAGTCACAAAAAACTGTAGATCTTGGACAGACAACTGTTCACGTATCTGGAATTGCCGAGGTCCCATAGAATATGATAGCCAAGTTACTGTACCGAACCGCGTTTTAGCCTTACCTATACATGACAGTTGACAAACATCCGGTTCAGAGTCGATATGAATTGAAAGTTTTACCGGTACTCGCTACAAACTGTTTCGACAGCCTGAGGGAGGGAATTTTTTAGCAAAGTAATATTGAAACTTTAGTGCGCGACTAGGCGCCCCCTCCAGTAAAAAAGAGGGGGGGGAATTTTCAGAAAAAGGGGGGAATCGCGCGATCGCGCGTCCTGGCTGCAACACTGGACATGAACTGAATTTTTATGCATGTAGTTAGTACTAATTACATGTTACTATGACATTTTTGCTGTGACAAACCTCAGAATCATTTAGATCTATATTAGTCCATAAGCAAACTGGGCAGACTGATTAGACAGATCTTATAGGAGCTATCAGATCTGGGTCTGCTCTGTCAGCAAAGGTTCCGAAAAAGTTCTATGGGGGGAAAGGATTAAAGTAATAATTCAAAGGAGAAGCAGCAGTTGGCTGTCAAAGAAAATAACTTCATAAGGGACCATTAACTCATTCCCTCCTAGGTTATTTTTAGACCAAGCCTGTTTGAATACATCTACCGAAAAGGAGCATTAAGTATAGAAATGGTGAGTGTTAGAATTGTGTATCTTTGAAACTATCATGATAAATAGAGCATTTGCTCCCATGGAGCAAATGCTCTATTTTTCACAATAGTTTCAAAATTTGTCTTTTACAGAGGCGACAAAATGTGCCACTAGGAGGGAATGTGTTAAAATGTTTGGGAGGATTCAAGTTCATGTATTTCTGGTGGTGGTCATTTAACAACAGAGTCAGCAATATTCTTTAAGAAAAAAAATGACTGTAACAGCAGATCCTTTCTTTGAAGACGGAACTTGTTGACAGCTGTCACTAGGATCTCATCTATGTACACATACTCCTCCACTTCCTGGACTGTCCAAATAATGGCCACTTTCAAATATGTGTGGTACCTACATGAAGAAGAACCTAATATAAAGCAGCATATAATAAACACAATGGTAAATCACACAATTTCAAACATACAACAGAATATGTCACAGATGCTCCATTACTTTATGATTGTGTCACTATGACATGCTAACTTTAATGACAATTGTTGCAGACGAACAATTACTTAGCATGCAAAGAGTTAATACTGGGAAAACAAATTTATCTTTTTAGCAACAGTAAAGCTGGAGTCAACATCAATTACTCATAAAACAATCCCAACCTGTCTTATGTTAGCTTCCCAATTAACAAATTAAGTAGACATGTAGTCTTTCTACAAAAACAAAACAACTAACGCAACATATTTTCAAATGAAATCCAGGCCTTTGTATTAATTACAGCTATTTAAACATGAATTTTTACTTTAGATACATAGACCTGACACACATACACTTTATACTGACTCAAAAGTTCATGTACTGTTTATCTTCTGATTACAGAGACATTCTCTGTAAACTTTACTGTTTCATAAACTTTAGAGTTTCCTGGTTTTTTATACCAATGAAAGAATTTCTGAAGAATTGGAGGACACAGTTTAATCACATACATGTATGACCCATGAATGGGTCTGAGAAATTATTCAGGATGCAACAAGAAATGTGTCACAGAAGGTGACAAATGCCCCAAAGAATTATGCCCCCTGAGGTCAAATTTGGCCCCGCTCCAGGGGTGGCCAGTTTTCTATAGATGAATATAGTGAATTTTTTGAAAATCTTCTGTAAGGTTCTCAGCTTTTACATTTGGCGCATAGCATCATTTTCAGGTCCACTAAAACAGTTTTATGAATTATGCACCTAGAGTCAAATGTGGCCCTGCCCAAGGGGTCGCCAGTTTTCTATAGAAACATACAGTAAAAAAGTTTGAAACTCTTCTTCTCTAAAACTGGAAGGTTCTCAGCTTTCATATTTGGCATATAGCATCATCTTGGAGTCCTCTACAAATGTTATATGAATTATGTCCCTGGGTCAAATGTGGCACCGCTCCAGGGGTGACCAGTTTTCCGTGTAAGGAGATTTAGCCCTGTGGTGGTCATGCTTTGTGAATATCAACATGGTGTTTGTTAAATTTGATAGAGAGTCGCCAGAAGACTAATCCACCTAAATACCACTGAAAGTAGATTAACAGTTTTTGGAGAAGGTCATTTGAGAAAATTTAGCCCTGCTCTTGGAGGTCACATTTTCAGAAAAAAACACAGTATTAGCAATTTTAATAAAGGGTCTTCACTGGGCTATTCCAACCAAATTTCCAGTTAAGTTGATATACATCTAGATATTGAAAAACATGGTTTTAAAACATTTTGTATAGCTTAATAAAGAATGTTACCCCCCTCCCCCTGCTGATCATGTTTCTTATAAGATATAATCATGATTTTAGCAATGTTGATGAGAAGGTCATAAGAAGACTATTCCATACCAAATATAATTCAATTCTGAACAATGATTTTCATGGTTGCCATGGAAACATTTAGGTCTTATCTTGATCCAGATTCTTTAAACAATGCTGATGGTGCATGCTATCAAAGTTTGGTTACATTCTGCATCACAGTTTTTTCTAGGAAAAGTGATTTAAAGTAGAGCGATGAAAGATTACAAAAGCTCACTTGAGCATACCCAGGTGAGCTATCAGTAAAAGTGGCAGCTGAACTTGGTTTTTGAATCATTTTATTCAAACAAACAGTCTCACTAGTTAAGATCCATCATACCTGAACTGAACACAAGAGTGCCATGATGGCCCTGTATCGCTCATCTGGTTTGCTGTGTTTTCTATATCAAAGCTCTGACCATATTAATTTCAGAGAAGTTGTTTGTAGATTTCACTATATAACACTATGTAAACTGGCAACCCAAAAGGCAGGGGCACTTTTACCCCTGGGCAAACTTTGATTTGTCTGAGATCTACTAGATAGTACTACAAAAAAATATCACAGATCTCAGCCTTTGGGTTTCAGACAAGACTTTTTTTAGCTCACCAGAGCACTTTTGTGCTCAGGGTGAGCTTTTGTGATCACTTGATGTCCGTCGTCCGTCGTCATGCGTCGTTCGTCAACAATTTGAACCTTTAAAAATCTTCTCCTCTGAATCTACAGGGTTCTCAGCTTTCATCTTTTGTACATAGCATCATCTTTAGGTCCTCTACAAAAGTTATATAAAATTTGCCCCTGGGGTCAAAATTGGCCCCGCCCCAGGGATGCCTTGTTTTCTATTGAAATATATAGTAAAACTTTGAAAATCTTCTCTTCTGAATCTACAGGGTTCTTAGCTTTCATATTTGGCACATAGCATCATGTTCAGGTCCTCTACAAAAGTTATATAAATTATGCCCCTGGGGTCAAAATTGGCCCCGTCCCAGGGGTAGTCAGTTTTGAATAGAAACATATAGTGACAACTTTGAAAATCTTCTCCTCTGAATCTACATGGTTCTCAGCTTTCATATTTGGCACATAGCATCATGTTCAGGTCCTCTACAAAAGTTATATAAATTATGGCCCTGGGGTCAAAATTGGTCCCGCCCCAGGGGTAGCCAGATTTCATTAGAAACATATAGTGACAACTTTGAAAATCTTCTCCTCTGAATCTACAGGGTTCTCAGCTTTCATATTTGGCATATAGCATCATGTTCAGGTCCTCTACAAAAGTTATATAAATTATGCCCCTGGGGTCAAAATTGGCCCCGCCCCAGGGGTTGCCAGTTTTGAATAGAAACATATAGTGACAACTTTGAAAATCTTTTCTTCTGAATCTACAGGGTTCTCAGCTTTCATATTTGGCACATAACATCATGATTAGGTTCTGTGCAAATGTTATATATATTATGCCCTTGGGGTCAAAATTGACCCCGTCCCAGGGGTGACCATTTTTGTACAGCTGACTGCAGATTAGAACAATCAGATCCTTTACTGGTCACTGATAATTAGGTCAAGCAGTATACTGCAGACAGGTGCACTCACTGTGTATTAGCTTGGAGTGCTGTGACTTACAATTATATTGGATAGAGTTAGTCATGTCTTAATCCTTTAGACCATGAATGAATATTCATGTAGGAGATGATGCCATCATGAATATTAATTAACATAATTTCTATTGTGGATGAATTAGCAAAAACTGTGACCTGATAAATACTAGAATCAGAACTATATCATGTCAAAATCAAACAGAGCAGACCCTGATCAGCCATCTGATCTTGGTATAATCTGTTTGCCAAGGGGTTGAAAGGCCTATTTATGGAGGAAAGGGTGTTAACAATACCATTATTCTCCCTATAGAAACATGTAGTGAAAACTTTGAAAATCTTCTCCTGAAACTGGAAGGTATTCAGCTTTCATATGTGGCACACAGCATCATGTTCAGGTCCTCTACCAAAGTTATAAAAAATTATGCCCCTGGGTTTAAAATTGATCCCGCCCCAGGGCTGGCTAATTTTCTATAGAAACATGTAGTGAAAACTTTGAAAATCTTCTTCTCTGATTGTCTGGTGAGCGATATCAGGGCCTTTCAGGCCCTCTTGTTTTACATAATCCTATGTTAAACTTGTGACCCCCAGGGCATAGCAAATTTGACCCCAGGGACAAAGTTTGAACAATCTTAGTAGAGGTCCATCAGATGATGCTACATACTAAATTTGGTAGCTCTAGTCTTTACAGAATTTGACAATAAGATTTCTAACGTTTTCAGTAGAAATTGTGATCCCCTGAGACAGAGCAAATGTTGACTCTAGGGGCTTTATTCGAACAATCTTGGTATAAGTTTACTAGATTATACTACATACCAAATATCACAGCTCTTTAAAGCTTTTCTTTTTCTCAGACCAGAAGGTTCTTAAAAATTTTACTGTATAATCCTATGTAAAATTTAGGATGCCCAGGGTGGGGACAACTTTGACCCCAGGGGCAAAATTTGAACAATCTGGGTAAAGATCCACCAGATGATGCTTCATACTAAATATCACAGCTCTAGGCCTTTCGTTTTGAGACAAGAATACTTTTAAATGTTTTTACTGTATAATCCTATGTAAAACATTTGACCCTAGGGCTGGCCGTCCTTGACTCAAGGGGCATAATTTGAACAATCTCAGTCAAGCCTCACCAAATGATGCTACATACCAAATATCATAGCTCTAAGCTTTTCCGTTTCAGACAAGAAGCTTTTTAAAGTTTTTACTCTTTAATCCAATGTAAAACTTGTGACCCCCGGGTTTGACCAATTTTAACCCCAGGGACAAAATTTAACAGCCCTAGGCCTTACAGTTTTTGACAAGAAGATATTTAAAGCTTTTATTTTAAATTTTATATTTGGACATAGGTTGCCATGGCAACCAGAGTTCTGCATGGAATCAAATATTTTGAACAACACTAGAGGAGGTTGACCCAAGATACATTCCTGCAAGGTTTGATAAAAATCCACCCAGTAATTTAGGAGGAGATGTCATTTTAAAAAAAAAGTTGATCACAATAGCTCACCTTGGCACTTGCTGTTTTCATATGAATTGCTTACAGAAATACACTGCCATCACTTTACTAAAATCATCATACAAGAGGGCCAGAATGGCCCTGATATCGCTCACCAGACAATCAGATGATTTTCAAAGTTTTCACTATGTTTCTATTGAAAACTGGCCACCCCTTGGGTGGGGCCAATTTTGACCCCAGGGGTATAATTTATATAACTTTTGTAGAGGACCTGATCATGATGCTATGTGCCAAACATGAAATGTGAGAACCTTCCAGTTTCAGGAGAAGATTTTCAAAGTTTTACTATATGTTTCTATTGAAAACAAGGCACCCCTGGGGCTAGACCTATTTTGACAGGGGTATAATTTATATAACTTTTGTAGAGGACCTGAAAAGAAGAGGGGAAGATTTTTAAAGGTTCACATTGTTGACGACAGACGACGCACCCTGACGGACATCAGGCGATCACAAAAGCTCACCCTGCGCACTTTGTGCTCTGGTGAGCTAAAACAAGAGGGCCAGAATGGCCCTGAAGCTCTCACCAGACAATCAGAGGAGAAGATTTTCAAAGTTTTCACTATATGTTTCTATAGAAAACTAGCCCATCCTGGGTGGGGCTAATTTTGACCCAAGCAGCACAATTTATATAGCTTTTGTAGAGGACCTGAACATGATGCTATGTGCCAAATATGAAAGCTGAGAACCTTCCAATTTCAGACAAGAAGATTTTCAAAGTTTTCACTATATGTTTCTATTGAAAACTGGCTACCCCCGGGGCGAGGCCAATTTTGACCCCAAGGGCATAATTTATATAACCTTTGTAGAGGACCTGAACACGATGCTCTGTGCCAAATATGAAAGCTGAGAGACTTCAAGTTTCAGAGAAGAAGATTTTCAAAGTTTTCACTATATGTTTCTATAGAAAACTAGCCCATCCTGGGTGGGGCTAATTTTGACCCAAGCAGCACAATTTATATAGCTTTTGTAGAGGACCTGAACATGATACTATGTGCCAAATATGAAAGCTGAGAACCTTCCAATTTCAGAGAAGAAGATTTTCAAAGTTTTCAATATATGTTTCTATTGAAAACTGGCTATCCCCGGGGCGAGGCAAATTTTGACCCCAAGGGCATAATTTATATAACCTTTGTAGAGGACCTGAACACGATGCTCTGTGCCAAATATGAAAGCTGAGAGACTTCAAGTTTCAGAGAAGAAGATTTTCAAAGATTTCACTATTTGTTTCTATTGAAAATGGCCAATCCCTGGGGCGAGGCCAATTTTGACACCTGGGGCATAATTTATGTAACTTTTGTAGAGGACCTAAGCATGATGCTATGTGTCAAATATGAAAGCTGAAAACCTCCCAGTTTCAGAAGATTTTCAAAGATTTCACTATCTGTGTCTATTGAAAATGGCCCACCCCTAGGGCGGGGCCAAGTTTGACCCCAGGGGCATAATTTATATATTTTTTGTAGAGGACCTGAACATGATGCTCTGTGTTAATATGAAAGCTGAGAGACTTCCAGTTTCAGACAAGAAGATTTTCAAAGATTTCACTATTTGTTTCTATTGAAAAATGCCCATAATAAATGCCATAATTTATATAACTTTTGTAGAGGACCTGAACATGATGCTCTGTGCCAAATATGATTGCTGAGAACCTTCTGGTTTCAGAGAAGAAGATTTTCAAAGTTTTACTACATGTTTCTATTGAAAACTTCACCCCAAAGGGCGGGGCCAAGATGGACTCCAGGGGCATAATTTATATAACTTTTGTAGAGGACCTATATGTGAGGCTATGTGCCCAAGATGAAAGCTGAGAACCCTGTAGATTCAGAGGAGAAGATTTATAAAGGTTCAAATTGTTGATGCGGGACGACTCACGCCGACGGACGACGGACATCAGGCGATCACAAAAGCTCACCTTGAGCACTTTTTGTTCTTGTGAGCTAAAAACATGTAAACTCGAGTTAGACTCATGACACACCATAACAATGTGTAAAGCTTACTGTTGCCTGTTCTTTCCTTATGAATGTGGCCTGCCTTCCTCTCCTGATGATTTGGCCTAAGAATGAATAACATCTACACCAAATATTCCCTGAAAGATTAAATAAGCATGCATTTATTAAATATTTTAATAATTTATTATGACTTAGGTCTACATAATTCCACAAGCAAACAGAGCAGACCCCAATCAGACAGCTGCAAACAAATTGCATGATATTTACAATTTTACAATGTTTTCTATGATCAGTGCAAATTCATTCTTTATAGATGATGTCAATATAAGAAACCTTAAACAAATGTGAATCATGTAATAAATAGACTTACTTAACCCTTTCCAGTTGAGTATTCATGTAGGAAATAATGCTATCATGGATATTTCTTAACTCTTTTTTATAATGGCATATGTATACATGTACATGAATTCCTTGCATTGATAGAAACCATACAGTTAGATCTATTTTAATTTCATAGCAGACAAGGCAGATCCTGATCAGATGGCTCCTACTGGAGCCTTCTGCTCTAGGTCTACTATGTTTGCAAAAGCATGAAAAGACATTTGCATGACAAGAAAGGGTTTGCTTATTCCGGGGTTTTCCATGAGATTCATCGGCAAGTAGAGCAGACCAGTATCAGATGGCTCAAACGGTTATGCAAGTAGCATCTATACATTTTGGATCTACTAAGGCATAGTCTAAAGCTTTTTATGTTTATCAAACATAAATTGATGAATTTGGTTTTATAGCACCTCAAAACGGAACATGTTATATGGCACCATTATAAGAGAAAAGTTACTGGAACCAGATCTCATTTACATCATTCAAGATCAAAATTATGAGATGTGGGTCCAGAAACGTAACACAGGTCTGCTTGAGAATTTAATATGAAATGTATTCTCCAGTTTTCACTGAACTCCTATTAGTCACCTTGCATGCACAGGGTCACAGTTGTGCCATTCAGACACAATAATAAAAAAACAACATTACAGTCTAAATAGTGTAGAATATTTGCCCATCAGATAATGTTATTTGTCTGTTAATTTTTCTCTTTATACATCATAAACATGTAATGTTTGTATGCAGTAGTTTCATTAATTGCCTCTATGAAATGTCATTAATGAAGACATTCAAACTAAAACACACACAAAGTATTTCTTTCATGAATAATACACATGTATATACAGTCGGAGGCCCTTGAATCGTTACTGCCCTAGAGTCGTGCCTTTTTTGTTTTCTTCCCGCGTCTCGCGAGATTTCGTCCGCGCATGCGCATACCGTGGGAAAATTTTTACTACGCTTGTTTACTACAGATTTTGCTACTGTTCCGAGAAAATGCGGTCTAAGCAGGTAAATTGAACATTTTCAAAAGAATATAGCAATAAATAATACAAAAACGTTAAGCAACAAAAAACTGTTCGAAAATACCTCTAATTCACAAATAATAAAAAGTTTCTTTCATTTTACTGTATGCCGTCTGCGTACTGTTTACAAGCTTCTGTCAAAGTCACGTGACCTCCATTGATAAATTTAAGGTTAAACAAATATATTATTAGTTTTTCGTTACTGTAGTCCTTAGTGCATTTTTTGGTATTTTTAGGTGAATCCAATGCAAAGAAGAAAGGGGTACAGGCTTTACTCCCCTACAGCTATGACCAATGCCTATTTAATGGTTAAGCAGAAGACCATGTCTGTAAAGAAAGCCTCCAGGGTGTTTAGGGTGCCTGACACTACCCTCAGAGATAGAGTTTTGGGAAAGGTAGATCCTGATACTGCAGTGTTTGGCAAAAGTCCTGTGTTGAGCCAGTATGAAGAGGCACATCTAGTGAAGCATTTTAAGACAATGGCATCATATGGGTATGGATATACCAGGCAAGAATGTGTGCACATTGCTTCTGATTATGCTGTGCAGATTGGGAAAAGAACATCAGACAAACCATTTACCATAAAATGGATCAGAGGATTTCTTAAGAGGTGGCCAGAACTAAGAGTGTTAAAACCTAGAGGACTTGAACATTTGAGGGCTAAAATGGCATCAAGGGAAGTGGTGGAAGAGTACTTTCAGTGTTTACATGACACTCTAATAAAAAACAACCTTATTGATAAACCACATCTCATATTTAATGTGGATGAAAAGGGAATTTCAGTGGACCACAAGCCTCCCCATGTTGTTGCAGACTCCACCCATTGTCCACAATCAGTCACATCAGGTCGAGGCAAGAATGTTACTGTACTAGGTGGTGGGAGTGCTAGTGGAGTGGCAATACCACCCTTCTTTGTTTTCCCTGGCAAAAGAATGATTCCAGATTTAATGGAAGGTTCATCTCCAGGAGCAGATGGAACTGTCAGTGAGACAGGATGGTCAAATGGGATCATCTTTAGACACTATTTAGAACACCATTTTGTCAAATATGTACCTGGACTGAACCAGCCAATATTACTCCTGCTTGATGGGCACAGGTCCCATGTCTCAGTGGACTTAACAGAGTGGGCCAAATCCAAAGGAATCATCATATTCATTTTACCTGCTCATACCAGCCATGTTTTACAACCAATGGATGTAGCTTGTTATGGGCCATTTGAGAGGATATACAACAATCTGTGCCATAAATTCATGCGCCAGACATCAACCACCATCACCCGCTACAATGTTTGTGAAATGGCATGCAAGGTATATCTTAAGGCTTTGTCACCCGAAAACATCCAGTCGGGTTTCAAACGCACAGGGATATTCCCGTTCAATTCAAATGCTGTGCCGAATGAGCATTTAGCGCCAGCAACAGTGTTTTCCAACAGCACTGTACAGCATGCAGCAGACAGTGACAATGACACTGATAAGTCAGATTGCTATATTGACTTTTTATCCAACAAAGAAGAAAAACTTAAAGAAGTAAAAAGGACTGTGAAAAAAGAAAGAAACACAATTAGTAAGATTGTATCAGGGAAGGCCATTACAGAGACTGTTTTTGAGAAGATGAAAGAACATGAAGAGAGCAACAAATATGGCAAAAAATCAGAAACAGGGAATAAAAAGCAGACAATAACATCAACAAGAAAACAAACAAAATCAACAAAGACAAAATCATTAACGATAAAACAGATATGTCCCTTCAAAATGCAACAACAACAGCCAGGCCCGTCCGTTGTGAATCTCTCACCCTCAAGATCTTCAAGTTCTGAAAGTGAATCGGAATCTGATGTTGATCCTTCAGAACTTTGTTGCAAATGCAATAGATTCCAGCCAGAGGAGCTGAAGAAATGCACTTCACTGGTTTTCACAAAGTGGGCCCAGTGTGACAAATGTAACCATTGGGTACATTTGATATACTGTACATCTGTGAGGGTTGTCAGGAGAGGAGATTCATTTTTTTGTCATCATTGTAAACCAGAAGAATAATGCTAATTGCCATAAATATATGTTATTGTTTATAAAATTGAGTTAAAACAGTCAAAATCTGTTTCAAACAGAAAAAAGTACAAATATGAGTCATGAAGGAAACACCACATACAAAAAACAAAAGTTTTTTTTACACGTAAACCACACTGGTTAAGTCCCTATGGCCTAAAATTGTGTATTGGAATGACGTCACGACTCAAGGACCAAATCAAAATGGCTTCTGCTGCATGCTGTGACAAATTAAACATGTGATTAATAAACAGATACTTTGTGATTCGTGAGAAATTTTGAATGGAATTGGAAAGGAAAATAATCAATTTAAAAGGTATGTAATCTCTTTTTTTATTGTTCTACTGTTTGTTATGAATATATGCGATCGAAACGTTAGGGTAACGATTCAAGGACCTCCGAGGATAAATATCGACAGATTGTGCTCTGTGTTAGTTAGCTAAATTGAGAGAAGGCATTTCCTAGAAGCATACGTACGTGCTGTGTTAGGTCTCTGTTGTTTACCCCAAGTAGTTCACATACTTGTAACTTCTGGATCTGGTGCTCCGTCGAAAATCGCGAGGCTTCGTACTTTATGCGTGTCTTTCTCCGAGTTGAATCTGTGACAGTTCATATATTGCGCCATTGTTTATATCTCGTGTGTAATTAAGTGCGCATGCGCGAACGTAAGAGGGAATTCCTATGTACATGGCGGCCAGTTTAAAAATAAAAGTATTCTATCGGCTGATAGAATACTATTTTAATACAAAAAAGTCTGATATCTTACAGTTACAGCGATTTGTTACGGGTACTCTTCAGCTCATTGGCTATTTTTTCAAACATACAAAAATTCCCACGGTTCTGTATTTCGTTCATTTTTGGTGGGTCAAACGTGAACAGGTTACTTTAAAATGGTAAAAGATACAAAACATTGATCAAGTTAGATAAGCAGCTAAATTTCTCGAGGCATGTCAGGATAATGCGCCTTGACTTTACTAAATTTCCATTGAAAATTAAAAATGACTGTTTTAGACTTGCCTCTCGCTAACTCCAATAGTTTATATCAGATGTTTACCCACTTTACTGAAAATATTATTTGCGAGTTTGTTGTTAATGTAGAAGGCATATCAGTAAACGCTCTTATTGTATAAGGCATGTCACTAAACACCCTTATAGTAGAAGGCATGTCAGGATTATGGTCCTGATCAAGTTAAGTAATTTCAACCTTGGATTTCATGTCCAGCCTTCAAGGGTATTCATTTAAATCTGGTTAACGTAGTTTCTGTTTCAACCTCGGATTTTATGTTTGCAGATTTCATGTTTATAGATATATCGTCCAGAATTTATATCGGTATACCGGTTTTCTTTGAATTCACTAATGACTTATGTAAGAATGACATATTTTATTTATGTCGGCATTTGTAGAGCTTATTTCAGTTTCATTGTAAATTTAAGCAAATGATATAAAACATCCTACAATTCCAAAACAAAATCTTTGCAAAAAACACTTTTGAGACAGGAGCAGGTGGGATACATATGTTTATCTTGAAATAAAGCTCTAGTTTCTTCTAAGATGTATGACAAAAGAGACGATTTTGATTTTAATATTGTAAATTTCCATCATCTTGACGGAGATGATCTCCATGCTCCATCTGATAGGGTTTACATATCTCAACTAATTCATTTCGCTACAGGTGCTCTTCTGTTGACGATCTAAACAGTTGGAATCTCGTTTTTACTGAAAAGCTGGATATAGGTATTATAAACTAAGAAAACATGATCTAAATTTTACAATCGAAATCTCTAACTAACTAGCAAGTATAAAGGCAATCTTAAGGCGTTCCTACAACATGGAATTTCATAACTGGGATTTTATTGTGATGCGATTTACAAATGCTCCGAAACAATGAGATCTTTGAAAGCAAAAGTAGCAACGCAAGAACAAAAAGAAAATTGCACACACGTTAAGAGTCTGTTCATGAGTAATTATGAAAATTGCAAAGCTACTCACGCTCCCTAGCACCGACTTAAGCGATATTAAATTTTCAAAACTCACTGTGTGTAATCGAAGTACCATGAGAGGCGGTTCGCAACGAAGTCATGTGAACTGTATGCAGCAACAAATGACCTATATTATGTAACCAAACGTGATTGATAAAGACCACATATTTCAAGTAGCAAATAATCTTCCAAGTTTGAAAAATGGTGGGTAAAAGCACGCTCTACTATCAAACATTTGTATGTACATATATGTAGTTTATTTAGTGCAATTCACGTGCGAATTATACTCTCAAATATCCGATTGTTTTGTAAACTGACCATTTTTGGTAATGTTTCATCAAAATAACAATCATATATAATGACGCTGATATTTTCTTTAATCATTTTGTCTTCATGAGAAATATTCTGTAGGCAAAATAAACACATTTGAAGGTTTCTTTTTGCATATTATTGCTGTATTTTTTTCTCACATAGTGCGTGAAAGTCACTCTTCATGTGTACGTTGCTCTCTGAAGTCAAAATCAATATCGAGATACAGATCATACGGCGTGTACTGTCGTGACTTGTTTCTGTGAATGTATTGAACTCGTAGAAAATATTTTTCCGCCGTTTGTAAAACGGATATTTAAGATTTAAGAAGGTCAAAACGTTCAAGTGTGTGTTTGAGCCGGTACAGGTATTTTTCAATCTCATAATTTCTGCAATCTTCTTTTTCTATAATGGATCAATGAATCGAACTCGGGACCTCAAGGTTGTGAGACGGACACTGAGCTATACTGGCCGGCTTGTCAACAATAACACCATGCGGCGGATCATATACGCCTTGAATTGTTAGTTTCATATAACAATTCAGGGGGAGATAATTCTGGAACCAACAATCCGATTAAAAAAGTCACATGGACAAGTTTAAGTCATTGCGACACACATCTTTATAGTTTCATTGAAATCCCTTTATAAATGTAGGAGAGGTTAGCCGTACAAGAAATTGCTAACTGATGGACCGTGTCAGTTCCAATATCGCCCTCCGACGTCAAACAAAATGTTAACCCAGTCCATCATATTCTCTGCCAAAAAAGAAACCTGACTTTATGGTTATTTGAAATTTTCATAAAGCACATAATAGAAATATGTAAACAGATGTTTCAAGGCCTGACAGTGATATTGGCCGTTTGACATTTCTGAGACCGATTTTATTCATTCTTTTCATACAATCCAATGATGATTTTTGCATATTTCAGTGGAAATTAATATCGGTTATGACTACCTCTGGCACTAATGAGTGTGTCAATGCAACGTCGGATCGAATAGGCTTAAGGTTGTACACTTTCATTGGGAAGATTGTCCCCATTCCGTTAAGAGTGCATTTGTCAGTTCATTGACATTTTGTGGCGCATGACGTCTGCGGACATTTCTACCAAGCTCGTCCTAGATGTGCTCCAGCGAAATCATGTTTAGAGACATTGCTTACTGTTGCATGATGTTGATATTTATGATTAACTGCTGCTAAGTGAGTGCGAGTGATCCTCGCTGCGAGTGGACAGACATTATCCTGTTGGAAAATAGCTGGAACATTTCGTCTCATAAACGAAATAGCTTCAGCGTTTATAAGGTCATGGCTCTATCTCTGTGTGTTCAAATTGCCTTGCAGAACAAGTCGGCTATTTTGTCTTTCGCTCAAACAATAACGCCATCACCCCGAAGCGATTATTTTGTCTAACACAGACAGGTGCAAATAGTTAACCTCGCCGGTGGTAAACTTGTTGGCGGACGTCGGCATGACTTAAATTGTACCGGGATTCATAACAAAACGCTATTTTCCAATCACCTCGACGCCTGTGACTTTGTGCATGTGCCCGACCTACACGTGCCCAACTATGACGTAAAGTTAGTATACCACCGGTATGCGGGTGATGAGCTCCTACAGGGCGCCCTTGTGTGCGCAACTGTTTGGGCACATACATTGAATGCGGGTACAGTCAACGTCACGGGCAAGAACCTGTTACGTTTTGTTGACAGACATGATGCAAGTATCTTGTTATTAAAATGGATTTTATCATCACAGTAATGTTTGAACAAAACTGACTTTTTACACAGAATGACAGGCAAACCGGACATAATTTGGTAATATCGCCGCAATTATTGTATATAAAGTGCAATCTGCATCGGCAAATACAAAATTAATGAAATACATCAGAACTGACCTTTCGTCCTCCATCCGGTCATTTTTTTCTAGACAAAGACAAGAGAGGGTAAGTAAATAATGAACTGTTTACAAATTTCGCTGCGTACCGTCCATTTAACTTCGCTGCTAACCGTCTCACATGATACTTCGTTGGCCCACATCGAAACTAATAACATCGAAAATAATAATACCAAACGACCAGAAAATATAACAACACTGAGAATAAAGTACATGGCGAGTTTTACACCTGCTGTTGGGAAGAACACACGTTCTGAATGTAGGAGATCCTTTGAAAGCAAAAGCAGTAATGCAAAAAGAGAAATTTCAAACTCCGTTTTATTGAGGATGTTCATGACGAGTTACTAAAAGTTCAACACTTCTCACGCCATTTAAACCAGGTTAAGCAGTATTCATTTTTTAAAATTAATAACATCGAAACTAATGATACAAAAGGACCAGAAAAAAACAATATAAAACACCGAGAATGTAGTACGGGGTGACATTTTACGGCCACCACACAAGCACTTAACACCTGCTTTTATGAAGTACTGAAATCCCGTTTTGGTAAATCTATGAAACATACCCATTTTCTTACTTTGATCGTCAAATATGTAAAACATTTCATTAGAAAGTGGTATGATCCTTTAGTACTGCAAATATTGCATGTCTGGTTGTTTTCCCTTTTCCAGTTTGTTTCACGTTTTACAAGCAATTTATCAGTTTATTTGCATTCGCGGTTATTGTATATCAGTCAGAGAGGGGATATGTTTATTTACACTATTTGTCTTTCAGGGTAGGAATGGAAAAATATGAGACTGTGCGACCCTAAACTGGTTAACCCCGCCCCCAGTGACTCTGGTCTTTGACCGTTCCCTCCACTTATTCGTGTTTGTTATGTGTTTGTGCGTCTCTTTTTGTCTTTTGCTGTTCTATTTTGTCATGGTGCTGTTCAATGTGTTTTGTATGTGGTGTTTTCTGCATGGCTCATACATATACTTTTAATAACAGCCTTAATGCATGTAGCTATTTTTTTTATTCTAAGCAGACAGAGAAATTTACATTCTTTAGCACACAGACATTGCTATAGAACATAAACAAAATTAATGAGTATGAACATTAACCTAAATTATGTCAACTCATGAATCTATGAGAACAATTATGCACATACTGTCAAGAAATCCAGTAGTGTATCAATAGTTAAGCGATTTGAGATACATGTAGGTTTGTATATACAGGACTATCTCCCTTTTTGACTATTAGTATTAATGTGTTTTACAAAATAGTAAGATGTATATATTCTAATGTGTGAGGCAGTTGGTCAATCGAAATAATTAATATGAATAAAACACTGTTAATATGCTGATTTGCTGAACATACTCAGATTAATGGGAACTGTATACAAATGCTGAGACTGGGGCATACATATTTAACGATACTGTTGGTTATTTTATTATCAGTGCATTGAATATTCATTGGAATCTTCAATGACGGCTTAGACTCATGTATTATTTTTTCCCTGTCGTGCCCTTAACGGCTTACCTGCAGGTGCTCTGACTTCAGCAAAGTCATTGAGTACATATTTGACGGATTGTCACAGTTATTATGCTATGTTTTACATGTTGTCCTGTGTTCACCGTCGTCTATGTTGTGGGTAAGTCCAGCGGGGATACCTTTATTTACAATATTTGTAAAGCTAGGGTGACTTTGAGAGAAGTGTGAGGTTAGGACGTCCGTAAACCGGTTTAAACCCCCAGTGGTGTTTTTGCTGCTGACCGTGCCAAGGCGGTACTCTCTTTGTCACCCTTCCTTTTGTTTGCATTGCGTCTTTGTGCTTGTGGTTTGTTCATGTTGTGGAACGTTTGTCCCTGGTTCTTGTGTGTCTTTTGGTGTTTTCTGTGTTCATTTCGTGTGTGTGCGTGTGCGTTTGGGTGTGTGGTTGTGTGTGTGTGTGTGTGTCATGCTGTCTATCGGTGTTTTGGTGGTGGTTGCGTCTTGCATGTGGCTTTGCCTGCTTGACTTTACTACTTTTCCATTTATATACATTTGTATCGAAGCTATATCGTTGGTTTTAGACTAATAGAGTATTGCTTGTATTAAGGGTAATAACTGGTGAAGATAGTGTCAGCTTGAGCAACGTTATTTTGCAGTTATCTGTTCTTTTGAATGGGCTAAGTAACTGTCCTCGGAGTTCTCTCTTTGGGCATAAAAACTGCACGTTTAGACTGTCCAACCAGCCTTTAATAACTTTATACTGCCATTTCATAGCGGTCTCAGATTAGCTGAAGCATTGAGATAGTGTTTTTAGACTGATATAGCCTGGGAATATATTCGGTTTGAAGCAGGTTTGCTGAAGACACATAGTGCTCAGGGTTCGGAGTGTTACTGAACCGTCTTCCTGAGGCTGTCTTTTTGGGGCAGAGTTTTCGAGCACGGGCGCGGAACATACTGTTGGAAGGCTTAACGTTAGGTTTTCATAACTTCTTGAAGCAGGTTTCATATACTGCTCAAGATAAGTATCTGAACGTAGGGTTGCCTACATGCTTCAAAACATAGGTTTGAAGTAACAGTGGTGTTGAGATAGCTTCAAACCATAGGTTTCAATAGGGTTTGATGCTTAGGGTCTCATGGAAACCGAATGATATAGGGTTATAACTCACATTTATACAGTTTCAGGACATAGCTTGAGGCTTGTGTTCCAAGCATCATTTTGAAGTTGAGCCATTGACCAGCTATCTCCTTGGATTAGGGCTGCAGTAGTTGTTCACAGTTAAAGTTAATTGTTGTACCCAAAGCTGAGATATCGTTGATCACCATAACAGGGTTTTTGTGTATAGATTATGTTTCACGTTTTCAGAGTGTTCGTCTCAGGCAGAGTAGCCTCAGAGCACCATACTATCATAATCGGCTAGCATAACCTAGCCACATCAATTTTATAGTTTATAGTTTGAAGCATTGTGCTGTGTTTGGCTCAAGACATTGTCACCTCAAAGAATGCCCAAAATATTAAAAAGAAGGTCTGAAACTGGGTCTCGTCACCGGGGCATCACCCATCATCTACACCTACACATGAATGAAACCAATGTTTTAAACACTGATTTGAAATCTATAGAACATGCATTAGGACTATAGTGTTACAGAAATATGTATACCTACCTTGACTCGTAATTACATTATCCGAACTGGGCTGCATAAAGTTAAACTGCATTCCTGAAATGAAAGGTCATTAATAAACATACGATCAATAATAGGACACTTGCGAACCGTCTCACATGATACTTCGTTGGCCCACAGTGAAACTAATAACATCGAAACTAATAATACCAAACGATTCGAGAATATAACAACTCTGGGAATGAAGTACATGGCGACTTTTTACAGCCGCCAGACAATCACTTAACATCTGCTGTTGTGAAGTACATCCGTTCTGAAAGTAGGAGATCCTTTCAAAGCAAAAGCAGTAATGCAAAAACAAAATAAATTTCAAACTCAGTCTTATTGAGTATGTTCATGAGGAGTTATTAAAAGTTCAATACTACTCTCGCTCCTTGCGCCAGGTTAAGCAGTATTCATTTTTCAAAGCTGATAAGATCGAAACTAATGATACCGAAGGACCAGAAAATGTAACAACACCGGTAATGTAGTATGTGGCGACCTTTTACGACCGCCACACAAGCACTTACCACCTGCTTGTGAAGTACATCAGTCATTAAAGCCAACTTCGTAGAATTGTCGGACATACCCATTTTCTTACTTTGTTCATTAGAAAGTGGTATGATCCTATAGTACTGCAGATACTGCATGGCTGGTTGTCAACCCGTTTACAGTTGGCAATCACGCTACTCTCTTTTCATGTGCGCCGACAGAATGAAGACGCCCTCTAAAATCCATTTAGTCGTACCCTTTTTTACTTTTCTACAGTTACTCTGTTTGCAGTTCAATCAATCAGTACACTAGCGGCAGGATTACCGTTAAAGAAGGATCCTGTTTTCCTGAAGTAATATTGAGGCCCTGGGACCCTCATATGAGGGACAGCTGTGTCTCCCATTAGATGCACTGCCAGTGTTTTATGTAATTCCTTTTAGATACATGTAGTTCGTTTTGGATTTTAATCTGATAATGCATTGAAATTCAGTTAGAGACAATTTCTTCATTAAATTAAGTTTTATCACAGTCATTTTATCAATGTTTTGCATAGGACAGTTAATTACATTTTTTAAACTTTAGTTGAGACCTTCATAATATTGAAGAGTATCCTGACTTTTTTCATCAGAGGGTCCTTGGGACACTCAACCTTAAAATACTACCAGAGACCCTGCTAGCGATAGGTGGATTCAGTTTGTTTCTCTTGAATATAAGTTCGTTTTACAAGCATTTTACCAGTCCTTTTGCCATCGCGGTTGTTGTTTATTAGTCAGAGAGGGGATACGTTTATTTTCACTGTTTGTCTTTTAGGGTGGGGATGGAACAAATGTGAGACAGGGCGCCCAATAAACCGGTTTAACCCCCCAAGTGACACTTGTCATTGACCGTTCCTTCCACTGATACGTATTTGTTATGTGTTTGTGTGTCTCTTTTTACCTTTTGCTATTTTTATACCCCCACAACGAAGTTTGGGGGGTATACTGGAATCAGGTTGTCCGTCTGTCCGTCCGTCCGTCTGTTCGTCTGTCCATCCGTGGACACAATTTTGTCCGGCCTTCTTCTTCTACAGTTTTGTTTCAATTTTGTTGAAAGTTCATATATAGCCATATGACCATATAAACCTGTGCATCGCATATTTCCGTCATGATCGGACCACTACTTCAGGAGTTATCCCCCCATTTTAGTCCCCTACCAATGTTTCCGGTTTTCTGGAATTTTTATGGAATTGACTCGAGACATCAACTCTATATTTAGTACAAAGCTAAATCTGTATAAGTTACAGCTTATGTAACAATCTCAGTCCGGTTGAATAATTATTTCCAGAGTTATTGCCCTTGAACTTTATTTTTTTCTTCAAAATTGGGCTTTTCCAGACTTTTTGGAAGTGGTTGCAGACATTAACTTTATATTTAGCATAAAGCTAACTCTAGATGATTTACAGCTTAATTCCCAATCTCAGTCTGGTTGAATAATTTTTGCCAGAGTTATGGCCCTTGAACTTTAATTTTTTGTCAAATTTTCAGTTTTCCGGTCTTTCTTTAGAAGTGGTTGCAGACATTAACTTATATTTGACATAAAAATAAATCTAGATGAGGTACAGCTTAAGTTCAAATATCGGTCTGGTTGAATAATTTTTGTCAGAGTTATGGTCCTTGAACTTAATGTTTTTTTCTGAAAAGGTACCTAGCTTTAGAACTTTGGATTTGACATAAAAACTCATGAAAGGGTCTTATTTCTCTGATTTATTCTTCATTTTATTACATAAATTGGGTTGGGGCATGTATATTGTTTTTAAATCTCTTCACGTTTCTGTATGTACATATGTTCAGATTGATGATAGGTGTTATGACAAGCAGACAGGTGGGGGTATTCGTTAGCCTTTGGCTTACAGTTCTAGTTTGTCATGGTGCTGTTCGGGCGACAGTGTGTTTTGTAAGTGGTGTTCCCTGCATGGCTCATACATGTACTTATAACAATAATGCATGTAGCTATTTGGTTTATTCTAAGCAGACAGAGAATTTTATCACATGGACATTGCTATAGAACATAAACAAAAATATTGAGTATAAACATTCACTTAATGATGTCAACTCATGATTCCATGGGAACAATAAGGCTCCTATACATGAATGAAACAAGGGTTTTAAACACTGATTTGAAATCTATAGAACATGCACCAGGATTATCGTGTTACAGACATATGCATACCTATTACATTATTCGAACTGCTGCAGCTTTGACGAACTTGAGCAGACTGTACGTTCTGTGTCACGTTGAACGGCATTACTGAAATGAAAGGTCATTAATAAACATACGATCTATAATAGGACACTTGCGAACCGTCTCACATGATACTTCGTTGGCCCACAGTGAAACTAATAACATCGAAACTAATAATACCAAACGATTCGAGAATATAACAACTCTGGGAATGAAGTACATGGCGACTTTTTACAGCCGCCAGACAATCACTTAACATCTGCTGTTGTGAAGTACATCCGTTCTGAAAGTAGGAGATCCTTTCAAAGCAAAAGCAGTAATGCAAAAACAAAATAAATTTCAAACTCAGTCTTATTGAGTATGTTCATGAGGAGTTATTAAAAGTTCAATACTACTCACGCTCCTTGCACCAGGTTAAGCAGTATTCATTTTTCAAAGCTGATAAGATCGAAACTAATGATACCGAAAGACCAGAAAATGTAACAACACCGAGAATGTAGTATGTGGCGACCTTTTACGACCGCCACACAAGCACTTACCACATGCTTGTGAAGTACATCAGTCATTAAAGCCAACTTCGTAGAATTGTCGGACATACCCATTTTCTTACTTTGCTCATTAGAAAGTGGTATGATCCTATAGTACTGCAGATACTGCATGGCTGGTTGTCAACCCGTTTACAGTTGGAAATCACGCTGCTCTCTTTTATGTGCGCCGACAGAATGAAGACGCACTCTAAAATCCATTTTATCGTACCTTTTTTTACTTTTCTACAGTTACTCTGTTTGCAGTTCAATCAATGAGTACACTAGCGGCAGGATTCCATGGGAACAATAAGGCTCCTACACATGAATGAAACCAGGGTTTTAAACACTGATTTGAAATCTATCGAACATGCATCAGGATTATCGTGTTACACACATATGTATACCTACCTTGACTCGTAATTACATCATCCAAACTGGGGCATCTTTGAGGAACCGGAGAAGACTGTACGTTCTGTATCACGTTAAAATGAATTCCTGAAATGAAAGGTCATTAATAAACATACGATCTATAACAGGACACTTGCAAACCGTCTCACATGATACTTCGTTAGCCCACAGTGAAACTAATAACATCGAAACTAATAATACCAAACGATTCGAAAATATAACAACACTGGGAATCATTCGTGTGTCAATATAATTGTTTAATATGATAGAATGATCCAGAATAATAACTATGGAATATCATATAACGTATGCGACTGTAAAGCATTATTTAAATATTGAGTACGAATACCTTTTTGCGCTGGTGATTGTTCCATTTTATCTTTCAGTTGAGTGATGTCTTTGACGTTGGCTTGAGTAACTACTTTAAGGGTTGCAATGTCATCTGTAATACATTATTTAATTGATCAACAGAACGCAGAAATAGTTAAATATATAAATATCAAACAAAAGAAATATCTTTCCGTCTGTGTGGGTTTCTATTGAGGCAAAACAGATGGGATTCAGTTTTCATGAAACAGCGCATGGATAAGTCTACAGGTAGTCAAATATTTGAAATTATTATGTATCCCCCATTTATGGGGGAGACATTGTTTTCGACGGAGCTGTCCGTCTGTCTGTCTGTCACAAACTTGCAGACAGACAGAAAACGATTCGAAAATATAACAACACTGGGAATCATTCGTGTGTCAATATAATTGTTTAATATGATAGAATGATCCAGAATAATAACTATGGAATATCATATAACGTATGCGACTGTAAAGCATTATTTAAATATTGAGTACCAATACCTTTTTGCCCTGGTGCTTGTTCCATTTTATCTTTCAGTTGAGTGATGTCTTTGACGCTGGCTTGACTAACTACTGTAAGGGTTGCAATGTCATCTGTAATACATTTTTTAATTGATCAACAGAACGCAGAAATAGTTAAATATATAAATATCAAACAAAAGAAATATCTTTCCGCCTGTGTGGGTTTCTATTGAGGCAAAACAGATGGGATTCAGTTTTCATGAAACAGCGCATGGATAAGTCTACAGGTAGTCAAATATTTGAAATTATTATGTATCCCCCATTTATGGGGAAACATTGTTTTTGACGTGTGCTTTTCTATTGAGGCAAAACAGATGGGATTCAGTTTTCATGAAACAGCGCATGGATAAGTCTACAGGTAGTCAAATATTTGAAATTATTATGTATCCCCCATTTATGGGGAGACATTGTTTTTGACGGAGCTGTCCGTCTGTCTGTCTGTCACAAACTTGCGCATCTCTGAAACCAGTAGGGATAGAGTCACCACACTTCACAGGAATGTTCCTCAGTATGATTTGTTGTGTACCAAGTGTTTTTGAATTGTGTCCTTCTGATAACGTTTGAGTTATTACCCCTGATAACTTAAAATTAGACAAACTTTACTTTGTGTCGCGCATATCTCTGAAACCGCTAGTGTTAGAATCACCAAATTTCACAGGAATGTTGACCAGCATGAGTTGTTGTGCACCTAGGGTATTTGAATTGTCTCCCTGATAATTGTCGGGTTATAGTCCCTGATATGATAAGTTAAAATAAGAGAAACTTTGTACCGCGCGTATTTCTGAAACCAATAGTGGTAGAGTCACATAATTTCAGTTTTGTTGACCAGCACGAGTTGTTGTGCATCTGGAGTTTTTGAATTGCCCCCCCCCCCCGATAATTGTTAAGTTACTGCCCCTGACATGAAAACTTAAAATTGGAGTCATTTTGTGTTGCGCATATCTCTGAAACCGCTAGGGCTAGAGTCAACAAGCTTCACAGGAATGTACACAAGCAGTTTTTACCCCTGATGACTTAGATTTATACAAAATATGTGTTGTGCGTATCTCTGAAACCGCTAGGGATAGAGTCACCAACTTCACAGGATTGTTGATCAGAGTTCGTTTTTATGCTGTTATGCTTCACAGGAATGTACACCAGCAGTTTTTACCCCTGGTTACTTAAATTTATACAAAATTTGTTTTGTGCGTATCTCTGAAACCGCTAGGGCTATTATTTCAGACATTATTTCAAGTATAGCCTTATCTGTGAAAAAAGAACTAGCATCAAAGAGAGCTCCGAATAAAAACACCACAGAAGCCGGCGGAGGCCCATCCGGCACCCGTCAATGAAGAAATTGACCTCAACACCCAATATCTACAGCTGAACTCTTTTAAACCAAACTCACTATGCCAGCTAGACGATTCAGACCTAAAGAAACCCACGACAAAAACCTACTACTGAAAAACTACAGTAAATACATCACTAATTTGTCATCATATGAGCCTACTCGAGATGAGAAATTAATACTAAGCAGATGCCTAACATTCTGCCCAACACCAAAAACCTTTACCCAGCTAGACCTACGCAGGGGTTTACTACTATTTGAAAGAAGAATACGTTTAAAACACCACTTCGACCATCAAGATACCACAGATCTACAACAAGACCCTTTCAAAATTAGCTCAGGTTGGACACCACCGGCAGGAAATTCAGCAGCCTTAGACACATTTATCTCTATCATTAAGAACCAGGCCTTCAGAGGTAAAAAAAACACATAATCAAGATTACAACATCTCAGAAAAGGAATTTCAAGCTATCAACACGCTAAAAAGCAATACGAATATCATCATCAAACCAGCGGATAAAGGAGGCAGCATTGTCATTCTCAACAAAGTAGACTACCTTAAAGAAGGACACAGACAATTATCGGATCCCAATACATACAAGAAGAACTCCAAAGGTACAACAGCCAAGGCTACTAAAGAACTCTGCCAATTCCTAACATACCTTAACAAGAGTACCACATACGGTACATAATACGCCCACTTGCAAATTTTCTCTGATTCAACATGCCTTATAAGTGTTGACATTTTCTAATCTGTGCTTCAGATCCTAATTTCCATATTAAGGTGATATTATTTTTTAAAAAAATGAAGTGAATATCTTATTAAACTAATCCTCATTTTTGCAGATTTTTGTAAAGTGCAACGGCCATAACTCTGTAAACTGAATGAACCTCAAAATTAAATCAGCTTCAAATTTTGTTGCTTAAAACATTTGTGTCAAGTTTCATTTATATCATTTTAATAGTTTTCCCAGAAAACAACAGACAAACTAAAAGTTGACCGACAAACAAAGCAACGAACACACAAAGTTCAAGGACCATAACTTTAGAATAAAATGACATATCAAAACCCCCGCAATGTATGTGAAAATTGACATTAAGGTTTAACCATATCAAAAAAATTGAAGTAAATATCATTTCAAATGAAAAAGTTATGACCATCCTCATATTTGCATAGATTTGCATTATTTTTTTAAGTGCAAGGGTCATAACTCCGAAACAACAAATCAAATGATCCTCAGAATCGATTTAGCTTCAGGTCTTGATGCATTAAACATGCGTATAAAGTTTCATTAATATCTGTCAAACAGTTTTGCCAGAAAACAGCGGACAAACTATATGCATATATTTGCATTATTTTTTAAGTAAAAGGGCCATAACTCTGAAACAACAAATCCAATAAACCTCAAAATTGACTCAGCATAAGATCTTGATACATTAAACATTTTTGTGAAGTTTCATTAATCTCTCAAATAGTTTTCCCAGAAAACAGCGGACAAACTATTTGCATGTATTTGCATTATTTTTTAAGGACAAGGGCCATTACTCTGAAACGACAAATCAAATGATCCCCAAAATCAATTCAGTTTCAGATCTAGATGCATTAAACATTTGTGTGAAGTTTCATTAATATCTCTCAAATAGTTTTCCCAGAAAACAGCAGACAAACCATTTACATGTATTTGAATTATTTTTTGTATTCTTTGCGAAGCAATAGAATACAAACGTGGCGTTCCAAGCCAAACCATGGTACCCTCGCCGGGCTGACAAAATAGTGCAAATTACTGACCTGCATTCGATGGATATAAAGGGTGTTTAATAACATGGCATCTGGAATCAATCGTAGTATACTATATCTGACATGAAAAAGCTTCGTAACATAAGCTTCGGCTTCGTTTGTGCAAAAATCAACAAAACCAACAAAATATAGCAATGTTTAAGAAGGGCGCACGGATATACAAATATCAGTCACATGAAGAAATCACGTGATCATTACATGAATGAAAGTACTCAATAGATAGAGAAGCGCGAGTCAGATGATCTCATGCAAGCGATTAGGTAATCACACCAACAACTGTGAGTGGTAAGTGTGATAATAAGCATAGTGGGAAACGGCTGCAGTGTCAGCTGCAACTGTATTATCAACTGGAAATAGTGTTGTGCTTGTTTTATATCTTGCCGACGTTAAATAAAACTTATCTATCTATCTATCTAATGCCTTCCCTTATAGATACGTAATTCCATGCCAAAGCGAACTTATTCGATATCAGATTGATACCATGCAAAGAATACTGCAGCGTCTACAACGCTTTGATTAAATACAGGGGCCATAACTCCGAAACGACAAATTAAATGAACCTTAGAATGGACTCAGCTTCAGATCTTGATGCATTAAACATTTGTGTGAAGTTTCATTAATATATCTCAAATAATTTTCCCAGAAAACAGCGGACAAACTATTTGCATATTTTTTAGGACAAGGGCCATAACTCTGAAATGAAAAATCAAATGAAACTCAGAATCAACTCAGCTTCAGATCTTGATGCATTAAACATTTGTATGAAGTTTCATGAATATCTGTCAAATAGTTTTCTCAGAAAACAACGGACAAACTATTTGCATATTTTTTAAAGACAAGGGCCATAACTGTGACATGAAAAATCAAATGAACCTCAAAATCATCAGCTTCAGATCTTGATGCATTAAACATTTGTGTGAAGTTTCATTAATATCTCTCAAATAGTTTTCCCAGAAAACAGCGGACAAACTATTTGCATGTATTTGCATTATTTTTTAAGTAAAGGGCCATTACTCCGAAACGACAGATCAAATGAACCTCAGAATCGAATCAGCTTCAGATCTTGATGCATTAAACATTTGTGTGAAGTTTCATTAATATATCTTAGATAGTTTTCCCAGAAAACAGTGGACAAACTATTTGCATTGTTTTAGAACAAGGGCCATAACTCTGAAATGAAAAATCAAATGAACCTCAGAATCAACTCAGCTTCAGATCATGATGCATTTAACATTTGTGTGAAGTTTCATTAATATCTGTCAAATAGTTTTCCCAGAAAACAGCGGACAAACAAAATGTTGACGGACGAACGAACGAATGAACGAACGAACGAACGGACGGACGGACAGGGCCACGACAATATACGACTACCTTTATTAGGTGGACGTATAAAAAGCACAGCCTACTGGAGGACGAACATATAGACTACCTAATGCCGAAACATTGCAGAACCCCCGTCTTCTACCTTCTACCAAAAATACACAAAAAGCATGTGACGGACCAACCGAAAAACTCTCAGAATTTATAGACCACTACATACAACCATATGCACAATCATGCCCATCCTACATTAAAGATACTACCGACTTTTTACGAAAATTGAACCAATTATGACCTATACCCAACAAGAGGGCCAGGAGGCCCTGAAGCGCTCACCTGAGATACCCCAAGAACGGGGCCATCATTTGTACAACCTTGTTAGAGAACCACGAGGCAAAGCAGTATGCCTTTAATTAAAGGTCTAAGCCTTATGGCTTCAGAGAAATATACTACATTTTTCCCATGAAAAACTGATAAGCCAGGGCCAAGTTTCGCCCAGAGGTCATGGTCGTAAGTTGAACAATCTTTGTAGAGGACCATTAGATCATGCTACATGGAAATGTAGTAAAGTCAAGCAGGCAAAGCCACATGCAAGACGCAACCACCACCAAAACACCGATAGACAGCATGACACACACACACACACACACAACCACACACCCAAACGCACACGCACACACACACATATGAAATGAACAGGGAAAAACGTTGCACAACATGAACAAACCACAAGCACAAAGACGCAAGGCAAACAAAAGGAAGGAGGACAAAGAGAGTACCGCCTTGGCACGGTCAGCAGCAAAAACACCACTGGGGGTTTAAACCGGTTTACGGACGTCCTAACCTCACACTTCTCTCAAAGTCACCCTAGCTTTACAAATATTGTAAATAAAGGTATCCCCGCTGGACTTACCCACAACATAGACGACGGTGAATACAGGACAACATGTAAAACATAGCATAATAACTGTGACAATCCGTCAAATATGTACTCAATGGCTTTGCTGAAGTCAGAGCACCTGCAGGTAGGCCGTTCAGGGCACGACAGGGAAAAAATAATACATGAGTCTGGTAAGCTCCTCCTGTATCCAAGTTTAAGAGTATACCATCATAGAGTACTACCCTCGGCCTGTTATCGCGCAAGCAAAGAGGGAAGCGTAGCTACCGACTGTAAAAGGATCGATAACCAAACATGCAGTGTGTTGCAATATAATAGGATCATACCCTTTCTTTTTAAATTTTTTAATGCGTTTTATAAACAAATCATGAAAATGGATATGACCCCGAATTTTCCTAAGTTTGTAGATAACATCCCCATAAAATTCCGGTTGAGAAATGCCTTGTCACAGTAACGTCCGTAGGTTGTAATTATATTTACTAATGAGAGGTAAACTTCGATAATAAATGCCAAATATCAAAGGTCTAGGTCTTACAGTTTCAGAGAAGAAGAATGTTAAAGATTTTCCTATGAAAAACTGATAAGCCCTTGGGCGGGGCCATTTTTGGCCTGGGGTTATAATTTGAACAATCTTTGTAGAGGACCATTAGATCATGCTACATGCCAAATATCAAAGGTCTAGGCCTTACAGGTTCAGAGAAGAAGAATGTTAAAGATTTTCCTATGAAAAACTGATAAGCCCTGGGGCAGGGCCATTTTTGGCCCGGGGGTCATTATTTGAACAATCTTTGTAGAGGACCATCAGATCATGCTACATGCCAAATATCAAAGGTCTAGGCCTTACAGTTTCAGAGAAGAAGATTTTTAAAGATTTTCCTATGAAAAACTGATAAGTCCTTGGGCGGGGCAATCTTTGGCCCGGCGGTCATAATTTGAACAATCTTCTTAGAGGACCATTAGATCATGCTACATACCAAATATCAAAGATCTAGGCCTTACAGTTTCAGAGAAGAAGAATGTTAAAGATTTTCCTATGAAAAACTGATAAGCCCTTGGGCGGGGCCAATTTTGGCCCGGGGGTCATAATTTGAACAATCTTTGTAGAGGACCATTAGATCATGCTACATGCCAAATATCAAAGGTCTAGGCCTTACAGTTTCAGAGAAGAAGATTTTTAAAGATTAACCTATGAAAAACTGATAAGCCCTGGGGCGGGGCCATTTTTGGCCCGGGGGTCATAATGTGAACAACGTTTCGTTCCCCCTAGCCACTGATGCTTCTGACAAAATTTGGTTAAAATCGGGTCAGCAGTTTCAGAGGAGATGTCGTTTGAAAATGTGGACGGACGCCGGACGCCGGACGGACGCCGGACGCCGGACACAAGACGCCGGACAAATAGCGGTCACAATAGCTCATCCTGAGCCTTTGGATCAGGTGAGCTAAAAATACATGCCTAGTAACCATAGATGTTACCGCTCTCTACACAAATATTCCACACAGAGAAGGAATTTTAGCAGCCAAAAACGCATTAGAACAAAGAAAACAAACAGAACCAAAAACCTGGACCCTCCTACGCCTCATGCACTTTGTCCTCACAAAAACAGCGTTCACATTCAACGAAGAATTCTACGAACAAATCTCAGGAACAACTATGGGCATCCAATGCGCACCAAGCTACGCAATAATATTCATGGATGAGATAGAAAGAGAACTCCTATCTAATAGGAAGACACTACCAACTGTCTGGTGGAGATTCATAGATGACATTTTTATGATCTGGGCACACCCCCGAGAGGAATTAGATTCCTTCATCTTAGCCCTCAACAGTCACCATCCCACGATAAAATTCACTGTTGATATCAGCCAGAGCTCAACAAACTTCTTAATATTGGTAATATTAAACGAAAATCTCGTTTGAAATTGACTCTTCTTGATCTACATACTTTACGCCTAATTTCGGGTAAACATGCCATGCTTTCTAGACTTTCCTCCTTATCTATATGTTCATTAAAAGAAATTGACGAGGAAGCCGATAAAATTATTTTTCGATCAGATCCTCTCATAGGAACGGCTAGTTTGATACAAAGCTTTACTCTACATGTTCTCAGACCGCACATCGACAAATTATCTGAACACCAAAGATTCTTCTTGAAAATTCCTTTTATTAATAAAGGTATTGATTTTATTGACCTCCAAAGTATTTTTAGAGACAAAAATGTAATTGACACTATTCCTAAATACTTTAAAAATACAGAACCACCTATCATCTGCTACAAATATAACAAACCCATCAGAAATACAATTTTCAACTACAATAAAATTGTGGCCGACCTTAATATTAATGATAATATTCCTGATAATTGAGATTGCGCCACCTCAAAATTTTGCTATTCTCCGGCTGGTCATGTGATTACTGGTAATTTTGAGATCATTAAAGATAAACGTCTACGATCTCTTTTGAATAAAGGTCCCAAATATAGAATACCATCCTTGATAGATTTTAACTCTTGTCGAGTTCAGATTGCGGAGGCTTTACAAAATTTTAGTATTAAATGGTGTCGAAGAGAACATGTTGAGTCTACTGCCCTTTCTTGTTGGAAAAAACTAATTTTTGATATAATTGATAAACGCATTTCCTTTTACAGCTCTAATAAACACCTTCTTCCACCTAAACCTAGAACTTCATTTAGACATCTTAAAAAGGGTTTACAGGATTTCCATTCAAAATACGTTTTTGTTCCTGCTGATAAGGCATCAAATAATGTGATTATTATTTGACGATTACATTATATCGATGTCTTGAAGCAGGAAATTACTAATACCAAGTCATACATTTCAGTTACTACTGACGAAAAGACCATCATTTCAGACCATGTCAAAAAGTGTGAACAATTTGGAACCGATATTAAAATTACACAACATAAACTTCCTACTATGTTTTGGTTACCAAAACTACATAAAAAAACCATATAAAGCACGTTTCATTGCAAATTCTAGTTCATGTACAACTACTAAATTGTCTATACTTTTGACTTCTTGTTTAACGAAGGTAAAGGAACATGTAAAATTTTACTGTGATAAGACTTATGAAAATTCTGGAATAAATCTCTTCTGGTCTATTAAGAACTCTTCAGAAGTCTTAAACAAACTTAAGAACAAAAGATATCTTGCATCCACTGTAAGCACTTACGATTTTTCTACTCTGTACACAGCTCTTCCTAATATTTTAATTAAGGATAAGCTTACTAGCTTGATCCTGAAAGTATTTGCCCGAGAAAAAACATCGTTCTTGGCATGTAATGCTGAAAAAGCTTTCTTTACTGACGAGCAAATGAAATATTACACCAATTGGACTTGCTCAGAAGTTTGCGAAGCACTAACCTTTCTTTTGGATAACATATTTGTACGTTATGGGAATGCTATATACCGTCAGGTAATTGGTATTCCCATGGGTACGAATTGTGCACCACTTGTCGCAGATTTGTTTTTGTACTCCTATGAGAGAGATTTCATGTTGAGTTTGAATCCTCAATCACAAGAAGATGTTATAAAAGCCTTCAATGATACTTGTCGATATTTGGATTATATTTTTAACTTAGATAACCCTTTCTTTAATGCTCTGATTCCTACAATTTATCCTAAAGAACTCAAATTGAATAAAGCTAACCCGTCCGACAATTATGCAGCGTTTCTTGACCTAGACCTTAAAATTAATAATGGAATGATTTCTTCTAAAATATATGACAAAAGAGATAATTTTGATTTTAATATTGTAAATTTTCCTCATCTTGACGGGGATGTTCCCCGTGCTCCATCTTACGGGGTTTATATATCTCAACTTATTCGTTTTGCTAGAGCTTGTTCATCTATTGACGATTTTAACAGTCGAAATCTCATTTGTTCATCAAATATATAAAACAATTCATTAAAAAGGGATATGATCCTGTATTATTACAACATACTGCATGTTTGGTTGTGAACCCTTTTACAGTTGGCAATCACGCTGGCCTCTTTGCATGTACGCCGACAAGAAAGGTTTAGTACTCTATGAAGGCGACCTCTTAAATCCAGAAATGGAAGGAGAACGTCGGATATCTGTACTATTTCATTTTTGTCGTACCCTTTATTACTTTTCTACAGTTACTCTGTTTGCAGCTCAATCATTGAGTACACTAGCGATAGGTGGATACAGTATGTTCAATTAAATGGTTTTTTTTTTTTTTTTTTTTTTTTTTTTTTTTTTGTTGTTGTTATACATGCACTTTACCACTGTATTTGCTGTCGCGGTTGTTGTAGATTAGTCGGAGAGGGGATACGTTTATTTACACTGTTTGTCTTTTAGGATGGGGATGGAATAAGGGTGAGGTTGGGCGCCCATAAACCGGTTTAAACCCCCGGTGACTTTTGTCACTGACCGTTCCAAGGCGGTACTTCCATCTTCCTCCTATTGAATGTTTGTTTTGTCTTTGTGCGTCTCCTGTTTTTTCTACCCATGTACATTTGCTGTTTCCTTGTGTTGCTGTTCGGGCGAGTGTTTGTTCTGTATGTGGTATTTCCTGCATGACTCATTTTTGTACCTTTAGATACAACTATCTACAAAGACGACAACGGCAATTTGAAGACCACACTATACTCAAAACCCACAGACGCCAACATGTACTTACACTTTAATTCATTCCATCCTAGACACCAAAAATTAAGCATACCCTACAGCCAAGCAGTAAGAATACGCCGAATTTGCAGCGACCTGGAGTTATTCGACACTTGCACCAAAAAACTACGGGATAATCTGAAAGTCAGAGGATACCCTACAAGGACCATCAACGATGCCAGCATGAGATCCAGAAAACTAGATAGAGCCACACTTTTTACAAATTAAGGATAAACCCAACAAAGACAAAACCATTCCAATGATACTCACAAACAACCCCCGAAACCCAGACATGAACCGGATTATAGACAAAAACCTCCAAATACTACAGTCAAGCCCCACCTGCAGCAACCTCCAGTCTACCAGAATTATCACAGTGCTTAGAAAACCACAAAATCTACGTAATATACTAGTCAAAACAGATCTACATCTAAAACCAGTCAATAAAGGAAGCTATCCATGTTCAAAAAATTGCGCAGCTTGCCCCTACATGAACGGAAAATCCAACATAAAAATCATAACGACTGGAAAGTTATTCTTCATACAAGGAACATACATCTGTGAACCAGCCAGTGTAATTTATATCATTACATGCAACAAGTGCAGCATACAATACGTTGGTCAAACAAGAAATACACTAAGGGAACGCCTATACGGACACCTAAATGATATAAGATGCACAAATAAGTACAAACCTGTCTCCCGCCATTTTACGTCAAATTCGCACTCAGCGCACGATCTCGACGTTACAGTTCTAACAACAACAAAAAAACCAACATTCGGCTACGCACAGAAGAAAGCTACATCGAGCCATTTCAGACTAAACAACCTTCCGTACTTAACATTATACAGTAAAATGGACACTTCCACGCCACAATACAGACTGATAGGGGAAAGATTAAGACAGTGCACCAAGTGCAATCTCATGATAAAAGGATCACTATTCAACATGAAAAGACACTGGAGAACACACGAAACCAAAATATTCGTTTACGTCTACCCAGGCTGCCCTAAAACCTACACTAGACGGGATTTTATCAAGAAACACGCAGAAAACATCTACAGCATATGTCTTACAGAATTCATCAAAATAGAAGTAGACGTTCCAAATCCAGAACCAATTCAAAAATGGAAACCACCCTTTGAGGCCAAACCCCGATTTAGGATCATACCAGGACCTTCTAAATACACAAAACCAGACGACATCCAGCCACTGTTAACAGAAATGATACGAGTACCACGCCAAATCAGCCCCCTACCAGAACCCACAGAAAAAAACAGCACCACAGACGACTTAACATTTGAAGCCACACCCCTGGACTTAACCTCAACGGATAGTAACACTACGATATGTATGGCCGAGAGAAACAGTGATAAAGACACTGAAATATTCATTTATTCTATCTATGGGATTTTCACATAGAAAACTTTAAGACTTGCAGGTTGGTTTCTTTATTCGTTTTTCTACTCACAGTACATTTTTACAAACTATCTTACATACAGTTACGTCTGTTTACTAGTATACCACCATAATGATCAGCATTAAAACATGGTATATGCCCACTATCTTCATTGTAGGCATACACCATTTTTTAGCTGTTTCATCTCCATCGGATACCAATTCAACAGTTTAACGTCACAGTACGTATCACGTGACTAGAAAGGCACAGAAAAAACCCTACCTCAGTAAAGTTTGCTTTTGATATTTTTATGTATGTAACCCTGAAGAAGGTACTTGTAAGTACCGAAACGTCAGTATATGTAATAAACAGAGAAATCTGATCTGACTTGATCGTTCACGTTCCACCACCGTTTTACTATTAGTAACCATTAACTTGAAATGGTTGCGTCTTGCATGTGGCTTTGCCTGCTTGACTTTACTACTTTTCCATTGAAAGTTCATTTTGTGGGAATTCCTAACGTGAATCACGGACGATTGACATGTAATATTTTTTCTACAATAAATGGTCCCTTGTCATTTAATTTGTTACAAGGTGGCATAAAAAAGATAAAGAGATACGGTCATCATATCCCGATAACCCCAATACTTTAGAACAAAGAATGACAATTTGAAGGTGGAATGAAAGTGATTCCATTCAGAGTGCCAACATATCCCGACATACCAAATTTCAGCAAAATCGAATAATATCTAAATTCGTTTAAAAAGATCTAAACGACCAATCAGAGCCATCATTCAATTACCATTGCAACAAATTCTATCAAAATACCAACCAATCAATTAGGAGTGACAAAATATCCCGACATACCAAATTTCAGCAAATTCGAACAATATCTAAATTCGTTGAAATCTGAGCCATCATTCAATTACCATGGCAACCAATTCTATCAAAAGAGTGCCAAAATATCCCGACATACTAATTTACTGCAAATTTGAACAAAATCTAACTTTTGACCAATCAGAGACCACCTTTCAGTTACCATTGCAACCAATTCTTTCGAAAGACTTACCAATCATTTTGGAGTGCCACATAATACCGACATACCAATGTTCGGCAAAATCGAACAATATCTAGATTCATCGAAAAAGATCTAAATTTTGATTAATCAGAGCCATCATTCAGTTACCATGGTAAGCAAATCTTTCGAAAGACCAATAAATCAATTCGGGTTGCCAAAATATCCAGACTAAACCAATTCTCAGTAAAATTGAACAATATTTAAATTCATCGAAAAAGATCTAAATTTCGACCAATCTGTGCCACATTCAATAAGCATGGCAACCAATTCTTTCGAAAGACCTACCAATTAATTAGGAGTGCCAAAATATCCATAAATGCCAATTTTCAGCCAATTTTACAGTATCAGAGCTACCATTCAGTTGCCATGACAACCCATTTTTCGAAAAACCTGCCAACCAATGCGGAGTGCTAAATATCTCGACATACAAAATTTCCGCATCGAGCAATATGTAAATTCGGCGAAAAGATCTAACTTTCGACCAATCAGAGTCACCATTCAGTTTCCATGGCAACCAATACGTTCGAAATACCTACCAGTCGCTTTGGAGTACTAAGATATCCGATGATATCGATTTGAAGCAAAGTCGAACAAGATCTATATTTCGACCAAATAGAGCCTACCATTTGGTTGCTATAGCCACTGTGGTGCAAGCTGTACGGTCGCGAATGTTTAGACTTTTCCAAGATGGCGGACGAACAGGAGGCTGAAAGGTAAGCATCACATTTTTACACTTTTTAAACTATGTAGATTTTTCTTATCGTCTTTTAGTTGGTGTCATAACACTGAATGATAACGTCCGTCAACAGCGGTTTACCTCCTAATGGTTCATGTCTGTGTGTAAGGCTGAAAAAAAACCCGTAAACAATGCAGAAACCAAAAATCAGAAATCGAATCGAGAAGGAGGTCATATTTTGCCTCATTGTAAGCTTACCAACAACGCTAAGCCTTTTCTAACACTGTGGGTATATGCATTTAAGTCCGATATTAACGTTGAATTAATTAGTTTTAAGCACAAATCTACATTTTGTCTTTAAGAGAGGGCTGAACAAAATGTAGAGTGTACGGTTTAGTCCGTAGTGGTAAAAGTGCACTGTACGGTTTAGACCCGATCTAATTTGTTTAGACACGATTTTCTTACAAAAACTGTACGGTTTAGACACATACAAATACTAACGTTTGAATATGCTTCGTAGTTCTAGATAGTGTAATCCGAACTAATTAGTGTAGATATTCCTTCACACAATGCCTATTTGCGATTTTGACAGTATATTACAATATGATCGAGAACAGAAGCATAGCATATAATCTGGATCTATACTGGTTAACATTTGAAGACAGTGTTATACTTAAAAAGTTTTGAAGTGAATTGATTTTTACGTTTAACTGATTGGGTATTTGGGTAAAAGTGTTTTTTTCCCGTTTCAGTCCTAATGCAAATACAGAGCGTCTGAAATTAAGTTGAGCACTTTGTACTGTTACTTTACATTACTTAACATATCTTTTCAGATTATTAGCCTGTTACTATTGCGAGACAAAGGAAACCATCAGCCACTGTGTAGATGCCAATCCGAGAAATCCAATGAAAATTAGAAGAAAAGAGCTAAGTCATGTATATGGAGAAAGTCGGGGCAATGTGCATTAACTTTTAAAGTAATACCAGACGTTTTGAAATAAACAAGCAACATAATTCTAAATGGTGAAATGCAAACCATTAAAATTTAAAATATTGACGAAGATTTTAGACTTGGCAATTTATTTGGTCCAATAAATATATGTTTTTTTCTCATTAACTTGTTATCCTTTTCTGTTCTATAATTATTTCACGTTTATTTTTATGTCACCTTTAAAATGCATATATGCCCTACGAAACAGCATTTAGACATTCCATACAGACTCAGCCCAGATCCGTCATCACGAAACTGGGGTTAGGGTTCAGTTTTTCGAAAGAAAATAGTGGCTAAACCGTACAAAAAACATCGGATCTAAACCGTACAGTGCACTTTTACCTCTAATGGCTAAACCGTACACTCGACATTATTTTCAAACGTCTCCAAAAGACAAAATTTAGATCTGTGCCACAAACAAGGTAACTCAACTCAACGGGCTTAGATGCATATATCCACAGTGTTAGAAAATGTTTAGCGTAGTTGGTAAGCTTACAATGAGGCAAAATATGACCTCCTTCTCGATTCGATTTCTGACTTTCAGTTTCTGCAAAGTTTACCGAAGATTTTGAGCCTTACACACAGACATGAACCATAAGGGGGTATGCCGCTGTTGACGGGCATTATAACTCTGTGTTATGACACCAATTAAATGACTGAAAGAAAAATATACATAGTTTAAACGGTGTAAAAATGTGATGCTTACCTTTCAGCCTCCGTTTTGTCCGCCATCTTGGAAAAGTCTGAACATTTGCGTCCGTACAGCTTGCACCACAGTGATAGCGGTTTTTAAAATCAAAAGTGAGATCCATACTTGCATTGTGACCACCAATGTTCATGTGAAGTTTCATTGGGATCGGGCCATTACTTACCGAGAAATGTGTCAGACAAGTTCACAGCAGGAGAATCGGGAATCGGAAGAACCAGAAGAAACTAGAGCTTCTTTTTAAGAAAATAACATATGTCTCCCACCTGCTCCTGTCTAAAAACTGATTGCATGTTTTCCAAAGATTATTTTTGTGGAATTGTAGGATGCTTTATATCATTTGCTTTACAATGAAGTTATGATGCTCTACAAATGCCTAACATAAATAAAATATGTCATTCTTACGTAAGTCATTGATGAATTCAGAGAAAACCGGTATATCGATATAAATTCTGGACGATATATCTACAAACATGACATCCGCTATCACAAAATCTAAAGTTGAAACAGAAAAATACGTTAACCAGATTTAAATAAATATCATTGAAGGCTGGACATGAAATCCAAGGTTGAAATTACTTAACTTGAACTGGATCATAACCCTGACATGCCTTCTACAATGATGGTGCTTACTGACATGCTGTCTACAATAAGGTTTCTTTTCTAACTGTTCTAATAATAAATTCACAAATAATATTTTCCAGTACATTGAGTGAAGATATGATACTTTTTTGGAGTTAGGGAGCGGCATGGCTATTTAACGCTAAAACAGGCATTTCTTATTATTTTCAATGGGAATAATCCTGACATGCGTCAAGAAATTTAGCTACTTATCTAAAAGTACAAAAATGAGTCATGCAGGAAACACCACAAACAGAACAAACACTCGCCCGAACAGCAACACAAGGAAACAGCAAATGTACATAACTATAAAAACAACAAGAGTCGCACAAAGACAAAACAAACATGCACTAGGGGAAGATGGAAGTACCGCCTTGGAACGGTCAGTGACAAAAGTCACTGGGGGGTTAAACCGGTTTATGGGCGCCCAACCTCACTCTTATTCCATCCCACCCTAAAAGACAAACAGTGTAAACTAGATCTATCACTAAAGGTGATGAATACCCCCACACGGCAGCCTTGATTGCAAATCCAAGTTTTGAACATGTTACAGGACCAAATAACAACATACCCAAAGTTCAAATAGAGAAAATTCTGTAATTTATGCCAAGTATCAAGTGAATCAGGTTGAAATTGAAGGAGTAGTTCAAAGTACAAGATTTTGCTGCCAATTTCAAGGCCAAACGTCAAGGTCAAGGTCACAGAGACCTGAAATATGTGTCTTGCACATCTACTACTTCTGAGTAACATTTATGCAAAGTATCAAGTAAATCAGGTTGAAAGTGAAGGAGGAGTTCGCCATACAAGATTTTGCCCGCCATTTTTAAGACAAATTTCAAGGCCAAACGTCAAGGTCACAGAGATTTTAAATTTGTGTCTTGTACATTTACTACTCCTGAGTAACATTTATGCCAAGTATCAAGTGAATCAGGTTGAAAGTTAAGGAGGAGTTCAAAGTACAAGAATTTGCCTGCCAATTTCAAGACCAATTTCAAGACCAACGGTCAAGGTCAAGGTCACAGAGACCTGAAATTTGTGTCTTGCACATCTACTACTCCTGAGTAACATTTATGCCAAGTATCAAGTGAATCAGGTTGAAAGTGAAGGAGGAGTTCAAAGTACAACATTTTGTCTGCCAATTTCAAGACCAATTTCAAGGCCAAAGGTCAAGGTCACAGAGACCTGAAATTTGTGTCTTGCACATCTACTACTCCTGGGTAACATTTATGCCAAGTATCAAGTGAATCAGGTTGAAAGTGAAGGAGGAGTTCAAAGTACAAGATTTTGCCTGCCAATTTCAAGACCAATTTCAAGGCCAAACGTCAAGGTCAAGGTCACAGAGACCTGAAATTTGTGTCTTACACACCTACTACTCCTGAGTAACATTTATGCCAAGTATCAAGTGAATCAAATTGAAATTGAAGGAGGAGTTCAAAGTACAAGATTTTACCTGCCAATTTCAAGACCAATTTCAAGACCAAAGGTCAAGGTCACGGTCACCTGAAATTTGTGTCTTGCACATCTACTACTCCTGAGTAACATTTATGCCAAGTATCAAGTGAATCAGGTTGAAATTGAAGGAGGAGTTCAAAGTACCAGATTTTGTCTGCCAATTTCAAGACCAATTTCAAGGCCAAAGGTCAAGGTCACAGACACCTGAAATTTGTGTCTTGCACATCTACAACTCCTAACATTTATGCCAAGTATCAAGTGAATCAGGTTGAAAGTGAAGGAGGAGTTCAAAGTACAAGATTTTGTCAGTCAATTTCAAGACCAATTTTAAGGCCAAACGTCAAGGTCAAGGTCACAGAGACCTGAAATTTGTGTCTTACACATCTACTACTCCTGAGTAACATTTATGCCAAGTATCAAGTGAATCAGGTTGAAATTGAAGCAGGAGTTCAAAGTACAAGATTTTGCCTGCCAATTTCAAGACCAATATCAAGACCAAAGGTCAAGGTCAAGGTCACAGAGACCTGAAATTTGTGTCTTGCACATCTACTACTCATGAGTAACATTTTTGCCAAGTATCATGTGAATCAGGTTGAAATTGAAGGAGGAGTTCAAAGTACAAGATTTTGTCTGCCAATTTCAAGACCAATTTGAAGGCCAAAGGTCAAGGTCAATGTCACAGAGACCTGAATTTGTGTCTTGCACATCTACTACTCCTGAGTAACATTTATGACAAGTATCAAGTGAATCAGGTTGAAAGTGAAGGAGGAGTTCAAAGTACAAGATTTTGCCTGCTAATTTCAAGACCAATTTCAAGGCCAAACGTCAAGGTCAAGGTCACAGAGACCGCCCGACCGACCGACAGGCTGATTCCAGTATACCCCCCCTCAAACTCTGTTTGTGAGGGTATAATAAACGTATCCCCTCTCCGACTAATCTAAAACAACCGCGATGGCAAATACAATGGTAAAGTGCATGTATAACGAAAAAACATTTAATTGAACATACTGTATCAACCTATCGCTAATGTACTCAATGATTGAGCTGCAAACAGAGTAACTGTAGAAAAGTAATAAAGGGCACGACAAAAATGAAATAGTACAGATCAAGGTTTTAAATCTGTAAAGATTTTCAGGAAGTCTGTACAAGGTCAGACAGAAATTCGTTCAGTTAGAGAACGGACAATGCTAAAACAGCTATTTTTGAATAATTCAAGGGTTATAACTCCACATTGCCTGGTGTTATCTTGCTGGTTATTCAACTTGACCAAGACATTATGGCCAATACCTATTTTATCAAGTTTTATATATCTCAACTGATTCATTTTGCTAGAGCTTGTTCATCTATTGACGATTTTAACAGTCGAAATCTCAATTTTAACTTAGAAAGTGCTTAAGCAAGGATATAGAAACCATAAACTAAGAAAAACTTTCTCTTAATTTTACTATCGAAATCTCTCGCTCATTGGCAAGTACCAATGTAATCTCAAGGCGCTTCTGCGACACGGTATTTCACATCCTGAATAATATGGTGATGTGATTTACAAACTTCGTAAAATTATTGGACATACCCATTTTCTCACTTTGTTCATCAAATATGTTAAAAAAATCATTAAAAAGGGATATGATCCTGTAGTACTACAACATACTGCATGTTTGGTTGTGAACCCTTTTACAGTTGGCAATCACGCTGGCCTCTTTGCATGTACGCCGACAAGAAAGGTTTAGTACTCTATGAAGGCGACCTCTTAAATCCAGAAATGGAAGGAGAACGTCGGATATCTGTACTATTTCGTTTTTGTCGTACCCTTTATTACTTTTCTACAGTTACTCTGTTTGCAGCTCAATTATTGAGTACACTAGCGATAGGTGGATACAGTTTGTTCACTTAAATGTTTTCGTTATACATGCACTTTACCACTGTATTTGCCGTCGCGGTTGTTGTAGATAAGTCGGAGAGGGGATACGTTTATTTACACTGTTTGTCTTTTAGGGTGGGTATGGAATAAGTGTGAGGTTGGGCGCCCATAAACCGGTTTAACCCCCCAGTGACCTTTGTCACCGACCGTTCCAAGGCGGTACTTCCATCTTCCCCTAGTGCATGTTTGTTTTGTCTTTGTGCGACTCTTGTTGTTTTTATAGTTATGTACATTTGCTGTTTCCTTGTGTTGCTGTTTGTTCTGTATGTGGTTTTTCCTGCATGACTCATTTTTGTACATTTGTTTAAGACTCGGTGAGGATTTCTTTGTAGTTAGAGAGCAAAGCTAAAAAATCCCAACAATTCAAGAGTCGTAACTCTGAAGTAGCGGTTCTGAAACAATCTTGTTGGATATTGAAGCTGGCCTAGATATTATAGCCAAGAATTCAAGGGTCGTAACTCTGAAGTAGCGGTTCTGAAACAATCTTGTTGGATATTGAAGCTGAAATTGAAGTCTAGATATTATAGCCATAAACATGTGTATAAGGTTTGGTGATGATTGGATGAGACTTTTTGACTTAGGGAGCACACACAGCTAAAAAAGCCAAATTTGGATATATCAAGAGCCATAACTCCGAAGTTCCTGAAACAATTTTGCTGAATATCGAACATGGCATAGATATTATAGTTATAAATATTTATGTAATATTTTGTGAAGATTGGATGAAAACTTTTAGAATTTGGGTGCGGACAAGAATTTGTGACAGACAGAAGGACGGACAGACGGATGGATAGAAAGGCGGACAGACAGACGGAAAGGAGTAAATCAATATACAGTAAAACCTCGATTATCCGAACACTAAAATACGTATTATTATCGATCTATAAGACAGGTGGCAGCTTAATGCATGGTGAAAGTCATGCAGAAAGCTCCTCTTTGAGCTTTCTGCATGACTTTCATCATGCATTAAGCAGCCCCCTGCCTAAAAGGGTCTAAATTCGTTTCTAACGAAAATTCGAATAATCGAGGTTTTACTGTATCTTCCAAACCGCTAGGTGGAGGGAGCAATAATGATAATAACAAAAATTGTTTTTGATACTGGCCCCACAACACCCCGCCCGTCCCGCACGGACAAAAATTTCCCATTTCTCTGCAGATAATCATCGAACTAGAACAGAATAAGATATGCACAACCAGACATGGTGATGATGAATCCTATGAAGTTTCATAAAAATCTGATCATATGTTTTGGAGAAACCGCACAAGCAAACAAATCCATGTAAAAATTCAAAGTCCCATTCCTCTGCAGAAATCATCGAACCGGAACAGGAATAAAATTTGCACAACTAGGCATGGTGCTGATCAATCCTATGAAAGTTCATGAATATCTGGCCAAATATTCTGGGGGAACCGCACGGACAAATTTAAATCGGACAGACGGACAGACTGACTGACCGACGTCACGCACAAAAACAATGTACTGGGGAGACATTATAATGATAATAAGAAACAGAGCAAACACAATATGTCCTTCATTTGGGGACATAATGACATACTTTGGAGACAATGAATGACACTGTTGTACTAAAAATGGAATTATACTATAAATGGAATGACACACTTTTGAGACAGTATTGTTTATTCCCTTTGGGAAAAGGAAAGACACTGTATACGGTGGAATGTCACTGATTATAGGTGGAATAACACACTTTTGAGACACTGTAGCCCCTATATGGCGTTTGAGAAATGGAATGACACTGTTCGTACTAAAGGTAGACTGATACTAAGTATAGGTGGAATTACATTTCTGTGACATTGTAGTCCCTATATACTCTTTGGTAAATAGAATGACAATGTTGTAAGGTCGAATGACAATAATCATATAAGTGGAATGACATACTTTTTGACATTGTAGCCCGTATATGCCCTTTGGGAAATCGAATGACACTGTTGTAAGATGGAATGCCACTGATTATAGGTAGGATGACATGCTTTTGAGACATTGTAGCCCGTATATGCCCTTTGGGAAATGGGATGACACTGTTGTAAGATTGAATGACACTAATTATAGTTGGAATGGCATACGTTTGAGGTATTGTAGCCCCTATATGTCATTTTGGAAATAGAATGACACTGTTTTCAGATGGAATGACACTGATTATGGGTTGAATGACATATTTGTTAGACATAGGAGCCCCATTATCCCTTTTGGGGAATCCCGGTCTGGGTATTTTGATTTATCTTGTGAGCAAACATGCGGTAGGTCGGTGGTTCTACCTTGACTTTCTTCTATTCACAAAACAATGTAATTTCTTTCGTGCACAAAAGAACCTCTGGGGTATTTCCCCCCACCTGTAATTAGCCGGACGCCATGATATGACTTAAATACTGTTCAAACAACGTAACATCCGATAGATAGAAACCATCTGGGAGATAGAATGACACTGTTGTACGGTGAAATGACACTGATTATAGTTGGAATTGCATACTTTTGAGACCCTGTAGCCCGTATATGCTCTTTGGAAAATGAAATGACACTGTAGTAATGTGGGAGGATACTAGTTATAAGTGGAATGACATTGTTTTGAGACATTTTAGCCACTATATCCCCTATAGGGGCTACAATATCTAAAACGTATGCCATTCCAACTATACTCAGCGTCATTCTACCTTACAACAGTGTCATTCCATTACCCAAAGGAGATATAGGGGTCATAATGCCTCACAAGTATGTCACGTCATCTATAATTAGTGCAATTTCACCTTACAACACTGTCATTCCATTTCCCAAAGGACATATAGGGGCTAACATGTCTCAAACGGACATGTATTTTATTCCCCCTATAATAAGTGTCATTCTACCAAACAACAGTGCCATTCCATTTCCTTAAGGGGACATAGGAGCAACAATGTCTAAAAGAATGTCATTCCGTCGCACCTATAATCTGTGTCTTTGCACCTTACAAGTGTCAATTCATTTCCTAAAGGGGATATAGGGGCTACGATGTCTTAGAACAATGCCATTCCACTTAAAATTAGGGTCATTCCATCATACAATAATGTCATTCCATTTTCCAAACGGCATACAAGGGCTACATATGTCTCACAAATATGTCATTCCACCTATAATTACTGTCATTCCCCGTTACAACAGCGTCATCCCATTTCCAATAGGGGAAATATGGGCTACAATATTTTAAAAGTATGTCATTCCAACTATAATTAGTATCACTTAACCTTACAACAGTGGCATTCCATATTGCAAAAGTACAAATGAGTCATGCAGGAAACACCACATACAGAACAAACAGTCGCCCGAACAGCAACACAAGGAAACAGCAAATGTACATAACTATAAAAACAACAAGAGACGCACAAAGACAAAAGAAACACACAATAGGGGGAAGATGGAAGCACCGCCTTGGAACGGTCAGTGACAAAAGTCACTGGGGGTTTAAACCGGTTTATGGGCGCCCAATCTCACACTTATTCCACCCCCACCCTAAAAGGCAGTGTAAATAAACGTATCCCCTCTCCGACTTATCTACAACAACCGCGACGGCAAATACAGTGGTAAAGTGCATGTATAACGAAAACATTTAAGTGAACAAACTGTATCCACCTATCGCTAATGTACTCAATGCAAAGGTCATATACGGGCTACAATGTATCAAATATGTTCACCTATAATTAGTGGTATTCCACCTTACAACGGTGCCATTTCATTTCACAGGGGATATAGGAGCTACAATATATCACAAGAATGTCACTCCTATCATAATGGGTGACATTCCATCTTACAAAAGTGTCATTTCGTACCCAAAAGGGCATACAATGTTTAAAATGCCATTCCACCTATAATCTGTGTCATTACCCTCTAACAATAGTGACATTCCATTTCCCAAAGGGGATATAGGGGTTACAATGTCTCAAACATATGTCATGTCACTTATAATTAGTATCATTCCACCTTACAACAGTGTCATTCCGTTTCCGTAAGGGGATATAGGGCTACCATGTCAAAAAGTATATCATTCTACTATAATCACTGTCATTCTACTTTATAACAGTGTCATTCTATTTCTCAAAGGCCATATAGGGACTACAATGTCTCAAAAGTATGGCATTCCATTATAAGCATCGGCATTCCAAAAAAGGGGATATAGGAGATACAATATATCACAAGAATGTCATTCTACTCATAATTAGTGTGATTTCTCCTTACGACAGTGTCATTTCATTTGCATTTCCCAAAGGGGATAATTATAGAGGCTACAAGAAATATCTTTAAAAAATATTCAGCGGCATTCAAATATTGACATATATGTACAAAATAATAATGGAATTAAATCTGACATATTAAAATCAATGTTTTGAGATTTTATAGTACAGGGAACTAGATCTATGAAGGATTGCTTGTTATTATACTAGCAGACAGGCGTGCAACGGAAATGACTGAAACAAAAGGCAGATCTACTATTTCATTCAATATACTTTTTAGGTAATTATAATGTTTGAAAAGTATAAGTTAATGTGGAGTAGAAGAAACAATTATTGAAAAGTAACTTTTATAGGAAATCACTGTTAAAATGTACATGGAATGCAAAACAACCACAACAGAACTGCAAATGTCTTTTGATGACTGCCGCAAAATGTAGCACGTTCCGAGTACTATGAATAAACTTTTGCGTGTAAGAATTAATTCATATTTTGAAGCGCGTATATTTATATTGATATGAAGATAAAAATTGAATACACTTTAAAGCATATAGAAAGTAGTTTTTTTGTTTGTGCAGAGTCTGTAATTACATAAAGAACGGTATTTATCTAGTCTAGATCAACGCCGTAATCGACTTGTGTGCACCATCATTAGTGACATCATCAACCGAATCTATTTCTACAACAATATAAAGGTAGCAATCTCAGCCTTCTTTAACGATCCAAAGTACCAGGTGATAGAGCCGTAGCAATCACCTACAGTAAGTAGATTCATATCACAGAGACCCAACAACCCCGAGCATCGGTGCTAGTAATTAACATTATTATTGCCACTACTTTAATATATTAAACAACCTTTCTTCTTTGTTTCCTATGATTACTGCCAGTGGGTTATGATAGCTTCGTCACTACCGGTTCGTCAAACTTGATTTTATGATCAACTGTGGTGTTGAAATTGATAGCAAATTGATAAAAGTTTTAAAGTTTGGTACATGTTGGTAGTGGTTTCATCAAACTAGTAAAAATGCTCACAAATTATAACCATAGGGTGATATGAACGATAATTAATTTGAACTGCTATAAATTGTGGCACCAGTGTGTTGGTATTGTAATAAGTATTATTTATTCATTAATAATAATTATAACATTATTTATTTGTGAGAATTTTTCATATGTATATTAATGTTTTTATACTATTATTAGAGATTTTATTAATACCCTTTTCATTCAAATATTAAATGTTGAAGCAAATACCTATGATAACATGTTATAGCTATTTGGATGAAGCTGATGAAGCTATTATTATTGTTGTTTTTATTTGAAATGATGATGATGATGGTGCCTAAAACCTGAGCTGTTGGAAAGGCTAATTAACCATTTAAACTCTAGTAACGTTTATATGCGCTACTTAGAATAAGTATATCTATATAGAGTACACTATTGAGTACACTGGTCCTATGCTATGTAGACCCAGCTCTAGTTTGGCTTGTCAAACCGGCCACGTTTAATGAAACGGTCCACAAAAAGGTCGGATTGCCTAAACAAGTGTATTGGAACTTTTAAATGCGGTCAAAAAAGTGTATTGGAAACTTTTAAATACGGTCAGGTGGTAGCGTATATGTTGAACGAAGTATATCTACGGTAATGCAGTAAATATCACTGCTTAAAGCAATGCGAAAGTAAAACAGAAAGCTCCTTTACCTCCCTTTCGTATGCGATCAATTAGCCTTCTTTAAGTGGTCGTAATAGAGGAGGGCAACAATGTGGTAGATTTATACTCTACCCAGTTTTACGAAACGTCTTTTTGTTTACTATGTTATAGCTATCAGTTTGACGAGCCGGTAGTTTGGCGAAACCGTCTGTTTGACTTTCCAACTCACTTGAGAATTATTAAAACAACTTCTTAACTTTAGCCTGCTATGGACGGATGAGTGAATACATATGCAAACAGTTTGGATCCGGATGAGACGGCGAATAACTCGGCGTCTCACCAGGATCCAAACTGTTTGGCATCTGATTGCATTTGGTAGGCAAACTAATTATAGCATGGATTTTGAAAATGTAGTATGTGAACATTTCTGTAAAAATAATTAGGCTGAAGGTTAAATATGCCTACTGTGTATATCTATTTTTATTAATAGGGGATTTCCCTGAAAGTATATATTTTAAGAACAGAACTTTCGACAGCATTCCATGCTAAATTGTAAATATAATCGTAAATATTTGCTGTTTCCTTGTGTAGCTGTTCGGGCGACTGTTTGTTCTGTATGTGGTGTTTCCTCCACGACTCATTGTTGTACTTTCTGTATTATATGGCGTTTTACCTGAACTCTGAGAAGTTTATTGAAAAGGCCTGTATTACAGAATGCCATTTGGTTAATATTGTAGTGTCCTGGCTTCGCCAGTGTTGGGTGAGTTTCGAACGGCCTGTGGCACGGTCGAACCTCACTCAACACGGAACTGAATTCGTTAATTTAGGTACTGAATTCGTTAATTTAGGTACTATGTTGTTTATCAAATCTAGAGGCACTAAACCCCACGTTTAATAAATGTTGTCAGTAGGCAATTACCTCGGGTTTCGAGAAGGTAGTTATGGCCATTGACTCCAGCACACGCGTCCTAAGAAACCAGCGCCAAACTCTGGAGAAGGCTATTGGTGAGATGTCAAGAATTGAGAGAAAGCTCCATGCGATTGAACGGACCTTAGCCGATAATGCCAAATCAAACTCAAAAGGAAATGCAGTGAAGGAGAATATTTCCCCATATAAGACCGTTAAGAGCACTGTAAAAAGGGTTAAACTTATTTAGGACACTCAAAGTAGAAAGGAATGCGGACTTGGCATAAATAATTCATTTCATAAACATAACAAATATAAAATGATGAATAGAGTGTATATAAATTAAAAATTGAATGTAATAATATCATATTAACCACAGATGAACTGTGCTAGTGTGTCTACTATTTACAGATGGACTGTAAAATGAAATCATAGATGAACTGTACTAGTGTGTTTACCAAATACAGATATACTGTAAAATGAGATCACAGATGAACTGTGCTAGAGATTTTACTAATTACAAATGGACTGTAAAATGAAGTTACAGATGAACTGTGATCATAACTTTTCAAAACAAATACGGGTGAACTTTTAAAAGTGCATATTGTAGTGACTCTCTTACACTGAATTGCCACTCAGTTCAGAAGACTGGGACTGTTGTTTTTTTTAAAAAGTAAACATGTCAGTTGATTGCAATTTCATGTATTATAATTGCTTAGTTTTAACATAGACTGATAGCTTAGACCTATTTTAGACGTCAAAAGCCTGACACATGGCCGGGTTTATGGTATCTGGTTCTAAGTCTATGATACTTGGTTGTTTGATAGTCCTATGGTTATCAAATTCTATTTTCCAAAATGAGAAATCTCACATTTTCTGAAATATTATCGGTCTTACTTGTTATGCTAATTTTATAGCCGTATTAAAATGTTTGTGTGGGGTACATTTATTTTAACAGTTTCGGGTTATATCAACCTATTTGGTGTTTAACCTGTTTGATTTTTCAATGTTAATCGACTGTTTAGAGAAGTCGGGTTTTCTTGTCTAAAAGCGGAAATAGTTTAAAGTTTTCGTGCTGAAGGACTTTCATGAGAACTTATAATATATTTCTCCTTGTTGTAAACTCATGTTCTACCTTTCATCATTTCAGTAGTTGACTTTTGCCATCAGTTACTTGAACATTGAGGGTAGTTAAAACACAACTACTGGTTTGATTTGTTTAAAACTGTTTTATGAATATTGTTTAAAATAAAAGTTGAATGGTAGGCTGCAGGAGCTTAGCCTATTATTGAGGGGGTAATGTAGTGTCCTGGCTTCGCCAGTATCGAGTGAGTTTCGACCGGCCTGTGGCACGGTCGAACCTCACTCAACACGGAACAGAATTCGTTAATTTAGGTACTATGCTGTTTATCAAATCTAGAGGCACTAAACCCTACGTTTAATAAGTGTTGTCAGTAGCGCACATCTGCAGTAAAGGCTTGTATTCAAGTTGTTGTTGACGCTTCTGCGAATTTTCGGCATGACACAACCATATTGCCCGATGCATTATGGGTTGTTTACACATTACGTCACTAAGGAAAACAGCGTCCAATTGTGTACGCCGAAAAGGAAGGCTGAAGCAACTTATACACCTATGGTAATTGTTAAAGTCAAATGTATCATATGTTTCAAAAGGGGTCTTCAATTTGAAATATTTCTTAGAATAAGTTCAACCGTTTAACGGCTAATTGGTTAAAACGGTCACTTTCGTTCTAAAAGTGATCGGCTTCGACCATCTCTTTGATCACCTCTTTGATCATTTGGTCAAATCGACCATTGATCACTTTCTGGACCATTTTCTTTGATCGATTTTCTCCGCAAAGTATAAAGGGGGGTGAAAACCGTTCGAACGAGGAGACGAAACAAAATCTTTAAAGGAACAACATGCATAAGACCTTTTTGAGGCAGAAATATTCATTAATCCGCTAAAATTTAATGCAAGCCTTTCATATCACATACACTGTAGTAAAATAGTAACAAAATCCATTGACAGAATATATTACATGAACTTTTATTCGAGTATTTTACGGTAAATGCCTACTGAATCAACGGATTTGGCTATAACGTTACGAAAACCCCTTCCTTCGGCTTCATTTTATTAAATCCATAGATCTTGATGCAGATGCGCGCTGCTATGGTTATTTGAAAATATACAGAAGATGTTTTGATTTGTTTTATAATCGGTCTATGCATAGAGAACATTAACAAAACAGAACTACTTTGAATTGACAGTTGTTGTTTTACTATGTCTTTCATCCAGTTACTGATCTGAGCTAGATCTACTGATCTGGATCTCAGAACTACAAATCTCACTTCAGACCAGATCATTGAACGTGCCTTGCGGGCACAACAATATGTATCGATTGCGTGGATTTCAGTTTGCGAAGTAGCTAATTCTCATAAGTATGGTGTTTTGAAATAACTACTATTTCGTAAGAATGACCCCAGATTTTCATCACATTAGCTGACTGTATCTTGAACTTGTACACGTTTTGCCATGTGTAGTGGCATTATAAAAAGGCTGTAAGCCAGTCTAGGTATTAACTAATGAAAACACAGTTTACTATAAAATACCAGAGGGTCATATGCAAATTACAATGTAACATATTTCCTGATTGGTGGAAACTAGAACAAGAATGAAAATAGACAGCTAGCCGCTGAATAATGTCTCAAATGTATCCATTATAACCAGTGGCATGTCACCTTACAACAGCGTAATTCCATTTTAGAAATGATAAAGGAGCCATAATATATCACACGAATGTCATTCAACTCATAATTAATGTCATTCGACCTTACAACAGTGTCATTTCACTTGCATTTCCAAAAGGGCATATAGGGGTTATAATGTCTCAAATGTATGTCGCCTCACCTATAGTCAGTGTCATTCCATCTTACAACAGTGTCATTCCATTTCCAAAAGGTGATATACGGGCTACAATGGCACCAAAGTACGTCATTCCACCTTTAATTAGTGTCATTCCACCTTACAACAGTGTCATACCATTTCCTAAAGGGCGTATACGGGCTACAGCGTCTCAGAATTATTTCATTCCACCAATATTCATGGTCATTCCATCTTACAACAGTGTCGTTCCATCTTACAACAGCGTCATTCCATTTCCTTAAAAGGATATTGGGGCTACAACACTCAAAAGTATGTCATTCCACCTATAATAATTAGTATCATTCCATCTTACAACAGTGTCAAACTATTTCCCAAATGGCATATCAGATAGGGGCTACAATGTCTCAAACGTAAGTCATTCCACCTACAATCAACCTACAATTATTGTCATTCAACCTTACAGCAGTGTCATTCCATTTCCCAAAATGGATAGAGGGGCTACAATGTCTCAAACGTATGCCATTCTACCTATAATCACTGTCATTCTAAATTACTGCCAATTTTGACTGAATCAGTGACCATATAACTAAGAAGTGTGGTATATGATTTGACTGGTAATCGAACTTGGTCAAGAATTTGCAACTATAAACATCCTCTGCAAGTTTGGTTAAGACAAAATGAAAACTATTTGAATAATAGAGGCTTTAGGCTATAACGGACAATTTTGACTGAATCAATGCTCATAACTCGAGAGGTGTTTAATGCGAACTGTTAATCGAATTTGCACATATAAACATTATCTGCAAGTGAAGATCAGATTTGGTGAAGATCAAATGAAAATTATTTGAGTTAGAGAGCGGACAAGGCTAAACCGGTCAATTTTGACTGACTCAAGGGCCACAACTTAGAGGTATCTACTGCGATTTGACTGGTAATCGAACTTGGTCAGGATTTTACACCTTTAAACATTCTCTAAATGTTTGGTGTAGATCAAATGAAAACTATCTGAGTTAGAGAGCGGACAATGCTGAAACGACCAATTTTGACTGAATCAAGGGCCATAACTCAAATATGTCTTATGTGATTCAGATGGTAATCGAACTTGGTCAAGATTTTACACTTATTAACATTCTTTGATAGTTTGGTGAAGATCAGATGAAAACTAGTTGAGTTAGAAAGCGTACAAGTTTAAACCGGCCAATTCTGACTGAATAAAGGATCATAACTCAAAGGTGTCTCGTGTTATTTAAATGGTAATCGAACTTGGTCAATATTTTACACTTAATAATATTCTTTAAAAGTTTGATGAAGATCAAATAAAAATTATTTGAGTTAGAGAGCGGACAAGGCTAAAACGGTCAATTTTGACTGACTCAAGGGCCACAACTCATAGGTGTCTAATGCAATTTGATTGGTAATAGAACTTGGTCAGGATTTTACACTTTTAAACATTCTCTAAATGTTTGGTGTAGATCAAATGAAAACTATCTGAATTAGAGAGCGGAAAATGCTAAAACGGCCAACTTTGACTGAATCAAGGGCCATACCTCATAGGTCTCTGATGCTATTTCGGTGGTAATCGAACTTTGTCAATGTTTTACAATTATAAATATTCTCTGAAAGTTTGAGGAAGATCAAATGAAAACTATTTGAGTTAGAGAGCGGACAAGGCTCAAACGGTCAATTTTGACTGAATCAAGTACCATAACTCATAAGGGTGAGGTTGGGCGCCCATAAACCGGTTTAAACCCCCGGTGACTTTTGTCACTGACCGTTCCAAGGCGGTACTTCCATCTTCCTCCTATTGTATGTTTGTTTTGTCTTTGTGCGTCTCTTGTTGTTTTTTCTACCCATGTACATTTGCTGTTTCCTTGTGTTGCTGTTCGGGCGAGTGTTTGTTCTGTATGTGGTGTTTCCTGTATGACTCATTTTTGTACTCATATGTGTCTAGTGTTATTTAAGTGGCAATCGAACTTGGTCAGGATTTCACACCTATGAACATTCCCTAAATGTTTGGTGAAGATCAAATGAAAACTGTCTGAGTTAGAAAGCGGACAAAGCTAAAACGGCCAATTGTGATTAATCCATGGCCATAATGTATTATAATGTTATAATGACAAATAATGACAATTATAATGTGTCAAATGCGATTTGGATGGTAATCAAACATGGTCAAGAGTTAACATCTATAAACATTCGCTGAAAGTTTGGTGAAGATCAGATGAAAACTAGTTGAGTTAGAGAGCGGACAAAAAACGTGACGGACTGACTGACTGAAGGACGGACTGATGGACAAGCCGATTACTATAGGGCACCCACACCAAGGTGTGGGCCCTAATTAGTGTAATTCCACCTTACAACGGTGTCATTTCATTTACATTTCCTAAAGGACATATAGGGCTTATACTATCACAAATGTATGTAATTCGACCTATAATCAGTGTCATTCTATCTTACAACAGTGTACTTCTATTTCCCAAAGGGCATGGACTACAACGTCTCAGAAATATGTTATTCTACCTATAATCAGTGTCATCCCATATTACAACATTACATCAGTGTCATTCTTCTTCTGAAAGGGGATATACGGGCTACGATGACTCAAAAGTATGTCATTAATTGATATCATTCCACCTCACAACAGTGTCATACCATTTCCCAAAGGGCATATAGAGGCTACAATGTCTCAAAAGTAAGTCATTTCACCTACAATTAGTATCATTCCCCCTTACAACAGTGTCATTTCATTTCCCAAAGGGGATATAGAGGCTACTATGTCCCGAAAGTATGTCATTCCACCTATAATCACCGTCATGCTACCTTATAACAGTGTCATTCTATTTACCTAATGGCATACAGGGACTACAATGTCTCAAAAGTGTGGCATTCCATTACAATCAGTGGCATTCCACCTTAAAGCAGTATAATCCCATTTCAGAAGGGGATATAGGAGCTACAATATATCACAAGAATGTCAATCCACTCATAATTAGTGTCATTCAACCTTACAACAGTGTCATTTTATTTCCAAAAGGGCATACACGGACTACAACGTCTCAGAAATATGTCATCCCACCTATAATCAGTGTCATTCCATCTTACAATAGTGTCATTCCATTTCCCTAAGGGGATATACGGGCTACAATGAATCAAAATTATGTCATTCCACGTATAATCCTTGCCATTCTACCTTATAACAGTGTCATTCCTTTTCCTAAAGGGCAAATAGGGGCTACAATTTTTCAAACGTATGTCATTATACCTATAATCCTTGCCACTCAGTGTCGTTCTATTTCCTAAAGGGCAAATAGGGTTTACATTGTCTCAAAAGTATGCCATTCCGTTATCATCAGTGGTATTTCACCTTACAACATTGTCTTACTATTTCATAAGGGAGTACAGGAGCTACAATACATCACAAAAATGTCATTCCACTCGTAATAAGTGTCATTCCACCTTACAACAGTGTCACTTCATTTCCCAAGGGGCATATTGGGGCTATGGTGTCTCAATGTATGTCATTCCACCTACAAGCAGTGCCAATCTATCTTACAACAGTGTCATTCAATTTCTCAAAGGGCATATGCGGACTACAACCTCTCAGAAATATGTAATTCCGCCTATAATCCAAGAGGATAATGGAGCTAAAATGGCTGTAAAGGATGTCATTTCATCGTACAACAGTGACATACCATTTCCAAAAGGGCATTTATGGTTTACACAATCTCAAAAATATTCCATTCCACATATAAGCAGTGCAATCCACCTTTCAAAAGTGGTGTTCAATTTCCCAAAGGACATATACGGGATACCATGCCTCAAAGTATGTCATTCCATCTGTAATCACTGTCATTCCACCTTAAATTGTCATTCTACGTTCTAAAGTATTGGGGTTTAGGGGATATGACTCTGTGTCTCTTTAACGTTGTCATTCCACCTTGTAATAAACTGAATGACAAGGGACCATTTATAGTAGAAAACTATTACCTGTCATTCGTCATTCCATTTTCTTTCGTCATTCACTTTAGGGAGTCCCAATTTTGTTACCGTTCGATGAAAAAAAGATTCTGTTTATCTATAATATTTTGTTGTATTCATAATTTGTCAATCTGGGATTAATTAGATAAAAACCGATTGGACCCCGATGCAAAGTGACTGCTAGTGGCTGTAGTAAATTTTCGATGGAGATCAGGAGGTATAGAGTTGGGTCAGCGGACTGTCAATCATAAATTTACCCAGTATTTATGCCAAAGGTGTTCAGTTCACCTGAGCAAAACCGAAAAATATGCAATATATTTTTCTAAATCTAGCCGAAATTGCGTACTCCTATTGGCTAACAAAGTAGGGCACACGGTTAAAATGCCTACATCGTTACTTCTCGACAGATATGTGGGCAACCAAGAGTCAGATTATGACAAATAGAAACTATAAAAGTGTGTCTGTAAGACACAGCGATGCCTCCGTGTTTGTGCTTGCCTAGCTGCACGTACAATTCCTTTGACCATGACCTTTCCGGGCAGCATGGGCTGTGTGGGTAATGAAAGTATGGATGGAGTTTACTGTGTACATGTAATTCCATGCCAACAGCTATAGCGGTTAGTGAGATATAAGACAACAAAAAACTGTGACAACCAACGGCATGTAAAATCCCTAAGTCATTTGACCTTGACCTTTGGCTTATAGGCAGCATGGGCTTGGTGCGCAATGAAAAAATGAATTGTGTTTAATGTGTACACCTACAGTGGTTAGGGAGATATAAGACAATGAAAACAATAAGACAACCAAATTCTCATAAAAGTCATTTGACCTTGACATTGGACTTGCAGGTAGCATGGCATGCATGTGCAATAAAAGTATAGATGGTATTTAAAGTTCATATGCGATTCCATGCGAATGGCTACAGTTGTTAGGGAGATATAAGACGACGAAAACCTGTGACAACCAACTGCACGTAAATGTGACAACCTACTGCACGTAAAAAATACAAAGTCATTCCTAAGTCATTTTACCTTGACATTGGGCTTGCGGGCAGAATGGGTTGGGTGTGCCATGAAAGTATAGACGGTATTCAATGTGTATATGCAATTCCATGCAAATAGCTACAGTGGTTAGGGAGATATAAGACGATAAAAACGGTGACAACCAACTGCACGTAAAATTTCCTAGGCATTTGACCTTAACCTTGGGCTTGCGGGAAGCCTTGGCTGGGTGTGCAATGAAAGTATGGATGGTGTTTAACGTACATATGCAATTCCATGGCAATAACTACAATGGTAAGGGAGATATAAGGCAATGTAAAGACTGTGACAACCAACTGCACGTAAATGTGACAACCAACTGCACGTAAACTTTCCATTTGACCTTGACCTTAGGCTTACTGGCAGCATGGGTGCCAACTGATAGCACAGATGGTGATGGATGTGTATGTGAAGTTTTATGTGTATAGGTATAGAAATTACTGACATATAACACTTTATAGCAAACGTGCGGATGGACGGACGTTCTAACGGATTGAGTGTATGTGGCTATTCCTTTGTTCAAAATAGCCACACAAACTGAAAATAAGCCCCACATAAAACCAATGAGAACAAAAGATCTTTTGTTCTCATGTAATTACATATAAACAGGAATTGTTAGCGCACACAGACAGACAGACGGACGGAAAGGTGCAAAACATAATGACCCCCTGACTATCGTCACGGGGGCATAAAAAGCTCACATTAAACGACTCATTTGTCTTATCTAATGTGGGCAGTGTTAATCACATGGGGGTCTGAACCGATGTTCAGAAATATTTTCTGACATCAGAGTTTTCTTCCATGAAGCGATTGTAATCTGCCGTGCATTCGTCTCTAAGAACAATTTCAGAAGTATTCACACAATAATCACGCTATTCTCAATATAAATGTATTGCAGTTTTACATAGTACAGTTGTATAGAAAAGAATCTCACCATCATGTGTTCTTATCTTGTCCCCATGTGCTTCCAAAACCTGTTTTGCCATTTCTGGAATAATGAAATCATGAAACAATACTAGTCAGCGAGACGCTGCAATTAATACATGTTCATCCAGGTCATGTCGCCAGTTAAGAGATCAGACGTATAAAGGTTAATTTTGTAAATGCCTGAATGTGTCCCAGTTATCTTCCTGTAGCTCATAACATAACAAGTGGGACATATATCAAGCAAAAATTGTAAAACAACCCCCTTAAAAACATAATGAATTAATCAAACCCTCAAATTAACCTTTCCGTTGACTCAATAAGAGAAAATGCAATGACAATTTTCAGATGTGTTTCTGGGGTTGCTGCGGACGTTCGTGTGGCATCTCCTATCCGACTTCAGCTTTTAAGAAGTCCTCTTCCGTCTTACTGCAGCAATGTAAGCGACTAAAATTGAATGCTACTTTGTAAATACCAAATCGATTAGACCACTGTTTGCAATATCCATGTAACCTGATTTGCATATGGGAAATAATCAATTTGCCGTATGTACAAAACACATGGTCATTGCTTATAGAATTTTTATTGAAGCAGAACATCATTACATCGGCCATTGAACCGAGCTGATACCAAAGTTTTGCTATGTTGCAAATAAAGAAATAACAGAACTTGCATATGTTTGGAAAAAAGCCTTCAGGGATATTTCAGAGAAAAATCCATTTGGAACGACTTGCAATTGAAGCTGTTTAGTGATTTAAGGTTTTGTCATGAACAGCTGTTATTTTTATTTTCCCGCTAATTGGAATATTAAACCGTGACAACATTAACTAATATACTTTCTAAATGTATATACTCTAGTTGGCGATAGAAACAAGGTAAAACTTCTGTCTATTTGAGTTTCAGAAGACCGCCCAGAACCTTTAGACTGTTATTTGCAGTGCCTTCAATTTCATTTAGTTTGCTGTAATTGTAGCACTCGAAACTCATGTTTTTGTGTTTCGACAAAGCACGTTATGACTGGTAGACATTTATTCATTGCCACTCCCAAGACCGGTGCTTATCCACGATTGTCAATTGTAATTTGCAGATTGTATGATTGTGAGTATTCACAGGTCACACAATTGGCGACATTTGCACTTACTTATTACTCTTGAAAAGAGGTTAAACAAACTAAAGGTTTTGTATTGCTTAAAAAGTTCCTTCTATAACCGATTTATTACCTGTTCAATTTTACTGTTTCATCCGCTGAGAAACACATACAGATGGTACTAAATTTCCAACTATAAAGATGTTCGAGATTGTTTATCTATATGTTCATTAAAAGAAATTGACGAGCAAGCCGATAAAATTATTTTTCGATCAGATCCTCTCATAGGAACGGCTAGTTTGATACAAAAAGTACAAAAATGAGTCATGCAGGAAATACCACATACAGAACAAACACTCGCCCGAACAGCATCACAAGGAAACAGCAAATGTACATGGGTAGAAAAAACAACAAGAGACGCACAAAGACAAAACAAACATACAATAGGAGGAAGATGGAAGTACCGCCTTGGAACGGTCAGTGACAAAAGTCACCGGGGGTTTAAACCGGTTTATGGGCGCCCAACCTCACCCTTATTCCATCCCCATCCTAAAAGACAAACAGTGTAAATAAACGTATCCCCTCTCCGACTAATCTACAACAACCGCGACAGCAAATACAGTGGTAAAGTGCATGTATAACAAAAAAACATTTAATTGAACATACTGTATCCACCTATCGCTAGTGTACTCAATGATTGAGCTGCAAACAGAGTAACTGTAGAAAAGTAATAAAGGGTACGACAAAAATGAAACAGTACAGATATCCGACGTTCTCCTTCCATGTCTGGATTTAAGAGGTCGCCTTCATAGAGTACTAAACCTTTCTTGTCGGCGTACATGCAAAGAGGCCAGCGTGATTGCCAACTGTAAAAGGGTTCACAACCAAACATGCAGTATGTTGTAATAATACAGGATCATATCCCTTTTTAATGAATTGTTTTATATATTTGATGAACAAAGTGAGAAAATGGGTATGTCCAATAATTCTACGAAGTTTGTAAATCACATCACCATAAAATTCAGGATGTGAAATACCGTGTCGCAAAAGTACCTTGAGATTACATTTGTACTTGCCAATAAGCGAGAGATTTCGATAGTAAAATTTAGAGAAAGTTTTTCTTAGTTTATGGTATCTATATCCTTGTTTAAGCAGCTTTTCAGTTAAAATGAGATTACGACTGTTAAAATCGTCAATAGATGAACAAGCTCTAGCAAAACGAATAAGTTGAGATATATAAACCCCGTAAGATGGAGCACGGGGAACATCCCCGTCAAGATGAGGAAAATTTACAATATTAAAATCAAAATCATCTCTTTTGTCATATATTTTAGAAGAAATCATTCCATTATTAATTTTCAGGTCTAGGTCAAGAAACGCTGCATAATTGTCGGACGGGTTAGCTTTATTCAATTTGAGTTCTTTAGGATAAATTGTAGGAATCAGAGCATTAAAGAAAGGGTTATCTAAGTTAAAAATATCATCTAAATATCGACAAGTATCATTGAAGGCTTTTATAACATCTTCTTGTGATTGAGGATTCAAACTCAACATGAAATCTCTCTCATAGCAGTACAAAAACAAATCTGCGACAAGTGGTGCACAATTCGTGCCCATGGGAATACCAATTACCTGACGGTATATAGCATTCCCATAACGTACAAATATGTTATCCAAAAGAAAGGTTAGTGCTTCGCAAACTTCTGAGCAAGTCCAATTGGTGTAATATTTCATTTGCTCGTCAGTAAAGAAAGCTTTCTCAGCATTACATGCCAAGAACGATGTTTTTTCTCGGGCAAATACTTTCTGGATCAAGTTAGTAAGCTTATCCTTAATCAAAATATGAGGAAGAGTTGTGTACAGAGTAGAAAAGTCGTAAGTGCTTACAGTGGATGCAAGATACCTTTTGTTCTTAAGTTTGTTTAAGACTTCTGAAGAGTTCTTAATAGACCAGAAGAGATTTATTCCAGAATTTTCATAAGTCTTATCACAGTAAAATTTTACATGTTCCTTTGCCTTCGTTAAACAAGAAGTCCAAAGTATAGACAATTTAGTAGTTGTACATGAACTAGAATTTGCAATGAAACGCGCTTTATATGGTTTTTTATGTAGTTTTGGTAACCAATACATAGTAGGAAGTTTATGTTGTGTAATTTTAAATATCGGTTCCAAATTGTTCACACTTTTTGACATGGTCTGAAATGATGGTCTTTTCGTCAGTGGTAACTGAAATGATTGACTTGGTATTAGTAATTTCCTGCTTCAAGACATCGATATAATGTAATCGTCAAATAATAATCACATTATTTGATGCCTTATCAGCAGGAACAAAAACGTATTTTGAATGGAAATCCTGTAAACCCTTTTTAAGATGTCTAAATGAAGTTCTAGGTTTAGGTGGAAGAAGGTGTTTATTAGAGCTGTAAAAGGAAATGCGTTTATCAATTATATCAAAAATTAGTTTTTTCCAACAAGAAAGGGCAGTAGACTCAACATGTTTTCTTCGACACCATTTAAAACTAAAATTTTGTAAAGCCTCCGCAATCTGAACTCGACAAGAATTAAAATCTATCAAGGATGGTATTCTATATTTGGGACCTTTATTCAAAAGAGATCGTAGACGTTTATCTTTAATTATCTCAAAATTACCAGTAATCACATGACCAGCCGGAGAATAGCAAAATTTTGAGGTGGCGCAATCTCAATTATCAGGAATATTATCATTAATATTAAGGTCGGCCACAATTTTATTATAGTTGAAAATTGTATTTCTGATGGGTTTGTTATATTTGTAGCAGATGATAGGTGGTTCTGTATTTTTAAAGTATTTAGGAATAGTGTCAATTACATTTTTGTCTCTAAAAATACTTTGGAGGTCAATAAAATCAATACCTTTATTAATAAAAGGAATTTTCAAGAAGAATCTTTGGTGTTCATATAATTTGTCGATGTGCGGTCTGAGAACATGTAGAGTAAAGCTTTGTATCAAACTAGCCGTTCCTATGAGAGGATCTGATCGAAAAATAATTTTATCGGCTTCCTCGTCAATTTCTTTTAATGAACATATAGATAAGGAGGAAAGTCTAGAAAGCATGGCATGTTTACCCGAAATTAGGCGTAAAGTATGTAGATCAAGAAGAGTCAATTTCAAACGAGATTTTCGTTTAATATTACCATTCTTGCGAATGCCATGCGATCGAGATTTGCGTTTTCTAATAGAAAAAATATCTATATCTGGTTCTTTTGAAATATTTCCAGTCTGGTAAATATTATCATTCAGTCCTAAAGGAAAAGGTGTTTGCAATTTTTTGATCCAATTTAATTCAGATATAAATCTAGCTTTCGATTTAAAGCTACTAGTCGCCTCCTTATCATATGTTATATGCTCAACAATTTGTACTAAAACATCTTTAAAAGAATGGCCAGATTTCCGAAAGTGTTGGTATAAAAAATTGTTTAGTTTACGATTTCGACACTGATATGCATGCTCACGAAATCGAGTTTTCAAAGCACGTCCTGTTTGTCCTACGTACTGTATACCGCAACTAGGCGCGTTTCAAGTTAAAACATAAATAACGTCAGTAGTAGTACAATCAACGTCTGAGTTTATCTTGACATTAAATGTTCTACCATTAACTGTAGATTTTATAGTGGAATTACAAGAAACGTTATTACAACATATGCACCTCTTAGCAAAGCACTTTTGGATAATTGGATACACTCTGTGTCGCCTGCATAAGGACCGTTTACGAATAGAAGAAACATTTTGGATAACAGATTTTAAAGGTGAAAGTACAACTCTTGGTCCATTGATAAAACATTTATTAATAGAAAGAGATGGTATGTGAAAAGATGAAGCCGACTGAAGATTAAGTTGTTTTAAACGAACAAAAGGTTGAAGGGAAGAGAAATTAGAAATATTTCTGGGTACTTGTACAGACGACACAGATTGCATATTTAAAGCTTTTAGTTCTATTCGAGGTATCTTAACTTTATTCATATTGGAAAGTGATAGAGGGGCACCTGTATTGTGTTCATCAACACGTCAATTACATTAGTGTAGCTACCAAGTGCATCAAATTGTTGGTGAACACAACACCTACCACGAGGTGCATGACATACTTATGATGATGTAAGAGGCGAATGAGAGTTGTGTGTGTTACTTGCATATCCTGCAAGAGAATGATAACAACATCGATTACGTGTACGGGGAGACTTTTTACGGCCACCACACGGCACAAGCAACAATGTTGTGATAATAAAAGTACAAAAATGAGTCATGCAGGAAATACCACATACAGAACAAACACTCGCCCGAACACTCTACATGTTCTCAGACCGCACATCGACAAAATATCTGAACACCAAAGATTCTTCTTGAAAATTCCTTTTATTAATAAAGGTATTGATTTTATTGACCTCCAAAGTATTTTTAGAGACAAAAATGTAATTGACACTATTCCTAAATACTTTAAAAATACAGAACCACCTATCATTTGCTACAAATATAACAAACCCATCAGAAATACAATTTTCAACTATAATAAAATTGTGGCCGACCTTAATATTAATGATAATATTCCTGATAATTGAGATTGCGCCACCTCAAAATTTTGCTATTCTCCGGCTGGTCATGTGATTACTGGTAATTTTGAGATAATTAAAGATAAACGTCTACGATCTCTTTTGAATAAAGGTCCCAAATATAGAATACCATCCTTGATAGATTTTAACTCTTGTCGAGTTCAGATTGCGGAGGCTTTTCAAAATTTTAGTATTAAAAGGTGTCGAAGAGAACATGTTGAGTCTAATGCCCTTTCTTGTTGCAAAAAACTAATTTTTGATATAACTGATAAACGCATTTCCTTTTACAGCTCTAATAAACACCTTCTTCCACCTAAACCTAGAACTTCATTTAGACATCTTAACAAGAGGGCCAGAATGGCCCTGAAGCGCTCACCAGACAATCAGAGGAGAAGATTTTCAAAGTTTTCACTTTATGTTTCTATTGAAAGCTGGCTACTCCTAGGGCAGGGCCAATTTTGACCACAGGGGTATAATTTATATAACATTTGTAGAGGACCTGAACATGAAGCTATGTGCCAAATATGAAAGTTATGAACCTTCCAGTTTCAAAGAAGATTTTTACTATATATTTTTATTGAAAACTGACCACCCCTCGGGTGGGGCCAATTTTAATCCCATGGGCATAATTTAAACAAGGCCATACAAAGTTCTGACTAAAGGCGATCAACTGTTCTTCTGAACGGGTATGTGTACCCTTGCATTCCAAACTGATTTTTTTGCATTTGAATATTATTATAAATTATTACATAATAATTGCATAATCATAAGTATAAATTAATAGTTTAAAGTAATACAATTTCATGTTAAAAAATATTTCATAATTTATTTGAAATCTTTAATTTGGCATTCTGGAGTCTTTACATGATTTACCCTTCTTCTGAACTGCAGGGCAGGTTATAATAATATCATAATGCCAATCACTATTATTAATTAACCCTTCCCTCATACAAACGTGTTTTCACATTTTTGAAAACAGTAGACCCAGATTGGATGCCTCCTATAGGAGCCATCTGATCAGGGCCTGCTGTGTTTATACATCTGTTCCTTAAGTTTCTAAAATGGCTACAATATGTTCCACCTACTATATTTCATTATAACTATTTTGTAGATGAATATTCAGTAGGTTGTGAAATTTGGGAAAAAATGACTACAATGTTCCACCTTCCATACTTCATTTTAACTATTTTGTTCATGAATATGCAGTAGGCATTCAAATTTATAATAAACATAGAACAGGCAAAGGGTTAAGGCACAGAGCTCCAGCACCAGATACAGGTGACCTAAAAATAGCCACTGGTCATCTATCCCACTGCTTGACTGGATGACCTATTTATGAGCAAAGAGAAGATGCTTAAAATGGCAGTCAGCTATAAGTTTGCTAGAAAACTGTCCACCTTGTTGTGTAGCCAATTTTGACCACAGGAGCATAATTTATATAACTTTTGTAGAGAACCTGAACATGATGCTATGTGCCAAATATGAAGGCTGAGAACCTTCCAGTTACAGAGGAGATGATATTCAAAGTTTTCACTATATGTTTCTATAGAAAACAATGCACCCCTGGGGTGGGGCCAATTTTGACCCTAGGGACATAATTTATATAACTTTTGTAGAGGACCTACAGATGATGCTATGTGCCAAAGATGAAAGCTGAGACCCCTGTAGATTCAGAGGAGAAGAATTTTAAAGGTTCAAATTGTTGACGACCGACGACGGACGACGCACGACGCACGACGCACGACGCACGCCGACGGACGACAGACATCAGGCTATCACAAAAGCTCACCCTGAGCACTTTGTGCTCTGGTGCTGAGCACTTTGTGCTCTGGTGAGCTAAAAAGGGTTTACAGGATTTCCATTCAAAATGCGTTTTTGTTCCTGCTGATAAGGCATCAAATAATGTGTTTATTATTTGACGATTACATTATATCGATGTCTTGAAGCAGGAAATTATTAACACCAAGTCATACATTTCAGTTACCACTGACGAAAAGACCATCATTTCAGACCATGTCAAAAAGTGTGAACAATTTGGAACCGATATTAAAATTACACAACATAAACTTCCTACTATGTATATGGTTACCAAAACTACATAAAAAACCATATAAAGCGCGTTTCATTGCAAATTCTAGTTCATGTACAACTACTAAATTGTCTATACTTTGACTTCTTGTTTAACGAAGGTAAAGGAACATGTAAAATTTTACTGTGATAAGACTTATGAAAATTCTGGAATAAATCTCTTCTGGTCTATTAAGAACTCTTCAGAAGTCTTAAACAAACTTAAGAACAAAAGGTATCTTGCATCCACTGTAAGCACGTACGATTTTTCTACTCTGTACACAACTCTTCCTCATATTTTAATTAAGGATAAGCTTACTAACTTGATCCAGAAAGTATTTGCCCGAGAAAAACATCATTCTTGGCATGTAATGCTGAAAAAGCTTTCTTTACTGACGAGCAAATGAAATATTACACCAATTGGACTTGCTCAGAAGTTTGCGAAGCACTAACCTTTCTTTTGGATAACATATTTTTACGTTATGGGAATGCTATATACCGTCAGGTAATTGGTATTCCCATGGGTACGAATTGTGCACCACTTGTCGCAGATTTGTTTTTGTACTGCTATGAGAGAGATTTCATGTTGAGTTTGAATCCTCAATCACAAGAAGATGTTATAAAAGCCTTCAATGAAACTTGTCGATATTTGGATGATATTTTTAACTTAGATAACCCTTTCTTTGATGCTCTGATTCCTACAATGTATCCTAAAGAACTCAAATTGAATAAAGCTAACCCGTCCGACAATTATGCAGCGTTTCTTGACCTAGACCTGAAAATTAATAATGGAATGATTTCTTCTAAAATATATGACAAAAGAGATGATTTTGATTTTAATATTGTAAATTTTCCTCATCTTGACGGGGATGTTCCCCGTGCTCCATCTTACGGGGTTTATATATCTCAACTTATGCGCTTTGCTAGAGCTTGTTCATCTATTGACGATTTTAACAGTCGAAATCTCATTTTAACTGATAAACTGCTTAAACAAGGATATAGATACCATAAACTAAGAAAAACTTTCTCTAAATTTTACTATCGAAATCTCTCGCTTATTGGCAAGTACAAATGTAATCTCAAGGTACTTTTGCGACACGGTATTTCACATCCGGAATTTTATGGTGATGTGATTTACAAACTTCGTAAAATTATTGGACATACCCATTTTCTCACTTTGTTCATCAAATATATAAAACAATTCATTAAAAAGGGATATGATCCTGTATTACTACAACATACTGCATGTTTGGTTGTGAACCCTTTTACAGTTGGCAATCACGCTGGCCTCTTTGCATGTACGCCGACAAGAAAGGTTTAGTACTCTATGAAGGCGACCTCTTAAATCCAGAAATGGAAGGAGAACGTCGGATATCTGTACTATTTCATTTTTGTCGTACCCTTTATTACTTTTCTACAGTTACTCTGTTTGCAGCTCAATCATTGAGTACAATAGCGATAGGTGGATACAGTATTTTCAATAAAATGTTTTTTTGTTATACATGCACTTTACCACTGTATTTGCTGTCGCGGTTGTTGTAGATTAGTCGGAGAGGGGGTACGTTTATTTACACTGTTTGTCTTTTAGGATGGGGATGGAATAAGGGTGAGGTTGGGCGCCCATAAACCGGTTTAAACCCCCGGTGACTTTTGTCACTGACCGTTCCAAGGCGGTACTTCCATCTTCCTCCTATTGTATGTTTGTTTTGTCTTTGTGCGTCTCTTGTTGTTTTTTCTACCTATGTACATTTGCTGTTTCCTTGTGTTGCTGTTCGGGCGAGTGTTTGTTCTGTATGTGGTGTTTCCTGCATGACTCATTTTTGTACTTTTATTCATCTACTCGTATTATAACAAACATACAACATGTGATATTGTATACTTTCTTTTAACCCTTCGCTTGCTATTCACATCAATATACCCACCTGTAAATAGTGAAGACCCAGATGAGACAGCTCCTGCACGAGCTGTCTCATCAGGGTCTGCACTATTTACAAGTTTGTTGTGCAACCAGTGCACTCCACACCAGTGATTGCACAGCGAAATACTTGTACACAGTGAAGATATATGTAATTATACAACAGGGCATGGGTAATGAAGGAGAAATGTATTTTAAAATTCAGCAAGCGAAGGGTTAATATTAATAATACAAATTCTAGGATTTAATTAGCTAGTGTCGAAAAGACACCGACACCTCCGTAGGGACCAGTATTATATACAGTGAAGCTCACTTATAGCGAACTCGGATATAACGAAAGACCGGATAATACAAAAGAAAAAAAATCCCCGATCTTTTCCTTCTTTGTTTCTATTCACATCTGCCTGCTTAATACAAAATCGGTTATAACGAAAATTCGGCTAAGACAAAGTTATTTCCTTGTCCCGAGAACGAAATTTCTATGAAAAATAGTTCGGTTATTACAAACTCAACTGAATGTCGCAGTTTGAAAATATTTCACATCTACCGCGATAAAGAACTGTACAGCAAACACCTTCACCGACTATCGCCTCGGTACGTAATGAACATAATTGACCACACTGCATGTACATATCTCCCAATCTTTGTTGACGGTCAAGTTTTCTGTTGAGGACACACTATTGCATCATTACCACAAACAATGAAAACGGCGCATAAAACATACATTGTTGGCACCGTGTGAGGCATAAACATGCTGCTGAGTCCGAATGCAGAAGGGACGAATTTGATGAAAGAATAGTATCCCGCTTTATTTACCAATTTCAATAACGTGATTGAAACCAGTTGCAATCGTAATCGACTAGTAACCGTGCATCTGATTGGATGAATGTTCTCATTTCCTGTCGTATATTTTGATTTCGGCCAATAGAAACGTTTGTCAGAATACATGTTGCAACTTCATACTTTGCATTGAAGCAGCCGTAGATAACTATTCTAAGATATTTTTCGGACAACCGGCAAAGAAATAGGCAAAATCTGATGGTAAACCCAATATACCATGTAGTTCCAGCGAGATCACTGCCACTTGGCTGAACACTGATGGTCATAATTTATGTCGTGATACATAGCTAAGCACATATAGATTTATAAAAAAAAAATATTGAAGGTACACGAATCATCACGACACCAGGAATAAAAACATAAATGTGATAAGTAATTGAAGTGTGCACTTACATGCATATAAGACATTCTCTCCACTAGAATAACTATAGAGTCAGTCTAGTTTTGCACTGAGCCATTGATACAGGGAAGCAAATGGTCAACTCGTTTCACCAATATTGTTATTTATAACTGATGTGAATTTGCTTTTCCTTTACATTTTATAAGAGACATGCTATGAAATTACCAAACACATGACAAACCCAGCTGTATGCATGTAGACTTTGGTCAGCAGCTACATTATAATGTGGCTTCTGGTCAGGATCAGAATTTGCATAACCTTGGTATACTATAAATTCTGAAGGGAGGTGATCTCCTGAGAGCAAAGATTGCAACACAAAAAGAGAAAATTGCAGACTCGGTTTTATTGAGTCTGTTCGTGAACAGTAATTGAAAGTGTAACACTGCTCACGCCCCCTAGCACCGGCTTAAGCGGTATTCAATTTTCAGAACAAGAAGTACTGAAATTCATGATCTCAAAGGATCAGAAGGTATAACAACACTGAGAATGAAGTACGGGGCGACGTTTTACGGCCGCCACACAAGCACTTAACACCTGCTGTTGTGGAAGATTATAAATTCAATAACGAAATTCGCTATATCCAAACATTTATAACGAAAGTTCGTCTGATCGATATAACAAAGTTTGGATATAGCGAAATAAATATTAAGGTCCCCAGGATTTCGTTATAAGTGAGCTTCACTGTATACACATAATAAGACTATAGTTGTCAATTCAGACCTCATAAAATTATATCTGCATTTATTAGTTTAGTCTATTTAGTAGATGGATATAATGAATTCTGTAAGTGCCAGTATAAGTCCCTAAGTAATTTAGTTACCTATCTCTTTTTCAATTCTCTCTTCGGTTTCTTTTTCCTTTTGAAATAGCAAGTTGTATTTCACCGTCAATTCTGGGTCCATTGGCATGTTTTCCAGCTCCTGCATGGAGTGCACGAATCCACTGTTAAACCGTTGATCCATTCTGCACGCAATTCCTGTTTAAAACGTTTAGAGCGACAATGAGGCACAACTGAAAATAACAACACACGCACGCGCACGCACGCACACACAGACACGCACGCACGAACACACACACACACACCCCCACACCAACCCCCCCCCCACACACATACACACACAAACACACACTAACTCAACCCCCACACACACACACACACATTGAGTATATAGTTGACAGACTTCCACAGTAGTTATGCTATGTTTTACATTTTGTACTGTGATTACTGTCTCCTATGTTGTCAAGAAGTCCGGCTGGGATACCTTTAATTATAATGTTTGTTTAGCTAGGGTGACTTTGAGATAAGTGTGAGGTTAGGACGTCCATAAACCGTTTAAAACCTCCAGTGGTGATTTTGCTACTGACCGTGCCAAGGCGGTACTCTCTTTGCTACCCTTTCTTTTGTTTGTCTTGTGGCTTTGTGCTTGTGCGTTTGTTCATGTTTGTTTCTAGTGCTTGTGTGTTTGTTAGTGTTTTCTGTGTTCTTCTCGTGTGTCTGTGTGTGATTGGTTGCTGTCTATCGATGGCTGTATGTGTGTATATGCGCATAAATTGCTATACAAATTGCTTTCTGTCTGTGTTTTGGTGATGGTGGCGTTTTGTGTGTGGCTTTTCCTACTTGGCTTTACTACTTTCTCATAAAACATGGAATATACGTGTTTTGGGTCTACATTCGGTTTTGATCGGATCATTGTTCAAACTTTGGTTCAATTTAACGGCTACAAACAGAGCTGTTTTGCAAATCGATCAACAAGGACTTAAGATATGATAAATTTTATGAGGTATGACGATTTCCGAGTTTTGGGAAAAAATGATAACATTTATAGAGGAAGAAATGTATACACAATGCATTGTTTGTCTTACTTTTTTGTGGCCATTTCCTGTCTTTGGCTGCTTCTCGGAAGTTTCTTTGGCTCTTTTTTCAATACATCGCGACAAGGTGATGGAGCCAGAGATTACAGGGCGTGCAGTAGCGTCCGTAGATTGCAATAATATTTACTAACGAGACGCAAATTTCGATAATAAAATTTAGAAAACGTTTTCCGAAGTTTGTGATATCTGTAACCTTGGGTAAGAAGTTTATCAGTTAGAACTAAAGAAATATATTCTGAAATCAGAGTTAAAATATTCTAACAAAGAACACGCTCGGGCAAACCGAATAAGTTGAGAAATATAAACCTTATCTAGAAAGGGATAATTAACACTTTTAAAAATTAAAATCACCCCTTTTATCGTATATTATGGATGAAACTTTATCATTTGTGATGGAAAGATTCAAATCTAAAAAGCAAGTCATAATTTGAGATTGATTTTACAATGAGGGGTGCGCCTGCGAGAAGACATGTTAAGGTATCGGTTCGATACTGTTAATGTGCCTATTTGTTTACAAATATGCGAGAGAGAAGATTCAATTAACGTTCGATAAGCTGTTTATTTTCTAAGTTTTTGTTTCTTTATTCAATACTTGGGCAATATCGTATCGAATTATACATCATACGTGCACAGGAAATCGTGTTAAAAGCAATTAGTGCGCGAAAAAAGGTTTTAAAAGTAATAAATTGTTCAAAACATGAATATTTTGCTCTGTTTTACATTTCGTTTCACTAAAGGTGAAAAATCTATAAACGATATGTACCGGTGATGCCTTATTTAGCATGTAGCACCGACATGTACACTTATTTTGCAGGTTTTAAATTGCCTTTGACGAGCTTATCCATACTATCACATCCGTGTACATGTTTTGTCTTGTGGCTTTATCGTTTCTCGTTAGATGGTGTTTGATGCGGTGTCATTCCGTGTGTGGCTCTCCCTGTTTGACTATTTTTCCATATTTACGGGCAGATGACATTTAACGCCGATGAGACTGTAATATTTTACAGAGCCTTGCCAGACAAAACTTTAGAGTTTCAGTCAATCCCTTGCCATGGTGGAAAAGTCAGCAAATAACGCCTGTCTGTAATGATCTGTGCCAACATGAGCGGAACTGAAAAAATCCCTCTGTTCGTTATAGGGAAATCTCAGAAATCACGATGTTTTAAGAACGTTTGTAGCCTCCCCACCACATACAAGGCCAACAAAAAAGCATGGATGACTTCCAAGCTTTTTACTGAATGGGTACGGAACCTCGACGAGAAAATGGCCCGAAATGGAAGTAAGATTTCTCTCATTATTGAGAACTGCCCAGCGCATCCAGAAATGAAGAACCTGAAGGCTGTAAAGCTCATATTTTTATCACCGAATACAACCAGCGTGACACAGCCAATGGACTCAGGTGTAATTAAAACCCTGAAGGTTCATTACAGAAAACAGGTCGTAACAAGAAAATTTACGGCGATTGATAATAAAGAAACTTTGACAATCAGCGTGCTGGATGCTTACGAAAGCCTGTGACAGAGTCACGCCAGTAACAATCGCAAATTACAGGCAGTCTGAGTTTAGTATAGATTCAGCAGAAACCACTAGGCTAATCAAGACGATCAAGAAGACGACATTCCGCTTGCTCATCTTATCAGAGCAATTGGAGCTTCCGATAACATGGAAGAGTTCGTAAGTTTCGACGAACATCCTGAGTCGACCGAGCCCGTGTCCGAAGAGGGCATAATCAGCGATCTGCTGGATGCCAGATCAGCAGATGCATGTAAATCGGATGAGGAAGAAGAGGCGACTACTGCAAGGCGACCGTTCCAAGGCGGTACTTCCATTTCCCCCTATTATATATTAGTTTTGTCTTTGTGCGTCTCTTGATGTTTTATAGTTATGTATATTTGCCGTTTCCTTGTGTTGGTGTTCGGACAACTGTTTGTTCTGTATGTGGTGTTTCCTGCATGACTCATTTTTGAACTTTTGATGTTTACTTGCATATTTGTTACGCTATGTTTATATGTCAGTATGATTATGAAGCAAGTGTATGTATTGGAATAAATATTAAAACAAATACCATGGCCTGTGTCTCTCTTCATTACCAATGGTCCGTCATTGTATGACATACACAGAAGTTCGTACTCACAAAAACCCATACATGTAAATTCTTCAATACAAAGTAAAAACTACGATGCAGTAAATAATACAAGCATCCATGCGACTGTAATATGGCGGGTTGTTTGAGGAGATGAACGGTACGAACTATTTTAGGTTTTTGAAAAATGTCATGTGTTTTTTTAGTCGAACTCTCGATGTGTCGAAGTTTTTTTCTGGTCCCTACGAACTCGACATAACGAGAGTGAACTGTGTGTCAATATGTCAGGCCCCTTTTAAAAAACGGGTCTCGATTCTTAAGAAATATCGGCCTGTATCAAATTTGCCATTTTTCTCCAAGGTGTTAGAAAAAGTGGTCGACAAACGTATTTAGAGTCCCACCTGACCTCAAACAATCTACATGAGCACTACCAATCTGCACACCGAAAGCATCATTCAACCGAGACTGTTCTTCTGAAAGGTTCAAAACGACATCCTTCAATCCCTGGATAAAAACGAAACTAGAACACTGACCAAGTCAGAAAGGGCCGTATATGGTGATCAAACATGGCCAAGACTGTTTACCTATAAATATTCTCAGCACGTATGGTGTATAGCAGATGAGAAATGTTTGAGTTAAAGAGCAGACAAGGCTGAAATGGCAAATTTTGACTAATTCAATGGCCATAACTCATGTGTCACATGCAATATAGCTGGTAATCAATCTTGACCAGGATGTTATAGCTATGAACATTCTCTGCAGGTTTGGTGAAGATCAGATGAAAACTGTTTGAGTCAGCGAGCAGACAGGGCTAAAATGGCAAATTTTGACTGAATCAAAGACCATAACTCAGAGGTGTGTCATGAGATTTGACTAGTTATCAATATACGAAAATTATTGAAATATAGAGCGGACAAGGCTAAAACGGACAATTTTGACGGAATCAAGGGCCATAACTCAGAGTTGTCTTAAGCGATTCGACTAGTAATCGAACTTGGTCAAGATTTTGCACCTATGAACATTCTTTGTCAGTTTGGTGAAGATCAAATGTAAACTATTAGAATTAGAGAACGGACAAAAAGCGTGACAGGCTGACAGACTGACTGACGGACTGACCGACAGGGCGATTACTATAGGGCACAACTCCAAGGTGTGGGGCCCTAATTACAGTCCTAGTGATGCTGAATTTATCAGCTGCATTTGACTATCGATCATAAAATGTTGCTAAAACGCCTGGAGAAAGACTTCAGAATCATTGGAAACCCCTTGAGTGGATGCCCTCCTATCTGAATGACAGCTACCAAATAGTCTCACTAGATGAAAAATTGTCTACCCCAGTTAACATGGAATATAGTGTGCTACAGGGATCGGTCCTAGGACCGAAACATTACACCATGTACACAAAACCTGTCGGATCAATCTGCAGAAATCATGAACTCGACCACCACTTTTATTCCAATGGCTCCCAGTTATACCTGTCCTTTAAGCCAAATGCCATTTCCTGTTAACTAGTAGTCTAAACACGACTTGAGGACTGTCTAAAACGTATAGTGTATTGGATGCACCAGAACACGCTGAAGCTCAATACCGACAAAACTGAGACCATCCTATTCCACACAAAACACACAAACGTACCTGAAGACGATCATGTGAAAGTAGGATCTTCTAAAATCAAACCATCCCTGAGTGTGAAAAAAATTGGTACAAGGCTTGATTCACAAATGGAGATGACACCACACGTGAATTTCGTTGTCTAGTTAAGCACAACTCCGGAAAATAGGCTATATAAGATAATACCATTCACCTGATGCTACCAAGACATTGGTAACCTTCCTGGTTACATCAAAACTTGACTACTGCAACTCATTGCTGCATGGAATTTCAAAAATACACTACGAAAACTTCAAAGCGTGCAAAACACAGTAGCCCTCATTATAGCAAGGACTCCTAGATATAATCATATCAGTGATATCACGCCAGTTTTGAAGGAATTCTACTGGCTTCCGGTTCAACATTAAATGAATTCAAAATTCTGACACTTACGTAATAAGCCATGCACAGTGAAGTCCCCAAGTACATTTTAGACATGCTTGACTTGTACATGACTCGCAGAGAGTTAAGGTCAGCAAGTAATTCAGTGTTGTTGGTTGTACCAAGAAGTCATATGGTAAAATATGGGAGTAGAAGTTTCATGAATGCAGTTCCAAAACGTTGGAATGCTCTACCGTCAGGCATCAGAGACGCCAACCAACTTGCATATTTTAAAACATGTCTAAAATTGCATTTCTTCAACATATTTTACTAGGACATTACTAGGACAATTAAGAAAACATAGCTAATAATTACAGATCATGAGGACTGCTGCCTTAGCCACAGAGTGACGATCCTGCCACTCTCTTGTGACAGTCGGGACATTTTCGAATCCCCCTTTCGAATATTTGCTAATTGTTAAATATTGGTTGAGGAAAATCCTGTCTGTTATATGGTTGGGCATTGTTTGTAGGCGCTTGATGTATATTTCGCATTGTGATTGATGGGGGATCTTGATGGTAGGGATATCCCCATATCTATTGAAACCTGGATTGCGGTTTGGGACAGCATTGTATGTCTCATTCAGTGTCGATTGATCTGATATTACGGTATTCCGTCGCCAATTTTGCATATTGGGTGTATATATGGGTGTTTTTATTGCAATGTTTAGTTTATATGCATAAGCTATAAAAACTACCTATTTTATTAACCCATTGTCCAACATATGTAAATATATTCAGAAAATGGGTGATCCTTCGAAAGCAAAATTAGAAATGCAAAAGGAGAAAAAGGAGACGATATTTTATCTTTAGTGTTGTATGCCATACATAACCCTAGCCAAATGGTTCATGGTCATAACTATATGATGTACTGACACTGTAAATGTAATATTTCATTTGAATTCTTGTAACATGAGTGGGCGAAAACATTATAGTCACAGTATGAATGACAAGAGGGCCAGAATGGCCCTGAAGCGCTCACCAGACAATCAGAGTTTTCACTATATGTTTCTATAGAAAACTAGCAGGCCCTGTGGCTGGGTCAATTTTGACCCAAAGGGCACAGATTATATAACTCTTGTAGAGGACCTGAAAGCTAAGCTAAGCTAAGGACCTTCCAGCTCAGAGAAGATTTTCAAAGTTTTAACTTTATGTTTCTATTGAAAGCTGGCTACCGCTGGTGTGGGGCCAATTTTGACCCCAGGAGCATACTTTATATAAAAAATTGTAGAGGACCTGAATATGATGCTATGTACCAAATATGAAAGCTGAAAATCTTCTAGTAATCCATATGAGACACATTACCCCTCAACAGTACCCCTGTACCAAGTTTGAGGACAATACCATAAACCGGTTTCAAGAAAACGGCATGTCCCAATTCGAGACAAAATATGAAGTTAAACAGGGGCATAATTCTGTGTTAGAGTTAAGAAGCTTGGAGAAGACTGTTCCAATATAACATGTATTAAGTTTGAAGGTGGTATCAAAAATAGTTTTCAAGAAAAAAAGGTAATGTCCTGGAAAATGCGAGTGACGGACGACGGATGGATGGACATGGCGATTCCTATATAGCCCTACCACAGGTGGTGGGGGTATAAAAATACAAAACTGGGAAAGGGTTGAATGTCAAATAGGTCTACTATTTGCTGCTTGGCGTATATAGAAGGAAGACGACGCTATCTCGCTATTACAACTTTATTCATATCAAAACGTCAAGAACATGGTCAGAAATAGCACATTGGAACAGAAGATTGAAGATAATTGTAAGCAGGAAACACATGTAAATTCAATGTTATCCTTTTGGTTGTTCTAATACATTTGATAAAGTCATTGGGAAACTATTTTCCAATTGAATGATTGCCTGATGATTTTTATATTAAAACTATCAAACAACTAATTGGTAATTGTGAAGAGCTGTTATCATATCACAAACAACCATTGTTTTCAGCGTTGTTGGTTGGTAAAAAACAATATGCTATGGATATGCTGAGGTGACTTACTCTTGGCTTTTATTTGCAAGACAGTATATCCACAAATGAGACACAGATTATCTCTTCAGAAGAACTGGTCTTACTGGGCTGTCTTTTATATTATTAGCCAAGTACTCTGTCATCAACAGTCTATATCTTAGTAGCAAATTTTAATGTGCGACAACAACAATTATAATTCAAGTGAAAAAGAGAATTATTTGGAGATGGAAGACATGTAGTAAAATTAAGTATAAAAATCAACAGATAAGCACTTTTTATGAATGATCAATGTTCATGTATAGAAGGAACCAAGTTTACAATGGCATTACAGATATTTATAAACATTGTGAATGCATATGAACATATTCAAACAAAGATATGAATATATTAATGTATGTTTACAATGTAACAGAATTAGACATATAAACTTACATAAACAAGAGACTAGAAGCATCAAAACAGTTTTTTGTACAATTTATCTACAAAGCAAAATGTCAAAAATAACGTTGTCCTATTTATTCTTACATATTAAAGGCTATAGCTGTTGAAACATTTATGAGCATGGTCATATATACAACGATGAAAAAGTGTGTGTACAAATGGCAGCATCACACAACTGTACAATTAAGTTGATTTAGTAGAATAATAACAAAACTGGTTTTGGTTGAAAGTAATTGTATAAAAGAAAGTGATATATGGACAATAATTGTTACTTAACCGCTAAAACATGTGCTTAGGACTCAAAATGTCTACAGTATATAAATATGCAGGTATCATTTTGGAAAACTTGTATTAACACAATAAAAATGGAAATATGTAAATTTATCGTTTACAAGTTGTGAATATTCATGTTTATGTCTATGTACAGTTAACTTTGATATCTCGAAATCCATGGGACTACAATTTAGTTGAAAACAACATATGAAGCTATCAGATTTCTAATCTTAAGAGACTTTTAATGCAAGTGATAATGCTAAAAGCTCCTACAGGAGCTTTAAATCTTTCCTTTATGAATATACATGTAAGAAATTGTGATGTCATGACCTTTGAATCACTTTCATGCAATAGCATATAAACACAGGAATGTTTGGCTGTGGCAAAAACTTAAAGTACATGTACGAGTCATATCTAAAATCATATCTGTATTATATCATAAGCAAACAGAGCAGACCCAGATCAGACGGCTCCTATAGGAACCATCTGATTTGGGTCTACTCTGTTTGCAAATGTGTATTTATGGAGTAAACGGTTAAGCATTACTTTACACTTGCATCAACTCAAGCTGTCCTATCTGTTTATAGATATCCGTGGTGATAAATATTTAAGAGCAATTATGTAAATTTTAATTTGAGTTATCCTGAAGTTCGAGTCATGCAAGATTGAAATATCCAAGTTCAATTGTATTTTCAATTGGCTCAGGTTATATGTAATTTATTTACCTTAGCCAAATTGAAAAGTCAGACCTTTAATACGGTATAAGCAAACACAGCATACCCTGATGGGACAGGTCCTACAAAAGCTGCCTCATCTTGTTCTACTGAATGCAAATGTGTTAAAATGTAGTAAAAAGAGAAGATTTCAATTTTAAAATTGTTAATTATCCTTTTCTAGATGGGGATGTGCCACGTTCTACATCTTATGGTGTTTATATTTCTCAACTTATTAGGTTTGCCCGAGCCTGTTCTTTGCTTGAAGATTTTAACAGACGTAATTTAGTTATAACTGATAAACTTCTTAAGCAAGGTTACAGATATCACAAACTTCGGAAAACCTTTTCTAAATTTTATTATCGAAATTTACCTCTCATTAGTAAATATAATTGCAATCTACGGACGTTACTGCGACAAGGCATTTCTCAACCAGAATTTTATGGGGATGTTATCTACAAACTTAGGAAAATTCGGGGTCATATCCATTTTCATGATTTGTTTATAAAACGCATTAAAAAATTTAAAAAGAAAGGTTATGATCCTATTATATTGCAACACACTGCATGTTTGGTTATCGACCCTTTTACAGTCGGTAGCTACGCTTCCCTCTTTGCTTGCGCGATGACAGGCCGAGGGTAGTACTCTATGATGGTATACTCTTAAACTTGGATACAGGAGGAGCTTACCAGACTCATGTATTATTTTTTCCCTGTCGTGCCCTTAACGGCTTACCTGCAGGTGCTCTGACTTCAGCAAAGCCATTGAGTACATATTTGACGGATTGTCACAGTTATTATGCTATGTTTTACATGTTGTCCTGTGTTCACCGTCGTCTATGTTGTGGGTAAGTCCAGCGGGGATACCTTTATTTACAATATTTGTAAAGCTAGGGTGACTTTGAGAGAAGTGTGAGGTTAGGACGTCCGTAAACCGGTTTAAACCCCCAGTGGTGTTTTTGCTGCTGACCGTGCCAAGGCGGTACTCTCTTTGTCACCCTTCCTTTTGTTTGCCTTGCGTCTTTTTGCTTGTGGTTTGTTCATGTTGTGGAACGTTTGTCCCTGTTTCTTGTGTGTCTTTTGGTGCTTTCTGTGTTCATTTCGTATGTGTGTGTGCGTATGCGTTTGGGTGTGTGTGTGTGTGTGTGTGTGTGTGTGTTTCATGCTGTCTATCGGTGTTTTGGTGGTGGTTGCGTCTTGCATGTGGCTTTGCCTGCTTGACTTTACTACTTTTCGATTAACAGTTTAATCTGGACTTCATTATTATATAGAATAAGTTCATTCAGTTGATAATAAGAATAAAATGCATCAATGAAACAATAACAAGCATAGTGTTGAAAATTCAGATTGATTTGCAATGAAGACAATATTCCAAAAAGGGAATTAATATAATAAAAAATACTTGAATAGATCTGATCTAATATTCCGACCACTAAGGGCAGTTTTTCAAAGATTATCATGACATGATAATCTTTGAAAAAGGCCCTTAGTGGTGGATAAATATTGATTGGGTCTATTGATTCAGTTGGGTTTTACAGCATGGTAACACTTTATAAGGTTATATGGTGCCGAGACAGGAGAAAAGTTGCCAGATCCACATCTCATTTACATCAAGATAAAAATATGGGATATGGATCCAGAAACTCGACACCTACTGGAGAATCAAGAGATTCAGAAACTCCAGTTTACGTTAAACCCTAATTAATTACCCTTTACAATCAAGCAAAGGGTTAGCAGTGGTCCTAATTCTTGTGGTACTCGGGCACACTCCAGAATCACATGGGGCCATATACTAATTGTGGGAAAATAGTCAAACAGGGAGAGCCACACACGAAATGACACCGCACCAAACACCATCTAACAAGAAACGGTAAAGCCACAAGACAAAACATAACAGGACGCATATCAAGACGAAACACATTAAACATTAAGCATATTAAACAACAAAATTGACCGTAGGCTGAAAGCAGGAGTGCCGCCTTGGAACCTTCCATATTTGATACTGGACTGGCTTATGTTAAGTCCATGTTTATGTTTTGCATCAATTGCTGAATGTCACAAACAGTGCAAACCCTGATCAGAGGGCTCTTTTAGGAGCTCTCTGGCATGGGTTTTGACTGTTTGCAAAGGCTAATTTAACTCATTTTAACCCTTTCCCTCATATAAACGTGTTTTCACGCATCTGCTAACAGAGTGGACCCAGATGAGACGGCTCCTTCAGGAGCCGTCTAATCAGGGTCTACTCTATTTGTTAATAGAATTTCAAAGATCTGTGTCTTTACTTTCTTAAATGGCTACACTGCATCACCTACCATATTTCATTATAACATTTTTGTCCACGAATACTCAGTAAGTATTGAAATTTGTAATAAACACAGAACAGGGAAAGGGTCAATGAGGGAAAATAACTTTAAATGCAGGTATTGAAGCAATATTTACTAGTTTATTAGATATTAAGGGTTATACATGTAGATGTGTAACAAATTCTAAAGATTGAAGGGATCCTGATTGAAACAAAATGTTTAATAATGTTAATATTTGAACAAAAGTCAATATTTGTCAATCAGTCTATTTTGAAAGAGAAACAGTTGTGCAAATTCTGAAAAGGTAACCACGAATGATAAATTGTTGTCAAAAAGTACTTTTTTGTCATTCATTTGTCTATTGTATTGCATATTTACAAACACTGAATTAAGTTATGGAAAGCATTGATATAGCAGACGTCGGATTATAAAGTGTCATTTGAAGGACTAGGTCCAGTGGTGGATTGAACACGGGACCCCTTGCATTGTAGTGGAGAGTTGTACAACTTGATCACATCTGACAGTACCTTTAATGTGGAAACCTGTATGTGACATTGGTATGAATGCATGAAAGTTTGTAAACAGTCCCTATCTGAATAAAGAGGCAAGGGTCAAAGCATTCTATGTATGTTTAAGTTGTATCATGTGCCATTCGTTGCTATATATTATAAGTACAATGACAGACAGCTAATTGTACAAAGTGACAATAACATGGGTAGACAGTCAATCTTGGAGCAATATAATTTTAACTTGAAAGTTGTTGATGCACATGATTTGCAAAATAAATGAATTTGTGGTCAGACCAGTAGGTTTCAACAACACCTGAGACACCATCAGTGTTTGTGAATATCAAATCTAAAATTGATCCATAATCTGTTGTTGCTGTGTGCATCTGTTGTTCATATCCAATTTATTTTTTCAAGCAAAGTACAAAGGCTATTGTTGGGATCAGACACATTTGTGTTAAAATCCCCAACCATGATAAGATCTATGGAGGACTCAATAAGGTTAAAGAGGTGTTCATCAAATGTTGCTTGAAACAGTGACAGAGACATAGAATGTGCTTTATAAAAGACAACTATCTGTTTTTGCTGTAAACTTGTGTTGACCTTCAGATAAATGAATTCTAGCTTGATGTCACTGTAAGTCACATACTGTTCAACAGGTATATCATTTTTTTCATAGACCACCAATCCATGTGAAGGTCTGAGATGATGACTGCTGTCAGTTTGGTCATTTCTTATCAATTGAAAACCATCAATCATGTAGTCTTGATCCTTATCTCTGAGACACAAACGTGATTCAGCTAATGCAAGTATATGAGAAGACATTGCATTTTGGTCAGCCTTGACATCATCAAAGTGGCGATGAAGTGACCTGCAATTATTGAAGATGACGCTGAAATGTGTCCTACAATTAAATGAATCTAAAGGCTGGAAACACAGTTTCAGCATAGCATCTGCTTGCAATCTAGCCATATCTGTATCTACTTGATGATCCACAGTTAAGGCCATTTCATTGAAATTCAATATTTGAAGTTTCGTGATAGATCTGACCCTGCTCAATGCAACATAATGCAAATGTGGAACTTTTCTTACTTTACGCTGGGACAGGTCTATGACAACTTTGTCTAAAGTGCTTCCTTGAGCACGATGCACAGAACGACCAGCTGATGGTTGGAGGGGGAACTGTATTCTTTGAAATGTTTTCCTGTTATAAATGAATGATCTTTCAATGTCAAATATTGGTGTATATGTAGTATCTATGTTACTGCCATACAGTCCTCTGCTCAAGTATTTTTGTCTCGTTTCTGATCCAGAGTTTGCATCATCAAACTGAACCCAGATAATGCTTGGTCGGTTTGTTTCTTGCTGTTTATACTCAATGTATTTAATAATGCATGATGCCCCATTTGCAAGTCCATCTTCAGTTTTAATGTTTACTGTTAAATCATAGATCATGTCAACTACCATAGTCAATGAACAATGCAAGTTTGCAGTTTTGCTTGGGTCTGTTGGCAACTTGGCTATAGCAATCAGCTGTTTTTCTTTAGACAGTTTTGGAGACAGAACAGCGTCATGGCATGGTATAACGGCTTTTTCACTGCCTGAACTGGTTATAATTGAATCATTGAATAGATGCATAAAAAATTCTCAGCAAACAAATGAGGAGAATTTTTGTCATATGCTGGTGAAGATGTGTTAATTGTGCATTCTTTTAATTTGTCCATATCATCATTTGTCAATACATTATTCCTCAATCTGTTTAGCAATTCTGCAAAGTCCATGTCATCCTTCTGTCTCATGATTTCATTGAGTTGGAACATTTTGAAATGGTCTTGCCAAAGATTTGCAGACAACGCAGCAGTTCCATGCATCAAGTCATTGAATATCCAGTTTCCACTGACAGGTTTCAACTGATACAAATCACCAACTACTATAACACTAACACCTCCAAATGGTTTCCTTGTGCCTTTCAGTTCTTGAAATCTCTGATCATTGAAACTGTGCATTGCATTGCTTACCACTGAGATCTCATCAATTATAACCACATTCAAATTTCTGTATTTAGAGCAAAATGAATTCAGGTTATCACATGTCAAAGTCTGATCTGACTACTTGAACTTTTGTTTGAAGGCATATGATATGGTTGATCCATTTATGTTGAAAGCAGCTTTCCCAGTGAATGCACACAGAAGCACACAGATTTCATCAACATCGTCACCTTGTTTCAAATTCAGTATTCTATACAAAGTCTGGTACAGAGCTCTCATCACTACACTTTTACCAACACCAGCTCCTCCTGACAAAAAAGCAAATAGAGGCTAATCTTTAGATTTTACCCAATGAATTACATGATTGTAGAAATGTATTTGCTTACTATTCAAGGATCTAAGAAGTTTCCTATAGTCTTCATCACTCAATATTTTATTCTTTGTACTGAATTGTGGAGCAGAGACATAGCAACCAATTTCATGGCCTATGCCATATTCTCTATGCTCAATAATCCTGTCTGGATTGAAATAGATGAATGACTCTGAATCTACAGTTTCCTCTTCAGTAGTATTACCCTCGATTTGTTGTGTACTTGGAGCAATTTCATCGAACGCCTCATAGTCATTCTCTGCAATATTCCTGGCCAGCTCAAGCTCATCTGCATGGTGTTCGTACTCTCTACACTTTTTTCGATCATGCTTTTCATATGAAGGAAGCTATCCTTATATGTGTCATGGTTGCACAGCAAATAAATGTTTTCATCTCTCCACGGGTAAAAAAGTAGTAGTTTTTCTCTATAATGATTTTCTTCATCATTCTTCTTGTTAAAACGAACATAGCGGATAATTTTGTTTTTTTACGTCTTCTTATTTTTATTCCATTACGCAAGGTCAATACAATTTCATCTGCATCAAAGTTAAAGGCATTTCAAAGCTCCTTATATAAGTGACCCCCCACTATATACACAGTATCCGGCTGTGCTCTTGCAGCGTCCAGTCAGGGTCCATAGCCATAAGTGATAAAGTTATGCAATTATACATTGATCCTCTGTGATGGTAGCCCGCCTTATCAGTTTGTGTATCAGACGCCTCACAGTCAGCTCCCGAAATACACAGCATAGGGTTAATGGGTCAACATTCCTTTCGAAATGCCTTTAATTTTGTTTAATTCAGCATCAGAGTCATCCTCATTGTTTTCTTCATCATGGTCTTCTGTCTTTTCTGGGTACACAATGTCCAACTGAGACACATAGTCTGCTAAGCACCAATTACTTAAAGCTTTAGGACTTTTAGAGTATCGCTTTATAATATTATCCGACATAATATCTGTCGAGTTATCTGGCAACTCTTCAAGGAGAGACACTGGTTTCAATAGTTGAATACGTTTAGTTGCAACTAATGTGTTTATGAACACAACATCTCTAGTGGCCTTTGTCAGAGGCATCTGTAGTACCAAGTATACAGTTTCTTGTGCACTGACTTCTGCACTGTTGGAGAACACATTACCAATATGCCGCACTTGTTTCTTTATGTCCATATTTCCATTTTGGCTTCTTTGGCTGCTGCATGCATCAAGTTACTCATTATGTCTCCCCCCATATTTATATGGGGGAGACATATTGTTTTCGTGAGAGTTGTCTGTCTGTCCGTCTGTCCGTCCGTCTGTCCGTAACACTTTTTGTCCGGACGATAACTTCAATATGCCTGATGCCATTTGATTGAAACTTCATATATGGAAAGAGCATAATGAGAGGAAGTGTCATGCACAAGGTCCATAACTTTGGCTTCACTAATATTGGAGTTATTGCCCTTTGTAAAAAAACCCACAATTTTTTGTCCAGATGATTACTCCTATGTGACACATGCCATTGGAGTGAAACTTCAAACATGGAACGATCATGATAAGAGAAAGTGTAATGCATAAGATCCTTCAATAAATTTAGAGTTATTGCCACTTGTACATTTGTTTAATTCTTTCTTGTCCGGACGATAACTCCTACTTTGCTCTTACCATCGTATTGAAACTTCATACATGAAAAGAGCATGATGAGAGAAAGTGCCATGAACAAGGGCCATAATTCTGGCTTCAATACTTTTGGAGTTATTGCCCTTTGTTACATTTTTTTGGCCGAGCAATAACTCCTGTGTGTGGAATGACATTTTATTTTTGGAAAGAGCATGATGAAAGTAAGTGTCATGCACAAGGACCATAAATCTGGTATCAGTATTTTTGGAGTTATTAGCTGTTATCATTTTCTTCTTGAAAAATGTAGTGTTGAAAACGCATAATGAGGGGAAGTATCATTCATCAAGACCATAACATTTTTAGTGATTTCCCTTTACATATTGTTTTTATTAGAGGGGAGACATCCGTTTTTGTGACAAAAACTTCTAGTTCCTCTTTGAGATTTACTGATTTATGATACAATATACATGGCACATGTATATGGGTCAAGAACAAACTGAATATCAATATTAGCCCTCCAGGCTTTCAAGATATTTGGGTTGTACAAATTGACACGTATCTCCTTTGGCGTACGCTTCAGGAAAACTTTAGAAGCAGAAAGTGAGCTTCGAATACATTTCAAGTAATCTTCTTCACTCATATGTGCTACATTTTCTAAAAATTGTTCAAATGTCATGTCATAACCATTCTTTTGGTCATTCATCTTTTTCTGCAACTGTTTGTACATTTTAGAACATTTGTCATAATCAATTTGTTATTATTTCAAGAGGGCCCAGAACCATGGATGTTGGAAGTAGTGGCAGTGGGTATCCAAAAGTCGGCAAATTTTATCTTCTTTTTTGCGACAAGTTCTAGAATGTTTATGAATTTGAAGTTCTGTCAACAGTTTCATTTCATCATCATCATCATCATGACTGCATTGCAAAAAGTGGTCCACAAAGGCAGTTATATCTTTATTGCTTCTGCTATTAAATTGTGGGGCATCTTTGATCCGAACAATCATATGGATGTGTGGTAAACCTATCTGTTGAAATTCAACTCTATAAAAAAATCAGTGACTGTTCCAAGCGGTTCATGGTCACTTTTCAAAACTAACTTGATAAACTCTTGCACCCTGTGATCAAAATATCTAGAGTATGTAACAGGATCTTTCTGAATAAGCTTTATTTTTTCTTCCCAAGAAAGACCTTTTATTTGTTCATCTGTATGATCCTTATCTAGATTCAGCTTTGCAAGCACTTTAAACAAATCGCACCATCTTGTGTCGGCTGATGACAGAGACATAAAACAAAGTAGGCAAACCCAGTTGGCGTATCATTGCAAATACATCCTTTTTTCTGTTTTCTGAATATGCTGGTGAATTTCTTAGTTGTTTAAATATGCAGGAACCTTCATCTTGTTTAATCATTTTGTTCATAGCATTTGAATCCTTTGCTTGTGTAACAGTCATATTGTGTGTATCTCCTTGACATCTCCTAACTGCAAGAGACACCTTATCATTCAACTGTTTCACCTGTATTTTTTTCAGCTTGAAAAATATATTTGGCACAATGTTAGCTGCACGTCTGTCTTTACTGCGTAATTCCCATTTGGCAATATCACTGTAGTGAACAGGTACTCGTCTATCTTCATTGTCAAGGCGCTTTTGGCCACAGTATATACATGGAAAGCAGAGATATTCTGAATCTTTGTCTTGATGCAAATGTTAAACAGGAGGTTCTGTTCTCAACGTTTGCATCATCCAAAAGAGTATCGATATTACCAACATTTTCATTAGGAACGTCTTCTGTATCAGAATCATACAATTCTACATTTGATGGGTCAGTTTCTTGGAGATTCTCCATTGTACTCTCTGCATCTGATAAGATTTTACTATTTGAAACAAATTCATTCAAAATATCGTTGTAGTTTTCTGTTACTCTCTTAATCCATTCTTCATCAATGTCTACATTAGCATTTTCGTACATATCACTGTTCTGCATGAGCCAATGTAGACCAACTAATACTTGAACAGGGCGTACATTTTCTGAAAATGCGCAAGTTTTGAAAGACATTTTTTCTTAAGTTTTACAGCAACCGTTATATTTTCATCAAAGGGCCTCGGGAGAGCATTGACAACAGGCTGAATATCAACAGGTACATTCACCACATTTCCTTTCACCGAGAGTTATCGACCTCTTGGTTGTTCTCTTATTTGCATGAACGGTATTCGCAATGCAATCAAGCGTTCTTCAAGTGGGTACAGGTCTAATTGACTTGGTTTAGATGGCCAATGCATTCCATTGACTACAGATAACTTTGGAATTTTATGATTGATTATGCTATTTTTACATGTATAACATATCCACTGTTTATTTTGGGCAAGTGTTGGACCTAAGAATACTTTTTTTTCAGTTTTTCCGTTAATGACTTTATTTCAGATACACTTTGTCTGAACCATGTTTGTACACAACAACTACAGATGAATACCGGCCCAAATGAAATGCTTCTATGGAAATTATCTATACAAGTGTCAATATCTTTACCATATTTCCTCAGATTTGAATTTGACTTTTCTTGCTCAACGAAAATAGCATTTTGGCGACTGGTAGCCTTGGTTGCTTTAATGCGCGCAGACTCAGATTCCCTGTTTCTGACACTACTCCTCCATTCTTGTTTTGAGAGTCTCTCCTTCTCTAAATAATGTGGATCTGATCTGGCCTTTCTCTTTGACAACTTATTACTTTTATTTTCCCGTTGTCTGTACTCCGACGATTTGCGAGACTGTCTCTTTTTCTCCAATTCCCACTGTTTATATTGTTCAACCAGCCTTGCTCTTCTTTTTTGCAGTTTCATTCCGTCTAAATTTATCGGATTGTCTTGCTGTACTCATACATTGCAATGCCCGTCCTTTCGCAATTTTCTTGTTCTCTGGTACATCTCTGTAAGTTCTCTTAGAGTCTCTTTCCTGCCTTTTAAACTGAATAGATACTCTTGCTGTTGTCATAGATTGCATTGTTCTTTCTTTCTCTATATCTCTTATTCGAGGCAGTTTTCTGTAATTTCTTTTACCATCTCTTTCCTTCATCTTAAACTCCTCAGATTTTCTTGCTGTTGCCATAGATTGCATTGTTCTTTCTTTCTCTGTGTTTCTAATTCCAGGGATTTTCCTATAATTTCTTTTACATTCTCTTTCTTTTATTTTAAACTCTTCAGATTCTCTTGCCACTTTCATAGACTGCTTTGTTCTTTCTATTTCTAAATTTGAGATCCCAGGTTGTTTTCTATAAGTGCTTTTATCTTCCCGTTCGTTCATCTTTAGATTCTCTAGCTGTTGTTATAGAACGTTTAGCTCTTTGTCTTTCTACCTCAGTGACCCCAGGGAGTTTTCTGTAAGCTCTTTTATTTTCTCTTTCCTTCATTTGAAACTCTTTAGATTCTCTAGCTGTTGTTATAGAACGTTTAGCTCTTAGTCTTTCTACCTCAGTGACCCTATGGAGTTTTCTGTAAGCTTTTAATTTCTCTTTCCTTCAGTGTAAACTGTTGCGATTCTCTTGCCTTTGTTTTGCACTGTCGTGTTCTTTTTCGCTTTCTCTCTTAATTCTCTGGCAATTGTCTAGAAAGTGTCTTGGCCTCATTTCTACTCTTCTAAAACCAGGAGATTGTCTCTGTTTTGTTTGTACACACGGAGATACTTTTCCCTATCATTTGCACCTTTGAGCTTGTGTCTTTTTGCCTTTTGTTTCTGCCGTTGGTCCTTAAAATATCTACCAATTAATGTCACAATGTGGTGTTCATTTACACGGTTTGTCCTTGACGAGCCTTGTTGTAGTGGAATTTCAGTAACTGCATTTGATTTTAACGTTTGTGTCACATTGTACGATTTCCTTTTCCGATTTTTAGTTACAGTTTTCCATTCATTTGGGACAGTGTTCTGGACAGTAATGGCATTACTGTTTGATATTGATCCGACAGAATTTACCTTAACAGTGCCATTGTCAGTAATGTCTTCTGCAGCAGTGCGTGTTTTGAAATGTAAAGGTAGTATGTCAAACTGTTCAGATATATCAATCAGCATACTGGCATACATTGCTTACATAAAAGTCACCAGATCTTCTAGGGTGTGAAACGAGACCAAAACAGATTTTCCATCAGGACATGACAAACCATCAAGGCCATGCGAATGAGAGTAAAAAATGAAGTACTCATCGCCTTTTTGAAAGACAGTTGAACAAACGGATCCAATCATCAGGAGAAAGTGTGAGGATTTCTGAAATGTTGTATACAGCGACTGATACAAAGATGGCAGTTCTGAAGTACTGAAATTTTGGGTACAAACACCAGATACAACATCCTCTTTCTTAATGGATATACCTAGATTCAGGATTGTAATCTCAGTTGGTAGTTCATCAAGAGTTTGCTATGGAATGAACCATGTGATTTCAGGTTAAGAAAGACTTGGTTGTAAAACATGTGACCATCAACAAGAACTGTATCAAGATCTTGCTTTGATCTGAGAGTAGAATACTTAGAATGTATCAATGACCAGAGTGAGTTTACAGTACATTGAATTCCACGAGACTTCGTAGCAAAGCGTTTGTCAGCTTGGTTACAAGACCCCATTATGTATGTGCTCATTCGATAAGGGTTAACAGTATTTAAGTACGGGTTAACAGTATTTGAGTGCATGTTAACTGTACAGTCTTTAATTGTCGTAGCATAATACAAATATTTCCAGACGTATCAAATGAATATTTTTTACAGTTTTGTTCAAGGCAGTTCAAAGTTTGCTCATTTTAATTCAATGGCTGTTCATTCTCAGAATCTTCTTTCATGCTCAAGCATTGCTGATTTTCAAAATCACTGTACATATGTTCATCTCCAAGTTTAGCATCAATACAATAATCATCTCCAAGGTAAAGTTCATGTTCAGTAAAATGTTCATTTCCAAGTTCAATCTCATGTTCAGTATCAATATGTTCATTTCCAAGTTCATGTTCAAGTCTCATATGTTCATTTGTATGTTCAGATGGCACATCTGATACATTGCTACAACTGTGCATAAGTCTGTCAATTTCAGTGTACGACAGACAAGTAGGACGGGCTTTGCCCCCATCTGATTTATTGCAGTCCTGTAGCGCAGATGGCTCGGTTGACAAGTCAACCAGATACACTAGTCCATGCAGACTAGTAGGGATGGTGAGGCCCTCATCTGTTGCTAGACACACCTGAACAGATGGCATAGCTGAATAATCAACCAGAGGCATAGGGTTGGTGAGACCCACATCTGCTCTGAAACCACCATCCACTGTAGACCTCTTGCCCCACTGACAGCTGCGTGCTTCCGATCGTCTTCAGTTCTTCTTCCTCGGCATGATTGTCACCTACAACACAAAGCATACAACATTGTTCCTTAACCCTTTCCCTGTTCAATGTTTCTTCCTTCAGAATTTGAATACCAACAAAATATTGATAGGCAAAATTGTTCTCATGAAAGGGCAAGTGGAATATTTAAATCATTTAACCCTTTCCCTCCCAAGAATCTGCAGAGTAGAATCAAATCAGAGAGCTCCTACCTATAGGAGCAGTCTGATCAGGGTCTGCTCTGTTTGCTTTTCTAAAATTGTTACAATGGAGTGTCTTCCACAATTAATTGTAACCATTTTGTCCATGAACATTTAGGTATTGAACAGGGAAAGAGTTAACCCTTTCCCTCATATAAACATGTTTTCACGCATCTGAAAATCAGACTGCTGATATAGGAGCCATCTGATTAGGGTCTGCTCTGTTTGCTAAACCTGCCCTAGCGACGCACTGTTTTTAGCGACATCCCCTTGCATTCTATATATTTCCCTCTATATTTCACGCCACATGACATTCAATTTGTACTCCCAACTCGGCAAATTACACTGAATATAGCAACATCGAGTCTGTGAATCTTGAGCAGACGTCAAAAAAATATACCAGAAGCAATTATATGATTTTTCACTGTATCATAGTTTATGCACTTCCTAATTGCCCTCATAAACATGTCAAAGGATTAAATGGCTCCAGATGATCAGGGATTAACTGGTTCAGTTGGTCTGTTAAAGTATCCCTTCTGTTATGAGTTTTTATAGCTAGCTATCAACCATAACATGTTGATAATGAACTGTGCGTTAATCATCCATTTGTTTATTCCACATATCAGCCATGATGTCGTAATTAGCTATTCTGGTGATATAATTTTCAATTTGGTTTCATAACTTGACAAGAAGTTAACCAAACATCAGAATGTTTATTTCATTATTACAGTAATTGTATTCTCATAATTAATTGAGACATATAGAAATGTCCATCTGCTTCCCTGTCAAAGACAGCTGTGCTTGGTGTCGTGGCAATGGGCCGAAAAACTTGGAAAAAAACCACACTATGAACACTTCAGATTTTCATAAATTTCTGTCTGTATAAACTTGATTTTTATTAATAGAATTAATGATAAGGGCACTAAAGTAACTAGAGGTTTTTGTCACAAAAACAGAACACTCCATCAGTAAGCTTTTCACACCAAATTAAAGAAAAAAACAACAGCTAATAACTCCAAAAATCTTGATACCAGAGTTATGGCCCTTGTTCATGTCACTTCCGTTCATCATACTCGTACCATAAACGAGTATGGCAGTTCAAAAGCATCAGTAGAAGAGGAGTATGTGCATGACACTTCCTAATCATGCTCTTTCTATGTCGGACGCTTCAATTCAATGGCATGAGCACAATTGGAGTTATCATCAGGACAAAAAAGTGTGAACAAGAGTACCGCATACGGTACATAATACGCCCACTTGCAAACTTTCTCCGATTCAACATGCTTTGTAAGTGTTATCATTTTCTAATCTGTACTTGATATCTTGATTTCCATATTAAGGTGATACTATTTTTAAAAATAATTGGACCGATTATCTTACTAATTAATAAAGGAGCTAATCCTCATATTTGCAGATTTTTGTAAAGTGCAACGGCCATAACTCTGTAAAGAAATATTGAATGAACCTCAAAATAAACTCAGCTTCAGATATTGTTGTTTAAAACATGTGTTAAATATGTAATAAAGAGTTAGGCATTTCAATTAAAAAATGCAAAATCGCCATGCAACATTTGCCTGAATATGGTCTTAAAATTAGCATTTTCACAATGGCATTGTGATATATGACCTTGAGAATTCAAATCTATCTACAGCAGAGCACTATATATTAGTATGGTGTGTAAATTAAAACATTTTCACAAATAACTTCTTTATTTCTCCAATAAACCCCATGTTGTGACCACCCTTTAGAATCGTCTTGAAATTCTCCAACAAACCCTATGTTGTGACCACTCTTTAGAATTGTCTCAAAATTATGATTTTAGTATCTGTTGCTCTGTATAGTATTTCAAACTTAGTTAAATTATTCACATATTCATGTTTCATAACAACTGTAAACTATCACTGAAAGTGATGAATACTTGCAAAGATTTTGATTAGGGGAAATACCATAGCTATTTTTGGAATGTCTCATGAAAATAATGCTGCACATACCCTCACTTCATTACAAAAACACACTGTGTACACGCTGTGCTGCATTGTAGAAGAAATATTGAAATTTGCATCACAAGGGTTTTGTTAGTCCGATCAGGGGCACTGTGTTATTCTTGTAATTATAGAGAAACAAAAAATTAATGTAAATGCTAAATCATACTTTCAGGAGCAAAATTTATACATGCATGTTTTGAAGTATTACTGTTTCTAAAGCAATCACAATTTACAAAATTTAAGGTCAACTGTCATATATAATTGTGAGAGGTTCATCAAGTGGGACCTCTGTGGCCGAGTTGTTATGGTTTCTGACTGACACTAGCTTAGCCCCTTACTGAGACCCTGATCAGACGGCTCCTATAAGAGCCGTCTGATCTGGGTCTACTCTGATTGCAAAGGCATAGAAAGGTGTATTTATGGAGTAATGGGTTAACAGCAGATATATTTGTAATCTGATGAACCTGTGCCTTTAACGCTACGTCATCATTTTTGTTTAGTAACGACGCTCTAAACAAGAATGATGATGTGGCGACTTTCTGTTGCTACGTAACACATGCTGTAAACATGATAAAAATTGTACCTACTGTAGATTTCTTAACCAAAGTATTTCAATTCTTTTTATTTTATATCATTTTTATGCCCCTCTATGTCAGACCACAACTATCAAGGACCGCATTGGAAACAAGAGCTGTCTGCAGACAGTGCCCTCCACTTTCTTTAGTGCTGGATAGTGTAGTGGAAGTCTGTCAGAAAGGGGAGATAACTATAGCAAAATTAATTTCAGGGTTAACTGTCCTTGTGAAATGGGTCCCCTTGTAATAGTTAACATGTATAACAAAGCTGAACCAAACATCTTTGACAGTTTCTGAGACATAGACCTGAACATAAAACTTAACCAACTATGAAACCTCTAAGTCGAAAAGGGGGCATAACTATGGCAAAAATAATTTTAGGGTTACCTACCCTTGTGAAATGGGTTCCCCTTGTGATAGTAACATACATACCAAAATATGAACTAATATCTTTGATGGTTTCTGAGAAAATGGACCTTAACAAAAAGGTTAACCAACGCCAACACCGACGCTGACGACAGGGTCATCACAATAGCTCAACTTTTTGAAAAAGTGGAGCTAATGAGAGGTCATATTCTCTTTTTTGTGTCATCCTTGATATTGATGCGACCGACATGGTTCATTAATTATTTCATGATGTTTATATATGCATTGCTTTTTTCAGTGTATTACTATTGTAACCAGGTTACTTGCACAAATCTAAAATAAATCTATCCATCTCTACCGCTGTGAATTAGAATCCTGGTCTGGGCATTTTGGATATTTCATGTGAGGAAGCCTTCCAGCTGGCTGGCTGTAGGTCATTGGTTTTACCTGGATGTTCTGTGCACAAATACAATATAAAACACAGTAAGAAGAAATTATACGCTTATAAGGTTTTATGAAAATATGCACTTTTTGAGATACCCCAGGATCAGACATTTATTTTGCTTGAAATAGGCACACAAAATCAGGCGAGGATTTAGAGGGGCGAAGCCGACGAACCCCTCCCCCTTTTCTTAAATTGCCCAAACAAATCTTTTTGAGTATTTTGATTAGATCTAATAAAAAGCAATAAAACAATGATATAAATCTTACTTTGCAAGATATGCAACTGCCTAGCAGTCAATTACGCTCATTCACAACATGTATTAATTACAAAGACACCAGTGATGTCGCCAAACTACTATACCCTCCGAATCTGAAATCCTTGATACGCACATGAAGCAATTAGGACATTGTTTTTTTTATTTGAATAATCTAAAAAGACCTACAAGTTCTACCACTATTACAAGAAGATTATTGAAAACAAAATTTCTGCAGCAATACCAGATTTGCACATGGTACAATAATTACTAAGACCACCATATTTCGTCTTGTTTTTTCGTCTAAGAAAAGACCTTCAGGCGTTAAAAACCGTTCTGCATGTTTTCAGACTTCACAAAGGGTTGTTGAAAGTTTATTCATTTAGTATTAACAGGATACTTTGGTTATACTTACGCACACACTACATAACATTAATTCAATGATTTGTTGATACCTTCAGTAATTAATTCTGGTGTGTGTCTCACGTAAAGTAAGTGAATAATTCCACCAGGACACATAGAATATCAGCATGTGAGTCCTTAGGGAGTATTGCTAAATAAACCACTAAACTAGAAGTGTCCATACACATGTAGGACACTGATGTCCCCACTTCAGATTTGTTGTCACAGAAAGTAAGGGCCATAATCATGTATGCAATGACTGAAGCGATTTATGCAGAAAGCTGTAACTCCTAAACAACAGAAGTGATTTACTCTGTTTGCAGCTCAATCATTGAGTACACTAGCGATAGGTGGATACAGTATGTTCAATTAAATGGTTTTTTGTTATACATGCACTTTACCACTGTATTTGCTGTCGCGGTTGTTGTAGATTAGTCGGAGAGGGGATACGTTTATTTACACTGTTTGTCTTTTGGGATGGGGATGGAATAAGGGTGAGGTTGGGCGCCCATAAACCGGTTTAAACCCCCGGTGACTTTTGTCACTGACCGTTCCAAGGCGGTACTTCCATCTTCCTCCTATTGTATGTTTGTTTTGTCTTTGTGCGTCTCTTGTTGTTTTTTCTACCTATGTACATTTGCTGTTTCCTTGTGTTGCTGTTCGGGCGAGTGTTTGTTCTGTATGTGGTGTTTCCTGCATGACTCATTTTTGTACTTTTACATGGCTATCAAGATTGACTAAGATATAATGGCCACAAACATGTATGTAAAGATTGGTGTGAAGTGGACAAATACTTTTCAAGAAAGTGCCCAGAAAAGACATTTTTATAGTAAGTTTGCAAATAAAGGGCCGCAACTCCTAAAACACTAAAGCGATTTATATGGCTATCAAACTTGACTAAGATATAATGGCCACAACTTTGTGTTAAAGTTTGGTGAGGATTGGGCAAATATTTTACCAAGAAAGAGTCTGGACAATATATTATTAAAGAAGTTATTGCAAAAATGCGCCGCAACTCCTAAACATCTTAAGCAATTTACATGGGTATCGATCTTGACCAGGATATAATAGCCACAAACATGTGTGTAAAGTTTGGTGAGGAATGAACAAACACTTTCCAAGAAAGAGTCCGGACAAGATACTTTTAAGGTAATTTTTGCGAATAAAGGGCCGCAGTTCCTAAACGAATGAAGTGATTTACCTGGCTATCGAACTTGACCAGGATATAAAATTGCAGCAGACGTGTCTTAGGGTGAGGTTGGGCGCCCATAAACCGGTTTAAACCCCCGGTGACTTTCGTCACTGACCGTTCCAAGGCGGTACTTCCATCTTCCTCCTATTGTATGTTTGTTTTGTCTTTGTGCGTCTCTTGTTGTTTTTTCTACCTATGTACATTTGCTGTTTCCTTGTGTTGCTGTTCGGGCGAGTGTTTGTTCTGTATGTGGTGTTTCCTGCATGACTCATTTTTGTACTTTTAAGTTTGGTGTGGATTGGACAAATACTTTCTAAGAGTCGGTACAAATTTTTCTAGATGTGCGTATGGACGTACGTATGGATATATGGACAAGAGCAGCCTTATATGCCACCACTTTATGGGGGCATAAAAACATTCCTTCAGGCTATTATGTACACTTTAATGTAAAAGTAGGAAAAAAGTAGGCGCCTCTGTGATAAAACAAGCAGAAGGAAAGTAGGAGTTTGATGTTAAAAAGTAGGAGTCAAGGAAAACACACTTACCAAAAAATAGATCACACAGACTTACAATTACTTTGATTGACACAAATAAGCTTTTGACAAAAGAAATTAGGTCTGTCCTTTCCAGTGAGGCTGCGAGATCCAATTTGCATAGCTGCCATCAACCTGAAATGCTCTTAACTCTTTCCCAAGTGTAAGCATATTTTCACGCATCTCCAAACAGACTCAGATCAGACAGCTCCTATATGATCAGGATCTACTCACAGGGTCTGGACCGCTTCATGGAGGTCTATATAATATTATAACAAGGGTGTCAACCAGCAGAACGGACACCCGTGTACCACAAGTACAAATATGAATGTAACTCTTTCAATTTCAATGATAATTTTGATTTTTTTTCAACTATTGAAAGCCAATTTTATTTACTCTCCAATAAATATAATATTCTGACGGTAGCTTATGCAATGATGTTCTCAAAATTTCACATTTTCTGTGTCATTGGCAAATGTTCGTTCACCCCGGTCTCACTGTATCACAGCAATAACCTGGCAATTTGCATTTTAAAAGATGGCATGGTTCAATAAAACAACCCAATTTTATCACCAATCTCTATTTGTTTTGTCCTCTAAATAAATAAGCAACTAGCAAATTTTGGATGGTGCCATTTTGCAACAAATATGAATGGAGCCATTTCATTGGATAAGCGAATGAAAACTTGGAAAATGCCTGAAGCTAAATGACAAAAACTCGCTAAATTTACATCAGTCTTTTGATGCTGGGGACTAATAAGATGGAGATCGGCGATAGAATTGTGTGTGTCGTTTTGTTGAATCATGCCATCTTTTGAACTGCATATGGTCAGGTAATTGTTGTGGAAAAGGATTAAGTGACATGAAATACACTGTATCATCCTAGTAAACAGACAAAAAGGGAAACCAGGTTAAAAAGGGGCATAATTCTGTCAAAATGCGAGACAGAGTTATGTTCTCTTGTCTACAGGTGAAGCTTGAGATTGTTAACAAGTGTTTCAAGTTTAAAAGCTTTATCTCAAAGGGTTATGTCAATAAGTGTACTTTAACCAAAACCCTTACCAAAAATTCTAAGTTAAAAAGGGGCATAATTCGGTCAAAATGCGAGACAGAGTTATTTTCTCTTGCCTACAGGTGAAGGTTGTAACGGTGAACAAGTGTTCCAAGTTTAAAAGCTTTTTTTCAAAGGGTTATGTAAATAAATGGACTTTAACAAAGCCTTAACCAAAAATTCTAAGATAAAAAGGGACATAATTCGGTCAAAATGCTTGACAGAGTTATGTACTCTTGCCTACAGGTGAACGTTGTAACGGTAAACAAGTGTTCCAAGTTTCAAAACTTTATCACAAAGTGTCATGTAAATATGTGGACTTACAAAAATGTGTTCCACATAAATCGATGTTAATTTTTTTGCTTAACGCAAATGCTAAACGCAAATTCTAAGTCCAATTGTGCGACCTTGACCTTCGATAAACGAACCGGGACTTTGGGCTACTGTAGCATGTCTAGATAAACATTGTGGTTAAATTTGAGAATAATCCACCGAGTGGAACTTGAGTTAGAGATGTTACAGACGGACAGACACACAGACAGCGCCATTCCATAATACGTCCCGTTTTTTCAAACGGGCATATAAAAAGGAAGAAAAATGTAGCACAAATACAAAATAACTTATGAATTAGTTTAATCTGCTATAGTGGAACATGGACACATGAAGCTTTGGCCAAGGCAGCAACGCTAGATTCATATTTATATTATGCGACTACAAACAGGACAGATACGACCCTGATCTTACAGCTCCTACAGGAGTCGTCTGATCTGGATCTACTCTGCCATTGCTTAGCAGTCATAATTTTGTGGGGAGGGGAGTTTTGTAGATGACCGACAACTTGGAAATTATGTCAAGTTCTATGACTATTAAACAATTTTAACGGTTTGTCTTTGATCAAATGCATTCTGGACAAATATTAGCTGCAATCTCAATAAATGTGCCACAGGACTGCTGCAGCTATTTCTTGTCTTCCATCATTAAACCGATACTGAAAATCTATTTTCAAAATTTGCCTCGTAATTCCCAAGTGCATCTTAGTCAGTGTTCACTGACCATTTCCCTCAGGTTTAACATCACTGAGAAGTACACATTAAGTAGTGTGCATGCTCAAAATATTCGGTGTTTCCTTACCTCTTATGCGTATGCCCAGATCAGTATCCAATACGAATTCGGGCTTATTGTACAACAGCAGCACCAATAGAAAATCTGCTGATTGTATAAGAGGTCAACAGGGTATGCCAAATGTCTCTCCTACAACCTCACCAGTAAGCCATTGATACTTTTATCATGTGACGAAATTATTTCTACAAATAGACTAAGTGCATTTGTTAATAAAAAGTAGGGACATTTGGGAGTATTTGGGAAATCATAAGGAAGGAAATAGTACCAGAGCACAAAACTAGGAAAGGTAGGCTTACTTGAAGGAACAAATCCAAAACAAACATTAAGTTCAATGAGGGCGTTTTTTTTCACTGACAGTACAAAATATTTCAACCAATAGCTGTTCGCATCAATGCCGAATCTCACTTTTTTGGTCTGGATCATCTAGACATTTATCTGATTCAACTAAGATTATGAGCAACTGATTCATTGAGATTAGAACGATGGTAATAAGTATTAAGACACAGGTAGTCTAAATCAATACGGATTGAAACTAACCAAACAGCAGACCCTGATCAGGACGGCTCTTATAGCAGTCGTTTGGTGTGGTACTAGTTTGTTTGCAAATGTGTGAAAAGGCATGTATGTAAGGGAAAGGGTTAAAAAGATATCCGTAAATTCGTAATAGGTCATTGTTAGAACTGTTACTTGTTCAAGAAAACATGACATTGTTCCTGTTGTATTACACTTTGTTTAAAATACGTACAATCTCCGTCTTCCCAGCCTTCTGGTCCCTTAGCCCTTTCCCTGTTCTATGTTTATTCTGTAGCCGGGTAGATTTTCACCATGTTACAATTCCAAAATTTCAATCCGTACTGAATATTCATGGACATAATAGTTATAATGAAATATGGAAGGTTAAATATTGTAGACATTTTAGAAAGTAAAGAAACAGATCTATCAAATTCTATTAGCAAACAGACCAGACTCTGATCAGACGGCTCCTCTAGGAGTCTACTCTACTCTGATTGCAGATGCGTGAAAACATGTTTACATGAGGGAAAGGGTTAATAGGCCCTATACAGTATATATGATAACCATTTCAATACTTACAAATATGACAATAATAGTGGAAGAAACATTGTTTTTTGCTTTGGAAGAAAGTGTGGTGTTCTCAGTTTTAACATTTCTTTGTTGAATATCTCTTCATAAGTTCATGACCTCTAAAATCTTGTGCAAGGTGTTAAAATTCTTACAAGGAAAACGATATTTTCTACCGCAGACAGCAGAAATATTCGTCAAAAAAACATTAACCCTTTCCCTGTTCTTTGTTTATTACAAATTTCAATACCTAATGAATTTTCATGGACAAATTAGTTATTATGAATTATGGAAGGTGATACATTGTAGCCATTTATGAAAGTGAGGAAACAGATCTATCAAATTCTATTAGTAAACAGAGTAGACTCTGATCAGATGGCTCCTCTAGGAGCTGTCTGATCTGGGTCTACTCTGTTTGCATATGCGTGAAAACACGTTTATATGAGGAAAGGGTTAATAATCAATTGTTACATACCCCAATGGCAGTTCCAGTTTCTGCCGGTGTATTCTGTTTGCAAAAGGATCATTTTAACCTGGGACAGCAAAAATAACAAAAACAAATACATACCAAAATGACAGCTACAGGTTCTGACTGGGCCTAGTGCTTGAAAAAAAGTATTGTTGGATGAAAGGCCATCTTTGTGTTGGAATAATTACTATGCATTTGTTTACCAATGAACACCTTCATTTTTGTCTGCCTGTCTATACTGATAATTGTGATTACTCGTTATAATAGTCAAAATTAGTTGGACGCATTTCACCAATGGTTTGGGACAGTAGTGACGGGGACGTGTTTGATTGTGTGACTGCTGCGTAATCGGTATCATCGAATTTGTTTTTGTTATATACGATAATGCTTATTTTATAGCTGAATGCGCTGTCTCGAATTTGCTATTTACAACGCATTAGCTAATAAACGCTGTTAGCAACAGTAGATCTAGCTCAAAGTCCGTTTCAAGTAAGGCTTCTATAAATACCAATGCAGCGGTTTTATATTGTTGTGCAATGTTATTACCTGCTTGTATGCGCTGACGAATTGTTTTATTTTCAACAATTCTACTGTACATAGTCGATGATTTGCTTTCAAGCTAGACCTGTAAACAGTTGATATATACAGTAAAACCCCTCTAAACCGGACGTTAAATTTTGCATAAATATCTGTCTTGGATACAGGTGGCAGCTTAATGCAGGGTGAAAGTCATGCAGAAAGCTCCTAGAGGAGCTTTCTGCATGACATTCACCCTGCATTAAGCAGCCACCTGCCTTAAAGTATCTAACTTCTTCTTCACTAGAATTCCGGTTTAGAGGGGTTCTACTGTACTGCGGTTTTATCGCTGCCACCAATAGTGAACCTCATGAAACCCTAAGTATTCGACCAAACAAGTTATTACTTACCGATGGCAGACTGAAAGGCTTGGTTTTTTAAGATCTGTTTTTTAATACTTGTCAAGCTTAACTTCTCCAATATGGCGCCTGGAATCTTCTGATTTACCGCCGAATCCGCCAGACTCCTCTTCAAGAGCTACTTCCGGTCGGCGGGTTTTCGAGATATTTGTAAGATGCGGAGCGTCTGGGGACGAATGCATTCAGCCCTTACACTCTTTACAAAATACTGAACCCGAAATCCCGATATTCTTGCACTCATTCCTTCCATCGTTAGAAATGTTCGCCAAGATTTGACACATTTTGAAAAGTAATGGAAATTGGAATAAATAAAAACACATCTATTTAAGGAATAGGTATTTTTTGACAGTCTGTTGTACCTGATAATTCATAGGTCATGTACAAAACATATCCCGAATATACGATCAACGGAAATGTACGGATTCACGAAATTACCCGAAGAGTTCCGGTGTTGATAATTCCTATACAACTCAAATGATCGGTCAATGGATGAAAAAGACAAAACACACACGAGGGCATACTAATGCAGAACAATAAAGCCATACAATTCAAACTTTCTGCTGAATATCTAACTTTCCTCTGCCTATCTCCAACTGGCACAAGCCTTACCCTGTTCGATATTCATCCATGTTTTCATGACTAGCTAATGAATATTCATGATTTAATCCTTCTAATGGATCATGGAACATGTTGGTTATTTCATAACATACAGTGAAGTATGCAAGCCAAAGGCTAATCATACAAAAGCTTAGAACCCTCCAGTTTCAGGAGAAGATTTTCAATGTTTTCACTACATATTATTTTTAAAGAAAACTGGCCATCACTGGGACAGGGGCCAATTTAACCCAAGGGGCATAATTTATATACCTTTTTGTAAAGGTCCTGAAGATGATACAATGTGCCAAATATGAAAGGTGAGAACCTTCCATTTTCAGAGGAGAAAATTTACAAAGTGTTCACTATATGTTTCTAAAGAAAGCTGGACACCCCTGCGGAGGGCCCACATTGGTCCCAAGGGCATACTTTATATAAATTTTGTAGAAAACCTACAGATGATGATATGTGCCAAATATGAAAGTAAAGATTTGCCAGTATCAGAGGAGAATATTTTCAATTATTTCAATATATAAGTTTCTATAAAAAAACCTGCATGGCCACCCCTGGGGCGGATCCATTTCTGACCCCAGAGGAACTATTTATATAACTTTTAGAGATGACCAAAAGTTGATGTTATGAGCCTAATTTCAAAGCTGACAACGTTCCAGTTTCAGAGAAGAAGATTTTCCAAGTTTTCACTATTTGTTTCAATAGAAATTGGACACCCCTGGGGCAGGGCCAATTTAACCCCAGGGGTATGATTTATATAACTTTTGTAGAGGACTAACAGATAATGTTATGCGCCAAATATGACAGATAAGAACCTTCCAGTTTCAGAGAAGAAAATTTTCAAAGTTTTCACTATATGTTTCTATTGAAAACTATCCACCCTGGGGCGGGGCTAATTTTTACTCAAGGGACATAATTTATATAACTTTTGTAGGAGAACTGAACATGAAGCTATGTGCAAAGAATGAAAGCTAAGAACCTTCCAGTTTCATCAGTGAAGATTTTCCAAGTTTGAACTATATGTTTCTATTGAAAACTGGCCACCCCTAGGGCGGGCCAGTTTTGATCCTAGAGGCATAATTTATAAAACTTTTGTAGAGGACCTGAACAAAATGCTATGTGCCAAATGTTAGAGCTGAAAACCTTCGAGTTTCAGAGGAAAAGCTTTTCAAAGTTTTCACTACATATATGTTTCTATAGAAAACAAGTAACCCCTGGGGCGGGGCCAATTTTGACTCCAGGGGCATAATTTATATAACTTTTGTAGAGGACCTACAGATGATGCTATGTGTCAAAGATGGAAGCTGAGTACCCTGTAGATTAAGAGAAGAAGATTTTTTAAGGTTCAAATTGTTGACGACGGACGACGAACGACGGACGACGCACGTCGACGGACATTGGGCGATCACAAAAGCTCACCCTGAGCACTTTGTGCTCTGGTGAGCTAAAAAAAGTAGTAAAGTCAAGCAGGAAAAGCCACACACATAACGCCACCATCATCAATATCCCTTGATTTATGGACATATTAACACACAGAAAAGAATGATTTTGTTTTATCTATGATTCTGAAATTAATTCCATTTTTAAGATTCTTATCGATATATCTATTTAAAATTTCATTTGTTATAAATATTCTATACGCATTATATATACTCAGTTTTTGAACGCACATATCCTGTGTGAAAAGAGCGCTATATACATGTGGTATAATAATAATAATTTACCTTTTATATCAGCAACTCCTGTCTCATAGAGTTGGTCATCCATTGAGGCTTCAGTTGCATGGGCAAAAAGGGTATTTCTCATAAAACGAATTCGTTCGATATCATCTCCTATATTCTGGTCGTTTGTTTTCGGGGAATTGTCCTGTTTTGCCACATACCACCCGTTTGTTGGTGGCTCTAGGGTTGGGCAGATATTTCTCAAAATACCGTAGAGGGTAGAAATGTCGAAGTCAGTCTTTTTTGGTGGATTAGAGATTCTTTCCAACTGGGTTCGATTCAAACGAGCTGTCGTCGTGTTTTGAAGTATCGTTTCTCTAAGCTCATTGATGGGAATGTTAGACGTAAGAAATTCCCAAAGCATGTCTCGACACAGTTCGACAACCATTCGGCATGTTCTTGCATAATTTGTATGCCCTCTGGTTGTGTTAGACCTGCTCGTCATTTTGATTTGAGCAGCACCAGTCTTGTGTGACCATTAATATCTCGAATCTACCGCCATCCTGTAAACACATCAAGAGTACTTGTTAAATATATCAAAGACAATTCACTAATGATGGGATTACATAATAAAATTAATACCCAAATAGGTGTGATCAGAATGATACCTACCAGCATAGAACATATTCTTCATTACAAATTCTTATATAACTAAACTCTTTTGTTTTGGCAAGCTGGTCATCGTTGCCTCCAGTGTAGTTTTTAGTGTCCATGATGCCTGTCTACAGTACAATGATACCGTAGTTTAGTTTTTAGTCAATCAAAGTATTTGCTTCAGCAGATTTTTAGGGATAATACTTTACTGTATGATGACTATCTGTAGCTAGAAGTTGAATGGACATTTGTGACGTTCATCATATGTGAGGCTTCAACTATCTTCTTATGCTAAATAAATTAGAGAAGCCAAGTGGCAAGAACTTTTAGTTCCGATCTGACGCGGTATTACTTTTCTAATAAATATTTATTTCGTGCAAAAGCTGTTCACTGAGGGCTGGAATTTCAACAGAGTAATCCATGTAAACATCTAATGTTCGAATTCCTCAAACTTGCTGGTAGGAATATCGAATAACCAAAACAATGTTCATTCTTAGTAAACAGTAAGGACATGCTTAACTCCCCTATCACGGAATATTATATCAGTTGTCACATTTCTAAATTAAGGAACTCGAAGTCCTCAAGCCACTCTGTTGAGATTATCAACGAATACATTTAAACTACAGAGGAGCTTTTCTTACCTATTTATACTCAACTCTTCAATAATATTCTTAATACTGGTCATCTACCTAAAGGCTGGCTAGAAGGCTACATAGTACCAGACTAGAATAAGAGGGACATGATGGCCCTGATATCGCTCACCAGAGGAGAAGATTTTCACTATGGTTCTAAAGAAAACTGGCCAACTCTGGGACGGCGCTTCATTTGAACCCAGGGGCATAATTCATAACAGTTTTGTAGAGGACTTCAGGATGATGCTATTTGCCAAATATGAAAGCCGAGAAACTTTCAGTTTCAGAGGAGAAGATTTTTAAAATGTTCGCAATATGTTTCTATATACAAGAGTGTCATGAAGCCTTGAAGTGCTCACCCGAGATGAACCCTAGGCTGGGCCATTTTTACCCAGAAGTTATCATTTGTACAACCTTGGTAGAGAGCCATAAGACAAAGCGGCATGCCATTAACTAATGGCCTAAGCCTTATGGTTTTCCCATGAAAACCAGGTAAGTCCCAGGGTAGGGTCAAGTTTCACCCGGAGGTTGGGGAATCGTTAGACATTCTTGGTAGAGGGCCGCAATGCAAAGCTTTTACCAAATATGGTAGGTATGGTTCGTACGGTTTCAGGGACGAAGATATTTAAAAGGTTTTTCTTAAGTAAGTCTATGAAAAATTAATATGCCCCATGGCGGGGCCATTTTTTTCCAAAGGGTCATACTTTGTAATATATTGGTAAAGGAGTACGTGTATATGGTTAAGGCCTTTTGGTTTCAGAAAAGAAGCTTTTTAAATGTTTTCCTTTATAAGTCGATGTAAAACTGATAAAACACGGGAATGGGCCATTTTGGCCTGGGCCATAATTTGAACAATTTGGGTAGAGGACTTTTAAATAATGACATATACCACATATCAAAGGTCTGGGAATTTTAGTTTGAGAAAAGAAGATTGTCTTACAATGTATGAAAAACTGAAAAGCCCTGGGATGGGGCCATTTTCGACCCAGGGGGTCATAATTTGAAAATATTTGTAGAGGACCATTAGATCATGCTACATACAATATGGAAAAATAGTCAAACAGGGAGAGCCACACACGAAATGACACCTCACCAAACACCATCAAACAAGAAACGGTATAGCCACAAGACAAAACATAACAGGACGCATATCAAGACGAAAAACATTAAACATTAAGCATATTAAACAACAAAATTAACCATAGGCTGAAAGCAGGAGTACCGCCTTGGAACAGTCAGTAACCAAAATAAGCTACTGAGTGACTTAAACCTGGTTTACGGGTACCCAACCTCGTCCTTATCCCACTTTCACCAAAGTCAAAATGTAATCTCCAGACAACTCCACAACATTCATAACGATGTCTGCCAAAATGAAATGACTTGAAAATAAACGCTAGAGGTAAACCAGCGACGTCATCATGTAAATGACGTCATAATTTAAAAGTACGGGGAAACTATATGCAACACTTCTACACCATTTTATTAAAAATAAATCGCAAGAAGATACAAATACTAGTGGATATTAAGTATGCACAACTGTTTTGTTTGAAAAAGAATAAACTTGACATCGTAGACATGTACTCGGTGACTATTCAGAGGTCAGAGCAGCTGTGGAGAAGTGATTTGGGGTACGACATAACTGGCAAAATACAAATATCTAATGTCCTCCCTCAGTAAACGGGTTTTTAAGAGGGAATCTTAAACATATTAAAGCTCTAGCCCTTACATTTTCAGAAGAATTTTAAAGTTTATAAAACTTATACGCCCTGGGACAGGGCCATTTTCGACCCAGGGATTAAGATTTGAACAATCTTTGTAGAGGACCATTAGATGATGCTACATACCTAACATCAGATATACAGGCCTTACAGTTTTAGAGAAGAAGATTTTTTAAAGGTTTTCCTATGAAAAACTAATAAGCCCTGGGGCGGGGCCATTTTTAGACCCGATGTCATAATCTAAACAATCTAGGTAGAAATCAATTAGATGGGACTAGGTCCAGGCCTTTCGTTTTCGGAGAAGAAGATTTTTAAAGATTTTCCACTGAAAAACTAACAAGCCCCGGGGCTTATTTGAACAATATTTGTAGAGGACCATTAGATCATGTTACAAACCAAACATAAAAATTCTAGGCCTTACAGTTTTAGAGACGAATATTTTTTAAAAGTTTACCTATGAAAAACTGATAAGCCCCAGGGCGGACCATTTTCGGCCCGGGTCATAAATTGGACAATCTTTGTAGAGGATCATTATATCATGCCACATACAAAACATCAACGATCTTGGCTTCACAGTTTCAGAGGAGTGAAAACGGATAAGTCCGTGGCGGAGCTATTTTTGGTTCGTGTGTCATAAGTTGAACTATCTTTATAGAAGACCATTACATCATGTTAAATACCAAATACGAAAGGTCGGGCCTCACAGTTTCATAGAAATAGATTTTTCAAGAGTTTTCTCTGAAAAACTGATGAGCCCCGGGGCGTGGCCAATTTTTGTCCGGGGTCATAATTTGAATAATATTTTTAGATGACCATTAGATCATGCTACATATTATAGCTCTAGGACTAACAGTTACGGAGAAGTTTTTTTTATATGAAAAACTGATAAGCCCCGGGGCGGGGCCATGTTTAGTCCGGGGTAATAATTTGAACAATATTTGTAGAGGACCATTAGATCATGCTACATACCAAACATAAATGGTTTCAGAGAAGATTGTTTTCAAAGATTTTCCTATTAAAACTGATAAACTCCATTTTTGATCCGGGGTCATAATTTGAACAATTATTGTAGATGACCATGATATCGTGCTACATACCAAATATCAAAACTCTAGTCCTTACATCTTGAGAGAAGGCAGGTTTTATAGAGTTTCCTATGAAAAACTGATAAACCCCGGGGAGGGCAAATGTTTGGTCCGGGGGGGGGGGGGGGCATAATTTGAACAATATTTCGTTCCCTCTAGCCACTGATGCTTCTTACAAAATTTCGTTAAAATCATGTCAGCGGTTTCAGAGGATATGTCCTTTGAAAATGTGGACGGACTTCCGACGCCGGACACCGGACAGATCGCAGTCACAATAGCTCATCCTGAGCTTTCGGCTCAGATGAGCTTAAACGATGCAAACACTCCAAAACCTACTAAATGTTGGCCAACTGAGCCCAAATTAGCAATACATGTAAGCTAAAAATAGCCACTGGTCAAAATACTCTCACTGAACAGTAAAGGGTATAAACAAAGCTGTTTAAACATCAGTCTGCTACAGAAAACTTGCCACACGGGGGTTAGGCCATTTCTGACCCTAGGGGCATAATGCATATAGCTTTGTAGAAGACATGGAGTTGAAACTATGTGCCAAATATGAAAGCTGAGGATCTTCAAGTTTCAGAGGAGAAGATTTTTAGTTTTTGCTATATGTTTCTATTGAAAACTGGCCACCACTGGACAGGGCCAATTTTGACCCCAGGGGCAGAATTTATATAACTTTTGTAGAGGACCTCAACATGATGATATATGCCAAATATGAAATCTTAGAGCCCTGCAGATTCAGAGAATAAGCTTTTCAAAGTTTTCACTATATGTCTCTAATGAAAACTGGGGCGGGGCCAGTTTTGACTCCAGGGGCATAATTTATAAAACTTAAGAAGAAGACCTATTGGTGATGTTATGTGCCAAAGATGAAAGCTGTGAACCCTGTTGATTCATAGGAGAAGATTTTTAAAGATTCAAATTGTTGACAAATGACGACGAACGACGCATGCCGACGACGGACGACTGACATCAGGCGATCACAAAAGCTCACCCTGAGCACTTTGTGCTCTGCTGAGCTAAAATAAAGGAAAGTCTAGTAATCCTGAAAATTATAGACCTATAACTTAGTACCTATAACTTATAACTTAGTATTTAGATATGAAAAGAGTGCTATATAAATATGGTATAATAATAATAATAATAATAATAACAATTTTGAGCTGTGTACACAACTACGAGTATTTACGTCTAAACACAAAACTCAAACAAATTCTAGAATAATTCGATTTACTACAAATATGAAAATCAAGCTAGCTTCCAAAGTGGATATTCTACTTTATATGCATAGTTTCGCTTTATTCAAGAAAATGGGTGATCCTTCGAAAGCAAAAGTAGAAATGCAAAAAGAGAAAATTGCAGACTCGGTTTTATTGATTCTGTTCATGAGTAGTAATTGAAACGGCAACACTACTCACGCCCCCTAGCACCGGCTTAAGCAGTATTCAATTTTCAAAACTAATGACATGAAAACCAATGATCCAGTTTGTAATGGCCTTCAAAACTGTTTGGTGCACAGGGATGGGCAGTATCCTCTTAGTACATGTATAAATGGAAAACATCTATACATGGAAAACAGTTTAGAGTCATATATAATATGTACAATAATATCAAATCTTGCATATGTCAAACTTTTTCGCTTGAGAAAATGGCGTGAGAAAATATCTCCCTTGTTATATCTTCTATTTACCTTAAAGACCTAGAATATATTAAAGCCACAGGTTGCAGTGGAGTCAATATTGATCCTAGATAAGCCACTAACTGGCTGAAACGTCTTGTCTTACTATATGCTGATGACATGTTAAAGGGGTAGTCCCTATATTCGACGCGTTTCAAAGATACCTAAAATATACAAAACTCATTTGTTTATATGCTGAAAAGTAGTTTATTGCAAGAAACCCTATCAAATAAACGTTGAAAATGACAAAACATCCATGCGTTTGATATCGACGATCCGAATATTATTCCCCGATGTTTCAGTTTTATTTGCGTTGGGTTTTAGTTTCGTATCTGTTTGCGCTAGTCGCGTCTCTTCGACCACTTCAAAGAAAAGCTGTTACGTAATTAATCAATGGAGGGATCGGGTGATCATCGGCAAAACGCGGAAAATTTGAACGGAAAAAGGCGGATAATACTTTGCTGTAGAACAAAAATTACATGTATTGATGAAATCAGTTTATTTTGTATCACAGGGGCATTTTTCGATATAAGTTCAAATTGATAATCTTTATAACAATGATTAAGCATAACAAGTACCCAGTTTTTGATATTATTGAAAATACGCGTTCATTGTAGGGACTTTCTTTTTTAATTCTATCAGATAATGAAGATTTTCAAAATGCATTGAATTTGTTCAACACATATTGTGAAGATTGGAAGATTACAAATAACTCTTCTAAAATTAAAGTGGTTATCTTTGGCGCTAGACATTTGAATGATTTTTACTTTCATATATGCGGACACGAAATTGAAATAATAGATGGATATAAATATTTGGATGTTATATTTACCAAATAATGGCTCACTTGCTGCAACCCGGAAACAAAAAAAAAATAGAACAAGCCAAAAAGGCCATGCATATCATGTACACAAACTATTTACAACTTAGAATTACCACTTGATCCTCAGTTAAAACCTTTTGACAATATCATTTTGCCTATCGATACAGTGTGGTGAGTTTGGACCAAAAATTGGAAGTTACGTCCTAGTGTAGCCGTGAGAGCCGATAATTGGCCACATCCCCTTTTTTGAGCAGTCCTAAGTAATAGTAAAACTCCGGATTACAATCAGTTTTTTGTGTCTGTGTTTACACACTAATTCTACCGGACCAGCGACAGTAAATCAGCAGGCTTTCCGAAAACGATTTACTCAGATCTGTAATGTAGTTGGGTAATCAGCTCAATTTATTACAAAAAGTACTATTGTGGACCGTTTTTCAAGACAAGCAGTTACTGTATTGGATCATTTCTTCAACAAATATGACGAATATTATTCAAATGAGGCGATATTAATGATATCGGGGTATTTATGCACACTCATATAAGAATCAATCTTTGATCGCCGCCATTTTGAATATCACGTGACTTGTCCGCCATTACATCATTGATCAACAAAACGAGAAACGTTAGAAGAATGAGCTTTACACAGAATTTCTTTAACCAGGCACGCTTTTTGGATGAGCTCGAAGATCGTAAGTACATGTAGATACAAACGTTAACGCTTGGGTTATCATTGTTTTCTATTTATAGTTCTGCTGTGACTTTCAAGAAGAAAAGAATGATCTAACAGAATCATTCCTGAAAACGATTATCGGTGAATCTTCGAGTTATTACAATGTCATGAAAGAAGATCTGCAGTGCCTGATCTATACAGTTTTAACTTATTCATCCCCTGATACTTTAAGTTAAACCCCTTCCTCCATAAATATGCCTTTCTACTTTTTTGCAAATAAAGTAGACCATCACCAGATGGATCCTGTTACAGGACGTTTCGCTCCAAAACGAGTTCCTCACAGGACGTTTCGCCCCACTATTGAAAATTTACTAGGACGTTTCGCACCAGTTTTGAAAAAATAATGGGACGACAGTTTTATTTGTTATAATAACAAATAAAACTGTCGTCCCAGTAATTTTTCAACTTATGAAGGCATTATTCTTAGGCCTTTTAGACCTTAGGATTAATACATGTACTATCATCACAAGGCAAACTAAAAGGTGAATAGTATATTCTACTGGGGCAATCTGATCTGGGTCTACTGTTTGCAAAGGCATAAAGGGTTAAGCTATAAATACCTGCAATAAGTACCACCTGACTTTTACGCCAAGAATAAGACATGCTTTGGTGGTTAATTTAAAGAGGTTTTATACTGTACATGGTAATTCGTGAACCTACTCGTAGACATTGTTGCAATGGTTTTGCACAAATGTTTCATGACCGTGAAAGTAAGCATTGCAATAAAGAGAAAATGCAAGTACTACATGTACGCTATAATCTGACAGAATACATCCTCTAACCATTATTCTTCTCATACTGACATGACTGTCACTGCCTTTGTAAACAGATGGATCAAGATGAGATGTCAAATAACTCGACGTGTATCCCTTGAATTTACACCCAAATACCGCTATACACATATTACCGTGAGTCCCCGTTTGATAACAATTGAACAAATCCCAGATTTTACGATGTTTTGAGTAAATTACCTAAATTATATCAAAAGAGGCCATTTTGTATCAAAAAGCGCAACACGTACCATTACTATTAATTTACACCTTTTTTTGCCACAGTGCAATATAATCGGCAAAGTTTCGATCTCTAGATTCTCAATGATGGAAATATTGGGCCCATTTTAAATAAAAATTATAAAGTTATTATTGGACGGAACTCTCCAGATCAGTGGGATGAAATGTCCAAATTGGTACGAATCGTTACGGAAGATACCGGTAATGAGAAAAACGTCCCGGAACTATTGGAGCCGTCTGATCAGGGCCTTGTTAGTTTGCTCATGAAATGATACAAATAAATACATGGCAAACAGTGCAAATTCTGATGAGAGTAGTGGGTACATCTGGACCTTCTCCAATCTGTCGTGCTCCACTGACAGTTCAATGTTTACCCTTTCCCTCATATAAACATATTTTTCCGCATTTGCCAAACAAGGTAGACCCTTATCACATCAATTTGAGCTGTCTGATCAGGGTATGTTCTGTTTGTTTATGGTGTTATTTACAGATTCTAGTTTTTATCTGTACCAAATTTAAATGTCCTTTGCTAATATGCAATTTCAAAAAATGATCTAAAAGTAATTATATATATATGATGTCATCAATCCTTAAATGAATATTTAAACAGAGAAAGTGTTAATTTATCAACATAGTGAAATCTGAAGAAGGGTTGTACAAGCTAGGCCTTCCTATATTGTTGTAACCCTAGTAATACACACTCACTGAGACATTCTGACCAGTCAGGTGCATTAGTATGATTTATATGCATTTATAGGCTCAATAATTTGTTTGTGAAAAATGGTGAATGATGTGTACAATTTTGAATGTAAAATGTTTTATAGACATTTACTTCATCAACAGGCCTCTTAACCCTTTCCCTATTCTATGTTTATTTAAAATGTCAATACCTACTGAATATTCGTGAACAAAATAGTTATAATGAAATTTGGAAGGTGGAACATTTCAGTCATGTTTGAAAGTAAAGAAAAAGGTATATTCAATTCCATTAGCAAACACAGAAGCCTCTGATCAGACAGCTCTTATAGGAACCGTCTGATTTGGGTCTACTCTGTTTGCAAATGCGTGAAAACACTTTACATGCGGGAAAGCGCCTTTACAAACAGCATAGATCCATCAGGCAGTGTCTTTAAGAGCTCTCTGATCAGGGTCTGCTCTGTTTGCTTATGAAATAATAAAGATGATTCTACAGTTTCTAACATATTTAAAACAGAATTGTCCATAGTGTCATTATAAACATTCAGTTAATATCCAGTATAAATGTAATTATTACATTTGTTATTATAAATAGTAACAGTTTTACATTATAAATGATCCAATACCATTTAAAACATGAAGTCGTGTTGCCGGAGCGGGCCAATCACATATATTGTGCCCGCTGCCAAGATATAGAGAATAATAGGTTAGTGCCGTAGATGGGACGGCTTTATCCGACGAGGGGAGAAAACGTTGAGGCGAGGCTTGCCGAGCCTCAACTGTTTTCTCTCCATTTATCCAGTTAAATATCGTTTTTTTCATAGACTTATAAAACATATTACATTGAATATGCAGTTTTTCGATCAACGGACACCTCCCTTTTCATTTCCATTTAGACGTAAATAGATCTAATGAGCTACCGCAGAGGAAAATAGTTTCGATACTTACATTACAAGAGGGAAAAACGTGGTTGAATTTGAAAAATATGATCATTTGTATCGAGAGTCGATATGTTATTTCAAACAGACATGATTATATTCTCCCGGAGGCTCTCTGGTCAAATTCCGCCGTCTCGGTTTCTATTTTAGATATGGCTAACGTCACTCATAAATCGATGGAACTGAACAGCCTATAATTTAGGTCTATGACAATCACCGCCCCTGTAAGAGCTTATCAATCAAATTATTATTAGAATGAAAAGAAAATATTTACTATTTATCTGTAAATCTTTGCTCCCTGACTTGTTTTTATCAAAAACGCGTTTCGCCAGCGGTGAATTAAATTAATAAAAGTGATAAATCAACGGCAGTTTTTATGTGGCCTCTGTGGCGTAATCGGTAAGCACGACGTCTCTAGAGAGATTAGATTTGGCTTTTGTAGAATCAGGCGCGGGTTCGAATCCAGCTATAGCCATTTATTTTTTTTTATTTTTTCTTCTTTAAACAATTATATTGGTGAATTTTCTGTTAGATCTATTCCGTCAACATGTTCATGTATATTTACAGAAACTTAAAATAGTTCCATGGTTATAGAATCATTCCGCCTATCTACTAACCTAATAAACCTTCTACTACCGGAAGTAACCTAATAAACCTAAGTTTATTTGCACCCCCTTTATTATGTCACTAGAGAAGCCTGGTGACTGGATAAAATTGTTCTAGATCTATAGCAACAGAAACCCGGTACGCGACGAAGGTCTAATTTTGCTCCGATGATACAAATGTTGTCAAATTGCTCGTATACAGTATACTGATTAGTCCCCAAACCATGACTTTTACAAAAACAATCCTCGCCCGATTCGATACATGACCAATACACGTACAGTAAAAAAGAGCACTCTAGACGCTCTTTCCAACGCCCATTTTTGAATAATATAAACCGTCATTTTGACGTCATCCAAATGACGTCAGAATGGTCATTCCCTCAAACTCCTTACATTTTCACTGACATCTGATTCTTTCAATACTTTGAGAGACTATTGCACCTAGAAGATCCCTTTTATCCACAAATGTAGTAATCAGGTTATTACACAGGTGACTAGGGCCGCAGAGTGATATAGTCCCTTACCTTGATATAGTTACTCGGGTTAAAGCCCTTTGGCCAATTGCAAAGTGGCGGGCAAATATCACGCTGCGGCCCTGGTCACTCACGTAATAACCTATATTTATTTGTTATATGAATATTTATGGTGTAAGGGGTTAAGAAATACGTTAAGAAGTACATTTTAATCATAAAAATTAATTTTATTTGCAAGGGACAGTAATTTCGACAAGATTCCAAACAACCAGGGACCCGACAAGCAAGTTTTCTAACAGAGCCAACTTTGCTTTAAATACCACAAAACAGAATACTATTGCTTTATTGACAAATAGCTTTCTATTTCAAAATACAGTAATTTTCACCACAAAGCAAGACCGAATCGATGAAACATTTTATATTTTATATATTATATCAACATTCAAACAAGACTTCCGAATACTCATCTAAGTATGAAAAGCTTGATCAGCTGGTGCTGACTTGGTAGTAAACGAATTGTTAGAATCAACTGAACTACTTTAGATACTAGCAGCCAGTGTTTGCTGATCTTCAGATGGAACAATAATCGGTTAAAGATTGCGGTGGAACGTTAAAATGCTTTAGACTGTGTGATTTGATAGTGCAGTCAGTAGAGTGTTGGCATGGTAAGCCAAAGGCCATGGGTTCAAGTTGAAGTCGAGTCACAACTCTTTCACATGCACCAGTCTATTGCAAAACAATTTGGTCAAAGACAGTATGATGGTGATTCTAAACAGATAATAGAATATGTTTTTCAACAACTTTGACATATCAGTTCAGAAAGGACTATCAGAAGCTATCCTAACGTTTTGTTAAATGAGCAAAAAACATGTATCAGAATGAACCTACTGAACTACTTAGGATATAAGCAGTCAGTATTTGCCGGTCGACCCCGTAAATGATGCTGAAGTTTGTAAAATCAGAGTTGACATGTCAGAGTCATAGAATTTTAATCATAGCAGTTTAGCCTTTACTCCATGAATATTCATGTAAGAAATTATCATATGGCATCATGAATATAAATGAGTTGAGTTTTGCAATGACATTATTCAAACAGGGGTTTTGGGCCATAACAGAAACTATAGAACCAAATGTATATTATGTCAGAAGCAAAAAAAACATATCCTGATCAGATGACTCCTATAGGCAGAGCTACAGATAAGGGTGTGTTCCCAAATACCAAAATCGTCATTACTCCACCAAACCCTGCACTGTGACCACTCTTTAGAATAGTCTTTTCTAGAAAATTACCGAAGAGTGGTCACAGTATTAAGTTTGGTGGAGGAATAAAGAAGTTATTCTTGAAAATGTAATTTAGACATCTTATCTGGAGCTCTGTATAGAGCTGTCTGATGTGGATCTACCCTATTTGCAAAGGTGTAGAAAGTTGCTTGATGGAGTAAAGGGTTAACACAGTATGGGTGGTATACAAGGAACTGGAATGACAACAACTAGCTTGTGATGTATATAAGAGCTGAATAATCCTTTTTAATCAATTTTGATTGTCCCTTTTACACTTTGATCCATAGGTACACCTTTACAAAAAGAGTATACCCATATCAGACAGATGTGGGAGACTGGGAGCCGTTTGATCGGGTCTCCTCTGTTTGCTGATGGAATAATATATAGATTAAACTTTCTGCCATTACCAAAATTCCGGTAAGCCGTTATAATATAAAACAAGATGTGTTTGCGAAACACTATGCCCCTCGATATGATATTTGACCCTGACGGATGACCTTGATCTTGACATGTCACCCCTCAAACTGTGCAGCTTCATGGGGTACACATGCATACCAAATATCAAGTCTGTATCTGTACTGGCTCAAAAGTTATGGCCAATGTTAAAGTTGGTGACCTTTAACCATGAAAGATGACCTTGACCTTGACATGTCACCCCTCAAACTGTGCGGCTTAATGAGATACACATGCATACCAGTATCAATGCTGTATATCTACTGGTTCAAACGTTATGGCCAATGTTAATGTTGGTTACCTTTGACCTTCAAAGATGACCTTGACATGTCACCCCTCAAACTGTGCAGCCAAATGAGAAACACATGTATACCAAATATCAAGTCTGTATCTCTACTGGTTCCAACGTTATGGTCAATGTTAAAGTCGGTGACCTTTGACCCTGAAAGATGGCCTTTACCTTGACATGTCACCCCCAAACTGTGCAGCTTCATGAGATACACATGTATACAAAATGTCAAGTCTGTATCTCTACTGGTTCAAAAGTTATGGCCAATGTTAAAGTCAAAGACCTTTGACCCTGAAAGATGACCTTGACATGCCATCCCTCAAAATGTGCAGCTTCATGAGATACACATGCACACCAAATGTCAAGTCTGTATCTACAGGTTCAAAAGTTATGGCCGATGTTAAAGTCGGTGACCTTTGACCCTAAACGATTACCTTTACCTTGACATGTTGCCCCTCAAAATGTGCAGCTTTATGAGATAAACATGCATACCAAATATCAAGACTCTATCTCTATTGGTTCAAATGTTATGGCCAATTTGAAGATGGTGACCTTTGACCCTAAAGGATGACCTTGACATGTCACCCCTCAAACGGTGCAGCCTCATGAGATACACAAGCATGCCACATATCAAGTCTCTATCTGTACTGGTTCAAAAGTTATGGCCAATGTTAAAGTCGGTGATTTGACCCATATGTTTGACCTCTCACCTTTAAGGATGACCTTGACCTTGAAATGTCACCCCTCAAAATGTGTGGCTTTATGAGATACATGTGCATGCCTAATATCAAGTCTCTACATGTACTGGCTCAAAAGTTATGATCAATGTTGAAGTTACAGACAAAAAACAGACAATTTGACCTTTGACCCTGAAGAATGACGTTGACCTTGACGTGTCACCCCTCAAAATGTGCAGCTTCATGAGATACACAAGCATGCCAAATATCAAGTCTCTATCTCTACTGATCCAAAAGTTATGGCCAATGTTAAAGTCAGTGATTTGACCCATATATTTTACCTCTGACCTTGAAGGATGACCTTGACCTTGACATGTCACCCCTCAAAATGTGCGGCTTTATAAGATACATATGCAGGCCAAATATCAAGTCACTACCTGTACTGGCTCAAAAGTCATGACCAATGTTATAGTTACAGACAAAGAAGCAGACAATTTGACATTTGATCCTGAATGATGACCTTGACCTTGACATGTTACTGGCTCAAAAGTTATGACCAATGTTAAAAATAGATCATCCTATAGGTGCCGTCTGATCTGGGTCTACTCTGTTTGCAGATGCGTCAAAAAGCGCTTACATAAGGGAAAGGGTTAAACTTCAAATAAGAAATAACTTACACTGCACTGCGGGCCTTATTTCATTATAGTGACCTACCAGTCAGTCCCTAAATAGTTTATGGTCCAAAGCCAAAGACTGAGGTCTTAAACGATGTTTGGGCTTAGTGGTAGGTTACTATAATTCAACTAGGCCCGAAGTGTGATGTACTATTTCTTATAGTATACATCACCTTTTTTTTCACGAACGTATTTTAGCAGTTCTATGTCGCTCTTTGGCACTACCGCAAAATATGAATCGGTACATTTTATATAAGTAACGAAGGAGAGTACTTGGATAAAGTATACCCCTTTACCCAATAGCCTGCTTCTAATTTTGAAGACATATGACCACTTAAAGCAGGTTGAAAGTGAAGCAGAATGCGCCTTAAGGCACAGTCTGCTTTACTTTCAGCCTGCTTTAAGCTACCACCTACTAGGATATAGAAAATATTTATTATGCAATATGTTCATGACTGTATGAATTTGAACTATTTTCTTCAGCGGAGGAATAAATCAAACACGCTAAAAGCCGCTTCTATCAGGTAAAGGGATACTATTACATTTTAGTGGCATAGATTACATTTATAAATAATATTCAAAAACGTTTACGTTAGTAAATTTACAGCCTAAATATTTAAAAAGAAAAGAAAACGAGTCCATGGGACACCGATGCCCCTGCGAGCAAACAGGAAGTAGATGAATGACAGACTTGAAAAGGGGAGACACGGTACAACTCTTCAGACCAAATATCAAATCATTGCAGCTTACATGAGCGAAGAAATCTTTGACGAATTGTTTTATCATTAAACAATCACCAAAATGCAATCAAAGTGTCGTCAAACAGGAAGTGGATGGACGAGATACCTGAAAAGGAGAGACACGTTACAACTCAGTATGATAATGCTTCAGACCAAATATCAAAATCATTTCACCTGACACAGGCCAAGAAATCCTTGACGAAACCTTCGGGCGTAGGTACGTACGAACGGACAGACGGACGGACGGACACGGGTAAAACTTAATGCCCCCGTCGCCTAAAGGCGGGGGCATAACATGTGTTGCGTTTATCTTGCGAACCTAACAACAAACTTTCTAATAATATTATTATCTTGGACTGACCGTCCTTTTCACCAGATCTGGCACCGATATAGAACATCTTGCTGGATATCAAAACACGAATGCATGCACGTCCACCGAACGAATACAAGAGTGGAATAATATTCCCCAGAACGATAATGCGAATGTAATTGGCTCCATGAGACGTAGATCTATGCGTTGCTTGTAATCAGGCCAATGAAGTATACACGAACTATCGATAGTGCGAAAATTTAACTCATGGGAAATGACCTTTAATATAATGAAATCGGGGTAATTTGTTGATATGTTTTAATGAAAATTACACGGTATGTCGATAAAGTGTCTATGAAGTGAAATAAAAACCGTTAATTGTCATTTGAACTGTTTAGTTTAAACGTATATATGTGTCCCCAACTGCTGCGGTTCTTTTGCGGTTCGGTGTAGTAATATTATACTGTAATAAATGAGTACAAATATTTAAATGTTCGAAATATTGCCTTAGATTGCATTTAGAACCCCAATTATAGCAACGGAAAGACACCGACACAGAGTCAACAAAAGCCAACTCGATAAATAGCGGGCTACTGTGGTTAATATAGTAGGGGTATTCTCAATAATAGTTGGTAAAGTCATTCTAAATGTTTATACGCATTTTTTATGTAAAAATATGCGATGTAAACGTTTAAAATGAGATATTTTCCAACCGTGTTCTAAATTAGAAATTGTGATGGCGTGAGATTAAGATAGTCATGACATTCGCACTTTCGCACATATCTTGCCAAACCACTTTTTCACAAGTTGTTTCCCTACTATTTCTGATTGATTTTCGCAAGACTCAGTATTTAGTTAAACGCAGGGTCCTCGTCCCGAGTCCTGGGCGCACTAACTTGTGCACATGTACGAGTGTGACTGATGACTTCAATAAAAACGTAAACTAATCCAAATATGAATTTCTGGGTCTACACTGTCAACTCGGTGACTGATCAGGGTCTTCATTGTATTCACTGCATTCGTCTGAAAAAAAGTGTTTTCCTTTGCCAGATTACACAGACAGGACACCAGGCTGCGTCACACAGATCTTGATCAAAACCCATACTGACGGTGCAATGACTGATCTGGGATTATTTGGGGATTAATCGATGAGAATAAAATTACTTAATTGTTTCAAGGTATGAATAAAAGATTATTTTTAACTGCTGATTTATGTTTTTCTTCAATATTCACAGTAAACATTTTTCTGTTCCTGGTCAAAGGTTAAGAGGTTCGATAGACGGTGAGACCATGCTACATGTTTCGATTTACATCTTCATCAGGACATAACAACTATAATATACTTAACGTCATTGAAGTGACGTCATATTTTTTTAAATATGATATTTAAGTAATGTCAAAAAAATGCCAAAATGTTTTTTTAGACTACTAATATGGACTTTACGGTGGCACTGAGGCGACATATGCAAGATTTTTTTTCAAGTTTGCTTTCCCGAGATAAAATTTTTTATTATCTCGAGAAAACGAAACAAAGTTCGTTTTCCTGAGATATTTTTTTTTATTATCTCAAAACGAAGAAGTTCGTTTTGACGAGATAATTTTTTTTTTATCTCGAGAAAACGAAAAAAAGTTCGTTTTCATGAGATTTTTTTTTATTATCTCAAGAAAACGAAGGAGTTCGTTTTTACGAGATATTTTTTTTTTATTAACTCGAGAAAACGAAATAGTTCGTTTTTACGAGATAATTTTTTTATTATCTCGAGAAAACGAAACAAAGTTCGTTTTCCTGAGATATAGAGAATAATAGGTTAGTGCCGTAGATGGGACGCTTTATCCGACGAGGGGAGAAAACGTTGAGGCGAGGCTTGCCGAGCCTCAACTGTTTTCTCTCCGAGTCGGATAAAGGCGTCCCATCTACGGCACTAACCTATTATTCGGTTTATCCAGTCAATATAGTTAAATGTCTTTTTTATAGACTCATAACACTCTCGAAATAATTTACATTGAAAATGCAGTTTTTCGATCAACGGATCCCTCCCTTTTCACTTCCATTTAGACGTAAATAGATCTAATGAGCTACCGCAGAGGAATATAGTTTCGATACTTGTATTACTAGAAGGGAAACGTGGTTGAATTTGAAAAATAAGATGATTTGAATCGAGGGTCGATAAGTTATTTCAAACAGACATGATCTATATTCTTTGGTCAAATTCGAGTTACGTAGTCTCGGTTTCTATTTTTAGATTCTACCTAACGTCACTCAGAAATCGATGGAACTGAACAGGCTATATTTAGGTTTATGACTATCACCGCCCCTGTAAGAGTTTATCAATCAAATAATCATGCAAGTGAAAAGAAAACATTTACTATTTATCTGTCAATCTTTGCTTCCAGGTTTGATTTTATCAAAAACGGGGTTTGCCAGCGGTGGATTAAATTAATAAAAGTGATAAATCAACGTCATTTTGTATGTGGCCTGACTGGCCTCAGTGGCGTAATCGGTAAGGGCGACGTCTCTAGAGAGATTAGAATTAGTTTTTGTAGGATCAGGCGCGGGTTCGAATCCAGCTGTAGCCAATTATTTTTATTTTTTCTCATTTGAATAATTCTTCTGGTGACCAAATAGATCTGTTAGATCTATTCCATCAACATGTTTATGAATATTTACAGAAAACTAAAATAGTTCAATGGTTATAGAATCAGTACGCCTATCTACTAACCTAGTAAACCTTCCACTACCGGAAGTAACCTAATAAACCTAAGTTTATTTGCACCCCCTTTATTATGTCACTAGAGAAGCCTGGTGATTGGATAAAAAAATTTAAGTCGTGCGCACGACTTAATAAGCCAATCAGAACCCTCTATCAGAGTCAACAGTTTTCGCAAGTATTTGAGGCCTATGAGAAAATGGCCGAGACAAGGGATGAACTTATATGACGTCATAATTGCGTATAACGTTACCGTGACGTATCAAACATCACTATGACGCGCGCTTTTTACTTTACATGTTCGCAGTATGAAAATGTATTAAAAGACGTGTTATGTCTGCGATTTATGTATCATTCTAAAGCTTAGCCCATTCTCCGTCGTTTGCATAATATTAGTTATGCAGTGCTTAGTGTCCCTAATATGGACTATACACTGCCAGCAAATATTAATATGGGACGAGGCGAAGCCGAGTCCCATATTAATATTTACTGGCAGTGTATAGTCCATATTAGGGACACTAAGCACTGCATAACGAATTTATCTTACCGACTACCTTTAATTTCAAGTATTTACACGCATGTTTGCATCATAGGCCTACATGTATGGCGTTACGTGTGGAAACAGGGGAATGAACTATTGCAAACTTGATATTACAATAGGACCGGCATGAATTACCTCCCTTTAACAGAATTAAAGTAAATATTCTTTATTTACCTCAAATCTCGTTTATATATTTTATTTTTGATTCTTAACATTGTAAAACTAATTAATGTTTATATTTTACTCCAATTAAAGCATAAATTGTATTTATGCATATTTTAAAACTGTAAGGATAAGCATAAATAATTATTATATAATCAATAACACAACAGTCTGAAGTTTGTTTAAACTTAACTTTAATAATGAACAACAGAACAAATAATAGACGTTTCAACATGGGTAAAACCATCTGTCCACTATCAATGGAAAATCTGTATAATTTTGTCATATTTTTAAAGAAAATAAAATCACTTTCATTGACTCTAGAGAACCTATAGATACATGTACGGTACTTCCATATATCACAGTTAATCATGAAATGTTGACATTTCTTATATCATATTCATTTACCAAATCACTTTAATAGTTATAATATCGCAGTAAAGTATAAACTCTGTATTGTTTGACAGTAGGAGAGATACTGTATATTGATTTACTAAAATCAACGTCTATCAAACACATGTTATGACAACTCATAAGAATTGTCTTTTCTAGATGATTCTAATGAGTATTCACAACGTGGAGAGTCCCAATGGACTATAAAAAAGTGTTGGAAGTATCGTATTTACTGGACATCTCAAGATTATCTAGAACTCTCCCTTATTTAACAGCCATATGCTTTTCTGTTAAATATAATAATATTTTATATTTATCACTACAATTTTAAAATATGCATACATAAAATTTATGCTTTAATTGGAGTTGAAATATAAACATTAATTAGTTTTACAATGATAAAAAAGAAAAAAGAAAATACATAAACGAGATTTGAGGCAAATACAAAATATTTTATTTAATTCTATTAAAGGGAGGTAATTCCCTTGCTTCCCTACGGCAAGACATACACGTAGACCTATGATGTTTACATGCGTGTAAATACTTCGCCTCGTCCAATATAAATATTTGCTGGCAGTGTATAGTCCATATTAGGGACACTAAGCACTGCATAACTAATAATTATTATGATAAATGAGAGAAAAGCATTCCAACTGTTAAGCAAGGGAATTAACTCTTGTAAAGCCATCATAAGGATTTTTAATGATTTTAGTACCCCCACACGGAATCTATGGGGGTTTCTCGTGACCTCTATTGACCAATGGGATGACAAGAATTTTGCAGGAGGTAAGATAATGTAATTTATCCCGTCACTACAGCCGGTAGTGACGTAATAAAGGGGTAGCATAATAAACCTAAGTTTATACGTAGCGTGGTCTCACCGTCTATCGAACCTCTTAATGTTTGACCAGGATCAGAACACGTTTACCGTGAATAATGAAGAAAGTAATAAATCATCAATTCAAAATAATCTTTTATACATATCTTGAAATAGTATAGTATGTTTTCCTCGTCTAACAATCCCAAAATCATCAAATGTTCCCCACCACGCCAACAGCCAAAACAAAATGGCGGTCACAAAAAAGTTCACCTGCTTACCGAACCTTTTAAAAATTACAGTGCAGCTCAAAAAGTCCGATCCAAAACAGTCAATAATTTTAACTAATTAAATTTTAACATTAGACATTAGCTAAATGTATCTTTTTGCATTGCTGCTTTTACTTTTGAAGGATCTACTACTTTCAGAATTAATGTACTTCACAAAAGCAGCTGTTAAGTGATTGTGGGGCGGCCATAAAGAGTTGCCTCTTACTTCATTCTCAGTTTTGTTATAGTTTCTGACCCTTCAGGATCATTAGTTTTGATGTCATTAGTTTTGAAAAAATTAATACTGCTTAAGCCGGTGCTAGTGGGCGTGAAAATTGTTGGATGTAGCTAAAATATAAATTGAAAATAAATGTTAGGATTTTTTTGGAAAAAACTCTGTCAAAGATTCAATGGAACAGAATTTTTGAACTGTAACATATAAGTACATAGTCACATGATTTTCACCATGGTCACGTGACCTTTGCAGCAGCAGCCGAAGAGGAGAGCTGTCAAAACATTTTCAGTGTCGGTAAACTTCTAAATTTATGTTGATATACTATATTTTTTCTGATTTGATTGAATAAAGTATTAAGTATTTTATCATTTTTAGCGTAGCTGCAGGAAAAATAGACTGTAATTACCTGTTTTTGTCGCATATTTCCCGTTCAAAGTTATTGCGTGTTGTTATCAATATAAAGCACCGGTACACACGAATTGGTGACGTTGTGCGCACTACCGTATGCGCATAAAACCCAAAAAATTGAAAGGTTCGAATGCAAGGTGAGGTTCGATAAGAGGGAAGTGGACGTTACAGTAGAGGTTTATTTGTATAGTAGGTGTAGGAATTTCTTCTTACAACAGGAACTATTTTTAAGTTTTCTTCAAAATTGTTTTACCAAAAATAACGCATTAAATTGAAAGAAAAAACACTTAATATGGATAATTGTCATTAAGTATCCCAGTAAAACCCAAACCGTCATTTAAAAAGAATAATAGAAAGGAAAAAGAAAAAAAAATTCATCAGTGGTGAGAATCGAACCAGGGCTGACTGCATGATAAGCGCCCATCGTAACCACTACGCTATCGGGCCAGACATACTGTTAGCGAAATTTAAGATGTATATAAAGTTACCATGCTACTATATTGACGCGTTTTTAAAAAAAAAAAATAAAACAAAATAAAACAAGAGGGCCAAGATGGCCCTTAATCGCTCACCTGATTACCATAGATTTAAGATTTTTGCTGGGTAGCCCATGGCCCATGGGTATGGTCAATTTTAACCTTAGGGACAATATATGAACAATGTTGATAGTGGATCATGAGCAGTGGTTCTGCAGAACAAGATTTTCAAAGATTTAGTATATTGATTTTATCAAGACAATGATTCTGACCAATGAAGATTAGGCTAAAAATGTGCCCTCTAAAGTATTTTTTTTAAGATTTGACCTAGTGACCTACTTTTTATTCCCACCCAACCCATGATCACACTCAACCTTGATATCACCAAGACAAACACTCTGAGCAAGTTTGAGGAAGACTAGGCTAAAAATGTGGCCACTGGAGTGTAAACTAGATTTCTCTAAGATATGACCCAGTGACCTACTTTTTGACCTCACATAACCCACTTTCGAACTTGTCCAAGATTTTATAAGGACAATCATTCTGACCAATTTTCATGAAGATTTGGCTATAAATGTGACCTCTAGAGTGTTCACAAGGTTTTCCTACTATTTGACCTAGTGACCTAGTTTTTAACCCCACATAACCCACTTTCAAATTCGTTTGAGATTTTATCAAGACAATCATTATGACTAAGTTTCATGAAGATTGGACAAAAAATGTGACCTCTAGAGTGTTCACAAGGTTTTTCTACTGTTTGACCTAGTGACCTAGTTTTAAATTCCACTTGACCCACTTTCAAACTCGTCCAAGATTTTATCAAGACATTCAATCTGACCAAGTTTCATGAAGATTGGACTAAAATTGTGACCACTAGAGTGTTCACAAGGTTTTTCTACTGTTTGACCTAGTGACCTAGTTTTTTACCCCACATAACCCATTTTTCAAACTCCTCCGAGATTTTATCAAGACAATCATTCTGACCAAGTTTCATGAAAATTGGGCTAAAAATGTGACCTGTAGAGGGTTCTTAAGGTTTTCCTACTATTTGACCTAGTGACCTAGTTTTTAACCCAACCTGACCCACTTTCGAACTCATCCGAGATTTTATCAAGACATTTATTCTGACCAAGTTTCATGAAGATTGGACTACAATTGTGACCACTAGAGTGTTCACAAGCAAATTGTTGACGACGGACGACGCACGACGGACGACGGACGACGGACGCCGGACATTCAAGTATCCCAAAAGCTCACCCTGAGCTTTGCTCAGGTGAGCTAAAAACTTCATTAAAAAATTTATCACTCTCATGATAATTTAATCGATAAACTCTTACAAGGGCGGTGATCGTCATAGACCTAAATATAGCCTGTTCAGTTCCATTGACGAGTGACGTTAGCCCTATCTAAAAATAGAAACCGAGACGACGGAACTCGAATTTGACCATGTAGAGCCTCCGGTAGAATAATAACCATGTCTGTTTGAATTAACATATCGACTCTCGATTCAAACGATCTTATTTTTCAAATTCAAGCACGTTTTCCCATCTTGTAATGTAAGTATCGAAACTATTTTCCTCTGCGGTAGCTGATTATTTACGTCTTTAGAACGGACATGAAAAGGGAGGTCCGTTGATCGGAAAACCGCATTTTCAATGCAAATTATTTCAATATTCGTATGTTTTATGAGTCTATGAAAAAAGATATAACTCAATTGACTGGATAAATAGAATAATAGGTTAGTGCCGTAGATGGAACGCCTTTATCCGACTCGGAGAGAAAACAGTTGAGGCTTGGCAAGCCTCGCCTCAACGTTTTCTCCCCTCGTCGGATAAAGGCGTCCCATCTACGGCACTAACCTATTATTCTCTATATAAATGTACATAAACACCAGACAACGATCACAGATATTCTCACTTTGTCCCAATTCCTATTTTGCGCACCAACAATTCTGGAATTGCATCGCCCAAAGTAATTCCTACTCTGTCCGTCATTATCGGAATTCTTACTTGCGCTGCCTGATTCCTACTTAGCCGAGAACATTTACATCATAGAACGCAGTAGTAATCATTCACACAGTTAGATTTATTACAGCTTTCTCGGCAATATTTAGACTTTTGCCATAATGTAGATTTCTACTCCGTGAAATATTGTTTGAGTAGTTCTAAATAAGGCTTGTAATTGGTTTATTATACAAAAGCAGTGAATCAGATTGGTTAGATATGAGACCAAAGTACATGTAGGCCTATACACTTTTCAATAGACGCAAATGTTGGTCGCGTTGATACGCTAACCATTTCCTCCATAAATATTTAAGAGAGTTTCTACCCTTATGAATGCATGTAAATCCATATAGATCTAACTAGATCTACCGAAAATTAAGTTTTAATAGAAATTATGAAGGAAAGGGTTAAATTGTTTATGGATAGTGTCCATCCGTTTCCCATATGTCGAATACATCTTCCCGGCTTTCAACAGGTTTATACACAACTGCGATTCTTCATATTAAGCCATGCACTCCTACATGGATATTTGTGAAAGGCTCCATCACTGAATATACCGATATAATAAATATTTATTTAGGAGCAAACTGATAAGATTTTTGAGGCAGTAGCCTATATTCTATATTTTAGTATATGTTCTAAGCAAACATAGAAGACCCTGATTAGACAACTCCTTCAGGAGCTATCTGTTCAGGGTCTACTCTGGCGTAGAAAGTTAAAATCTTGATTTATGACATTTTCTAAGGAAACATAATAGACCCTGATCTGGTAGCTCCTATAGGAACTGTCTGATGCGGGTCTTCTTTGTTTGCAAAGGTAGTGATAAAATGCGTATATATCGAGGAAAGGGATAACTCTTATCACGCAGCAAAAATAATTCACTTCCGCATAAATTCGTAACTTCTTCTGATTCGCTTACTTTAGGAAAATTATATTGCCCGAGTATCAAACAGCTTAGATCCTGATCAGACGCTTGTTAATTGTTGTCTGATCTAGGTCCAAAGTGTTTGCAAATCTATCAAGCCTCGCTTAGCGGGAAACGAGAAACCCCATAGATTAACAATTGACTCTGACGGAGGGTTCTGATTGGCTTATTAAGTCGTGCGCACGACTTAAAAAATCATCTCAGGAACACGAACTTTGTTTCGTTTTCTCGAGATAATAAAAAAAATTATCTCGTTAAAACGAACTATTTCGTTTTCTCGAGATAATAATTTTTTTATAACGTTAAAACGAACTACTTCGTTTTCTTGAGATAATAAAAAAAAAATATCTCATGAAAACGAACTTTTTTCGTTTTACCGAGATAATAAAAAAATTTATCTCGTCAAAACGAACTACTTCGTTTTCTTGAGATAATAACAAAAATTATCTCAGGAAAACGAACTTTGTTTCGTTTTCTCGAGATAATAAAAACATTATCTCGTAAAAACGAACTTTTTTTCGTATTCTCGAGATAATAAAAAAAATTATCTCGGGAAAACAAACTTGAAAAAAATATTGCATATGTCACCTCAGTGCCACCGTAGGCCTTAGTAACTTAATAAATAAGAGGACCATGATGGCCCTTAATCGCTCACCTGTTCGTAACAGATTAATGATTTCAATGACAGATTGCTTAACTTGGTAGAAAACCATCAGATGATGCTACATACTAAATATAAAGAGTCTAGACCTTACAGATTTGGAGGAGGAGATATTTTAAAGATTTTCCTATGAAAAACTGTTAAGCCCAGGGCGGGGTCAATTTTGATCCGGGGTTCATAATTTGAAAATCTTGGTAGAGGACTATTAGATAATGCAACATACCAAATATCTAAGGTCTATGCCTTACAAGTTCAGAGAAGACTTTAAAAGATTTTTAAGAGAAGATTTTTAAAAACTTTCTTATAAACAAGAGGGCCATGATGGCGCTAAATCGCTCACCTGGCATTACGGTTTCAGAGAAGAAGATTTTTAAAGATTTTCCTATTAAAAACTGATAAGCTCTGGGGCGGGTCATATTTGGTCCAGGGGTCATAATTTAAACAATATTTGTAGAGGACCATTAGATAATGCTACATACCAAATATCAATGGTCTAGACCTTACAGTTTCAGAGAAGAAGATTTTTAAAGATTTTCCTATGAAAAGCTGATAAGCCCCGGGGCTGGGCCATTTTTGGTCCGGGGGTCATAATTTGAACAATCTTTGTAGAGGACCATTAGATGATGCTACATACTAAATACCAAAGGTCTAGGCCTTACGATTTCAGAGAAGAAGATTTTTAAAGATTTTCCTATGAGAAACTGATAAGCCCTGGGGCGGGGCCATTTTGGTCCGGTGGTCATAATTTGAACAATCTTTGTAGAGGACAATTAGATAATGCTACATACCAAATATCAAAGGTCTAGGCCTTACGGTTTCAGAGGAGAAGATTTTTAAAGATTTTCCTATGAGAAACTGATAAGCCCTGGGGCGGGGCCATTTTGGTCCGGTGGTCATAATTTGAACAATCATTGTAGAGGACAATTAGATAATGCTACATACCAAATATCAAAGGTCTAGGCCTTACGGTTTCAGAGGAGAAGATTTTTAAAGATTTTCCTAAGAAAAACTGATAAGCCCCCCAGGCGGGGCCATTTTTGGTCGGGGGGACATAATTTGAACAATCTTTGTAGAGGACCATTAGATAATGCTACATACTAAATATCAAATGCCTAGGCCTTACAGTTTCAGAGAAGAAGATTTTTAAAGATTTTCCTATGAAAAACTGATAAGCCCCGGGACGGGGCCATTTTTGGCCCGGGGGTCATAATTTGAACAATCTTTGTAGAGGACCATAAGATGATGCTACATACTAAATACCAAAAGTCTAGGCCTTACAGTTTCAGAGAAGAAGATTTTTAAAGATTTTCCTATGAAAAACTGATAAGCCCCGGGGCGGGGCCATTTTTGGTCCGGGGGTCATAATTTGAACAATCTTTGTAGAGGACCATTAGATGATGCTACATACCAAATATCAAAGGTCTAGGCCTTACGGTTTCAGAGGAGAAGATTTTTAAAGATTTTCCTAAGAAAAACTGATAAGCCCCAGGGCGGGGCCATTTTTGGTCCAGGGGACATAATTTGAACAATCTTTGTAGAGGACCATTAGATGATTCTACATACCAAATATCAAAGCTCTAGGCTTTGTGGTTTCAGAGAAGAAGATGTTTAAGTAAATTGTTGACGACGCACGACGCACACCGCACGACGCACATACGCACTACGCACGACGCACGACGACGGACGCCGGACACTGCCCCCTCACAATACCTCACCTGGCACTTTTTTCGCATAGAATCTGATATGCCCCTGGGCGGGGAAGTTTTCAACCCAGGGGACATAATTTGAACAATCTTGGTAGAAAACTATTAGATAGCGCTACATACCAAATATTAAAGGTCTCTGCCTTACAGTTTTGGAGAAGAAGATTCTTAAAGCTTTTCATATGAAAAACTGATAAGCGCCAGGGCGGGGCCATTTTTGACCCAGGGGTAATAATTTGAATAATCTTGGTAGAAAACCATTAGTTGATGCTACATACCAAATATCAAGGGCCTAGACCTTACAGTTCTGGAGGAGAAGATTTTTAAAGATTTTCCTATGAAAAACTGATAAGCCCTTGGGCGGGGCCATTTTTGGTCCGGGGGTCATATTTTGATTAATCTTAGTAGAGGACGATTAAATAATGCTACATATCAAAGGTATATGCCTTACAGTTTCAGAGATGATGATTTCTTCAAGATTTTCCTATGAAAAACTGATAAGCCCCGGGGTGGGGCCATTTTTGGCCCATGGGTCATAATTTGAACAATCTTAGTAGAGGACCAGTAGATGATGCTACATACCAAATATCAAAGGTCTATGCCTTACAGTTTCAGAGAAGAAGATTTTTAAAGATTTTCCTATGAAAAACTGATAAGCCCCGGGGCGGGGCCATTTTTGTCCTGGGGTCATAATTTGAACAATCTTAGTAGAGGACCATTAGATCATGCTACATACCAAATACCAAAGGTCTATGCCTTACATTTTCAGAGAAGAAGATTTTTAAAGATTTTCCTATGTAAAACTGATAAGCCCCAAGGCGGGGCCATTTTTGGCCCAGGGGTCATAATTTGAACAATCTTAGTAGAGGACCATTAGATGATGCTACATACCAAATATCAAAGGTCTATGCCTTACAGTTTCAGAGAAGATGATTTTTAAAGATTTTCCTATGAAAAACTGATAAGCCCCGGGGCGGGGCCATTTTTGGCCCAGGGGTCATAATTTGAACAATCTTAGTAGAGGACCATTAGATGATGCTACATACAAAATACCAAAGGTCTATGCCTGACAGTTTCAGAGAAGAAGATTTTTAAAGATTTTCCTATGAAAAAATGATAAGCCCCGGGGCGGGGCCATTTTTGGCCCAGGGGTCATAATTTGAACAATCTTAGTAGAGGACCATTAGATGATGCTACATACCAAATACCAAAGGTCTATGCCTGACAGTTTCAGAGAAGAAGATTTTTAAAGATTTTCCTATGAAAAACTGATAAGCCCCGGGGCGGGGCCATTTTTGGCCCAGGGGTCATAATTTGAACAATCTTAGTAGAGGACCATTAGATGATGCTACATACCAAATATCAAAGGTCTATGCCTTACAGTTTCAGAGAAGAAGATTTTTAAAGATTTTCCTATGAAAAACTGATAAGCCCTGGGGCGGGGCCATTTTTGGCCCAGGGGACATAATTTGAACAATCTTTGTAGAGGACCATTACATCATACTACATACCAAATATCAAAGCTCTTGGCTTTGTAGTTCCAGAGAAGAAGATGTTTAAGTAAATTGTTGACGCCCGCACGTACGCACGACGCACTATGCACATACGCACATACGCACATACGCACGACGCACGACGACGGACGCCGGACATAGGATCATCCCAATAGCTCACCTTGGCACTTTGTGCCAGGTGAGCTAAAAACAAGATGTGTTTGTGAAACACTATGCCCCCTCATATATTTGACCTCTGACCTTGAAGGATGACCTTGACCTTGACATGTCACCCCTCAAAATGGGCAGCCTCATGAGATACACAAGCATGCCAAATATCAAGTCTCTATCTCTACTGGTCCAAAAACTATGGCCAATGTTAAAGTCGGCGATTTGACCCATATATTTGACCTCTGACCTTGAAGGACCTTGACCCTCACACATCACCCCTCAAAATGTGCGGCTTTATGAGATACATATGTATGCCAAATATCAAGTCTCTATCTATACTGGTTCAAGAGTTATGACCAATGTTAAAGTTGCTGACAAATAAACAGACAAACAGACAAACAAACAGACAGGGCAAAAACAATATGCCCCCGACTATCGTCAATGGGGGCATAAAATCACCAGTTTCGTCACAAAGGGGCCTTTAATTCATGGTTCCGCGAGAAAAGATAAGCTCCGCCCACATTGGTTACTGTTGCTAATCACCCCAAGCTTTCGCAAAAAATGGCGGATACAGATGCAGAGAAGAAGCCGGTGTCAGATTCTCTGGCCAAAATACCTGATAATATATCTGTATATTTTCTGCCGATTGCTAAACCCTTATAAAAAAGGTCCTGGAGAAGGATTTAAGTTATTACACGCAAGGTTTTACATTCACGATATTAAAGTGTCGGACGGAAATGAAGAAATTTGTTAAATGATTTGATACTGGCCTTCTATGCGAAAAAAAACCCACAGCTAAACTACACCTCCTTATAAAATGAGACACTGTGGACGACTCATGTTGTTCATGTACTGTAGGGCACAGGGGTTGGGCTCATGAAATATGTCTAAAATAAGTTAAAATGTCCCTAAATTGACGTTTTGTAACATTTGGGGCCGAAAAAATAAAACCTGGGGCGTTTTGAGACAAAGCTGAAATTTCGTATATTCTATATAAGAGAAAGGCAAATAACTCTCGGGCCATCCGATCCACGGGTGCTCCGCTTCAACTGCAATTATCTTCGACCGGAGGGGAATTTTCCCACAAAACAAAGATTATATAGAAAGAAAAATGTTTTATCTACACGCTGGTACCAAATACCCCATACTATGTCTCCGTTTTAGCGAGTACGAGGGGCAAATGCCTTCAGAAAACCGTGTTTTTTATTTACTCGGAACGATATAGTTGGCGAACAAGTGCTCGATTTCACTAAAATCCCTATTCGGAAGCGAAGCTGACGCTTCTTTCTGGTAGATACTAATGAGAAATGATGAAATATTTTCAAAGGGAATCTTACATACCGGTGACATCGCATTTTATTGCCACAGATCCGATTAAATCTTTTCGGACAATTCCGAGGACCAGAAACTGCTACTTTCATTTTTAACGTGTCAAGCGCTCAGACGAATACATACTGGTTCCCCACTTCGCCGTGCACCATCACGAAGAAAGCAGGGTTCCATAATTTGAATGTCTACATAATTGACAAGTAACCAATTCGAATAGACGATTGCTGGGCAAAATGGTGTAGTCTGTTAGCGTTGAAGTGTTGGAAAAGATATAATCGGATCTGTGGCAGTAGAATGCATTGTCACCGGTATGTGAAATTCTTTTTGAACATGTTTCATCATTTCTCATCAGGATCTACAAAAAAGAGCGTCAGATTCGCTCCCAAATAGGGATTTTAGTGAAATCGAGCACTTTGTCGCCAACGAGTGTAGGGTGATTCCCCCATAGGATGATTGCCCTATGGGCCATTGCCCCTTAGGATAATAACCCTTTAAGATTATTGCCCCATAGGGTGACTGCCCCTCAATATAAGAAATATATTATTATTTTGTAAAAAAATAATATATAAGTAAAATTTGATAAATTATATGATGAAAATAAATTAGTAGAAAGCTGTGTAGACCAATTGGAACTCTTGTATGTATTGTATTGACTCCAAATATTTGGACATGTAAACCTAAAGAAAGGGCATAATCCCCATTAGAAAGTACACACTAAGAAAATTGTTGTACAACTTAAATGAAGAATTAATAATTCTTTAATACCTTTGCCTGCTAAGTGCAACCTAACTGGTATTTGCTAACAGTTAGGATCCTGATTAGGCGCTGATTTAAGATGCAAGCTGTATGATAAAATGCAATGCAAGCTGTATGATAAAAAAGTAAAGTACCTAGTTATAGTCTACTTTCAGTCCGATTGACCGTTCAGCCGACTGTACATTTACTCCCCTGATCATTGAGTCATTGGCCTACAACGTTGAGCACTGCTAACATATGGCGCAATTATGCAGCCGCAGTACCGGCGAGTGACCCTTACAGGTACCCATTTTAACCCCTGGGTGGAGAGTATATGCGGGTGGGAGACACGGAAAAGCGTCTCTGAAATTTCCGGGTGGGACCGGGATTTGAACCCCGGATCTCCGGACTGATAGTCAAGCGCGTTACCACTAGACCACCACCACCTACAATGGTATGATCAGTCATTAGTCTCTCAAAAGCGTACACAAAACGAAAGTAAGAGAAAATGGTTACAGGTCACTGCTATAAGGGTTAATAGGAGCTACACTGTGGTTTGTATGTCCAAATTAAAAGAGTAATAAATTAAGATTCTGTTTTATTTCGGGACACTGTATAGAAATATCAACAACAATAAATAAAAGTTAATCGATTTTATTTTCTTGCATACACTCAATGCATTTTATTATAATATTTCATAATAATATCATATTATATTAATGAATATTATTATATTAATGAATATTCATGACAAAGCTTTCTGTTCTGTTTGCTCAATGACAATAAATATGCATTAGGTAAATGCTGAAGTATTAATTATTAACACCTTCTATTCAGCCTTTAATGCAGATTGTCATTTTACAAACCTGTCCATTTTAATCAACAGTTTGCACATTTATTATTACTGCACATAATTATTTATACTAATTGTGCATGTTAATGCTTTTGTGCAACTTAATGCTTTTGAAGTTGTACAATGGTGTAATGATAAATGTCTTTATCAACCTTTAATTGGATTAACCCTTTCCCTTATGTAAGCGCATTTTGAGGCATCTGCTAACAGATTAGACCCAGATCAGACGGCTCCTATAGTAAAGACATTTATCATTACACCATTGTACAACTTCAAAAGCATTAACTTGCACAAAAGCATTAACATGCACAATTACATGTAGTATAAATAATTATGTGCAGTAATAATAAATGTGCAAACTTTAACTTATAATTGATTAATTTGGACAGGTTTGTAAAATGATAATCTGCATTAAAGGCTGAATAACACTTCAACACTACCACAGTAATCCCACTGTTAGAATTCTTTAATTGTCAACATTTCCAAATCACTTTGGTTAACAGTAGATATCTAATGGCAATTGTAATTAATTAACCCTTAAATAGCAGTGACCTGTCACCATTTTCTCTTACTTTCGTTTTGTGTACGCTTTTGAGAGACTAATGACTTGATCATACAGCTTGCATTGTGATGAGACGCTATCTTAATCAGCGCCTAATCAGGATCCAAACTGTTAGCAAATACCAGTTAGGTTGCACTTAGCAGGTAAAGGGATTAAATAATTATTAATGCTTCATTTAAGTTGTACAAAATTTTTCTTAGTGTGTACTTTCTAATGGGGATTATGCCCTTTCTTTAGGTTTACATGTCCAAATATTTGGAGTCAATACAATACATACAAGAGTTCCAATTGGTCTACACAGCCTTCTACCAATTTATTTTCATCATATAATTTATTAAATTTTACTTATATATTATTTTTTTACAAAATAATAATATATTTTTTATATTGAGGGGCAGCCAGCCTATGGGGCAATAATCCTAAAGGGTTATTATCCTAAAGGGCAATGGCCCATAGGGGAATCATCCTATGGGGGAGTCACCCTATGGGGGAGTCACCCTGCACTCATACCCATACCCGAGTGTAGGGTGACTCCCCCATAGGGTGACTCCCCCATAGGATGATTGCCCTATGGGCCATTGCCCCTTAGGATAATAACCCTTTAGGATTATTTTGAGGCATCTGCTAACAGATTAGACCCAGATCAGACGGCTCCTATGGTAAGCGTCAAGGAAAAAAATAAAGCAAATTATTTGACCTTAATATAAAAAAGAAAACTAAAAACACTTTTTAGGGATTTATAATAACCATTAGGGGATTGCCCAGTTTGGCAGTTTTCTTGCGGGGCAGTCATCCAGGGGCATTCGTCTGTAGGGCAATAGTCCTATGGGGTAATCACCCTATGGGGAAGTTATCCATACCCCATGGGGTATTTGGTACCAGCGTGTAGATAAAACATTTTTCTTTCTATATAATCTGAAAGAAAATAATTGCAGTTGAAGCGGAGCACCCGTGGATCGGATGGCACGAGAGCTATTTGCCTTTCTCTTATATAGAATATACGAAATTTCAGCTTTGTCTCAAAACGCCCCAGGCTTTATTTTTTCGGCCCCAAATGTTACAAAACGTCAATTTAGGGACATTTTAACTTATTTTAGACATATTTCATGAGTCCAACGCCTGTACTGTAGGGTATGAGTATAGAATTTACATTTGAATTTATTTTTTATTGCAGTCATATCTTAACTTCTTAAGTGTACCTGTCATTACCTCGATTTGAACTAAGTTCGTGGATCGCAAATGGCTGCAAGTTTTACAGGTCTCTATAAGTACCATTAATTTTGCGATCAGTTAAAGGCATTTCAAAGCTCCTTATATAAGTGATCCCCCATATACACAGTATCCAGCTGTGCTGATTGATTCCCTGGAGTGCTCCTGCAGTGTCCAGTCAGGGTCAATGGTTTATTCCCATTTCGTCTACTTCCCATTTCGTCTACTGTAATTCATTCCCATTTCGTCTACTCTAAAATTTTACCCTGTTCCCATTTCGTCTACTGTTATAATTAAGTTATATTTACTCAGTTATTTTATTAATATCGTACAAGATTCAGATATTTTAGGACTTTTTAATGTGTTGTCATAATTTTTTATACTTTCTTTTAATATTTAAGATGCTTTTTTGGGCAGCAGACTTAATCCACAGTAGTATTTTTGACACCTATCACTCTTAGGGGGCCATTGCATAATCATGTTTTCTTAAGAATTACCATGAATTATAGCAGTTGGGCCATTGCATAATCATGTTTTCACAGTTTTCTTAAGCATTACCATGAGTTACATCAGTTGGTTTGGACCCAGATCAAAAGTTTAGATGATGATCATTTTCCTTGATTGGCTGAAGTAGTTTCTTGGTTTTTTTTTAAAATTGCATTTTTGCTTGCATAAAATTTCTAAGATAAACCTTAAAACTCCTACACAACCCTGTTTTGGGTTTTGATCCAGATCAATAATTTGGGTCAAGATCAACCAAAACATTACAACTTGATATTAAAAAGTCCTCAAATGCATGAATTTTGCGTGCTGTGAAGATAATACAATATTGATCAAAGACATAAAAATATAAGTTCGTAGCAGTAGACATGAAAAATATAAGCAGTAGACGAAATGGGAAAGGGTGTAAAATTAGGAGTAGACGAAATGGGAACAAAAGCCAAAATAGTAGACGAAATGGGAAGTAGACGAAATGGGAAGTAGACGAAATGGGAAGTTACCGGGTCAATGACCATATGAGATAAAGTTATGCAATTATACCTTGATCCAGGTAGATGGGCATATAAAGTGCTAGGCAGTACATTATGCCAGTTTTTGTATGAAATGACCAATAAAAATATCTTTAAAAGGCTTTTAACCCTAAAATTCCCTCATATAAAATCTGTTTTTACGCATTAGTAAACATAGTAGACCCAGATCAGATGGCTCTTATAGAAGCCATCTGATCAAGGTCTGCTCTGTTTGCTTTTGACATGATATAGATCTGATTCTACAGTTTTTGTCAAAGAAAAAACTTCTGCTTATAGAAATAATGTGTTTTCCGCATAAAAAAAGAGTAGACCCAGATCAGACGGCTCCTATAGAAGCTGTCTGATCAGGGTCTGTTCTGTTTGCTTTTGACATGATATAGATTTGATTCTACAGTCTTTATCAAAGCTTAAACTTCTCTTTATGGAAATAAAGTGTTTTTACGCATTAGTAAACATAGTAGACCCAGATCAGTTTTGTCAAAGCAAACAGGGAAAGGGTTAATACGTGTTTAGAAATAATTCTAGCTCTAGGTGTAAATATCTGATAATCAGTCAATTAAACGGGTCATTAGATTTTTTAACAAATGAAATTGAGAAGAGTTACTCATTTTGTGGGTAACAGAATTATTAATTAACAATAATTTTGATTAACTTAAATCATTATTTGTTTTCAAAATCAAATTCAAATAAATACAATTAATAGCAAGGAGAAAGGTCTTTATCAAACACCTACATTTCAACTAAATGCCAATAATAAAGACAATATTACATGACTCGCATAATAAAAATTATTAAAATAAATGATCATAATGATACTAAATACTGATTTTCAATCACATAAATTAACTTCAGAAATAAACAGAACATTATGTAAAGAAATCAAAGATAATCAAACTATCACTTCATTTACCTGCAAATATTTTATCAATAATTCTACTGCATATGGTAGACTTGATAATTGAATACTGATATCCAGCTGTGAAATTCCCAGTGTGGCACCATAGAGCACCCAAAATACACAGCATGGGATTAATGGGTCAACATTCCTTTCGAAATGCCTTTAAGAGATAAGCCATTTATCTATATACATGCAACGAGTCTCGATGGATAAAAAAACGAATACTCATGGAATGCTCTTAATCGATATGTGTAGGAATAATAATTTATTTATTCTCAACGGGCGATCTGGAAGTGATAGAGGTAAAGGTCAAATGACGTTTCGCGATAAATCCGTAATAGATTACGTTTTAAGTTCAGCGGAATGTTTTGAGTACTTAACATCGTTTAATGTAATTGAAACAGACGCTTTGTTCAGTGATGGGCACTGTGCGCTTGAGTGGTCGTTTCAAACGCACGCTCAACCAAGGGCGAATAACTCATATGTTCCTCCAAGCGAATATAATTATCCGTCTTGGAATAGCAACTTAGCAAGTGCATTTACTCAAAGTATTAATATGGATATCATAGCAAATATTAACAGTAACTTGTCAACGGCTCAAACACATCAAAGTATCGACGATACATGCACCCAACTACAAAGTATGTTTCAAAGTGCAGCCGCTGCTTCATTTCCTCCAAGATACTCCAAATTTTATAATGGTAAAAAGGGAGGTAATACGTGGTTTGGGTCTAAATGTGAACAAGCAAGAGAAAATTATCATGAGGCAAAAAAGATGTACCATTCAAACAAAAATGAAGTAAATAAATTAAGACTGAAAAACGCTAGTAAACAATACAAACGAACAATGAACTACTACATAAACGAATTCAAACACCAACAAACAAAACATTACGGAATATGAGTAGTAATAATCCAAAGCAGTATTGGAAATTTCTTAATAAACTAAACCCCAGAAACAAAACCAATAATTCTCCGTCAATTGATAACTTCTTTGAACATTTCAAACAAGTAAACACAAATGAAAATGATGATTATTTTATGCTCGAAGAGCCGTTAAACCTTACTAATAACGAAATACTTGACACAGAAATCACGGTTTCAGAAATATCTAAATGTATTGACCTGCTGAATAATGGAAAGACCCCTAGTCCAACCGACAAAATATTAAACGAATACATAAAGTGTACAAAAGATATGCTCATAAACGTGTACTGGAGATTGTTTAATGCTGTTTTAATACAGGATATATTCCTAGCAGCTGGCTAGAAGGTTATATTATTCCTATTTACAAAAATAAAGGAGATGTCAAAGAACCAAATAATTACAGGCCAATTACCATCCTTAGTTGCCTGGGCAAGTTATTTACAGCAGTTATCAACCAAAGACTTACAACATTTCTCGAAACTAACAACCTTTTAAATGAAAATCAAGCTGGTTTTAGAAAATACTATAGCTGCGCAGATCATATTTTCACTCTATATTCGCTTATTGAGATTCTTAAGAAAAAGAAACAAAAACTCTTTTGTGCTTTCATCGACTTTAGCCAAGTTTTGATAAAGTCTGGAGACTCGGGTTATGGCAGAAACTCCTGAAGATAACTGATGGAAAATTGTTTACTCTAATTTTTAATATGTACAAGAATATTGAGTCATGCGTAATGTACGGAGGGGTATTGTCTGATTTCTTCAGCTCAGATATAGGTGTAAGACAGGGTCAGAACTTATCACCTGTACTATTTTCCATCTTCTTAAATGATTTACAGAATCACCTGGAAGCAAATAATATTAATGGAATACAACTAAAAGACGATGCAACTGCAACTGTCTGGCTTAAACTTTTGACATTATTGTACGCCGATGATACCATTATTGTCTCAGACAATGCTGGTGATTTTCAGAGAGGTCTCAATAGTTTCTATAATTACTGCATGGAATGGAAATTGAAAGTTAATACTAATAAAACTAAAGTCATTGTATTTGGATCGAGAAATAATGCTAACTATAACTTCATTGCCAACTCTAGCTGTTGTACCACTACTAAATTATCTATACTTTTGACGTCCTGTCTTACTACGATCAAAGAACATGTTAAACGCTACTGTGATAAAATATATGAAAATTCTGGTATTAATGTTTTTTGGTCCATAAAAAATTCAAATGATGTTTTAACAAAACTTGAAAATGAACAGTATAACATTTCTTTACTGAGCTCTTATGATTTCTCTACACTCTATACTACTCTACCTCACCATCTTATAAAGGATAAACTTATTAAATTAATAGAAAAAACCTTTGCCAGAGAAAACAAAATGTTCATTGCTTGTAATGTTCAACGTTCATTCTTTTCGAATTCAGAAGTTGAACATTACACAATGTGGACTTGCCTTGATGTTTGTAGATCTCTAACCTTTCTTTTAGATAATATATTTGTGCGTTATGGAGATACCATATATCGTCAAGTTGTTGGTATACCCATGGGTACAAATTGTGCCCCTCTTGTTGCAGATTTGTTTTTGTATTGCTACGAGAGAGATTTTATGCTTAGCTTAAAACCTGATACACAGACCGATATTGTTAATGCTTTTAATAAAACTTCAAGGTATTTAGACGATATTTTGAATTTAGATAATCCTTATTTTGATACTATGGTTTCTTCAATCTACCCAAAAGAACTGTCTTTAAACAAAGCTAATCAATCTGACATTAATGCTTCATTTTTAGATTTGAATCTTTCAATTACAAATGATAAAGTTTCGTCCAAAGTATACGATAAAAGAGAAGATTTTAATTTTAAAATTGTTAATTATCCTTTTCTAGATGGGGATGTGCCACGTTCTACATCTTATGGTGTTTATATTTCTCAACTTATTAGGTTTGCCCGAGCCTGTTCTTTGCTTGAAGATTTTAACAGACGTAATTTAGTTATAACTGATAAACTTCTTAAGCAAGGTTACAGATATCACAAACTTCGGAAAACCTTTTCTAAATTTTATTATCGAAATTTACCTCTCATTAGTAAATATAATTGCAATCTACGGACGTTACTGCGACAAGGCATTTCTCAACCAGAATTTTATGGGGATGTTATCTACAAACTTAGGAAAATTCGGGGTCATATCCATTTTCATGATTTGTTTATAAAACGCATTAAAAAATTTAAAAAGAAAGGTTATGATCCTATTATATTGCAACACACTGCATGTTTGGTTATCGACCCTTTTACAGTCGGTAGCTACGCTTCCCTCTTTGCTTGCGCGATGACAGGCCGAGGGTAGTACTCTATGATGGTATACTCTTAAACTTGGATACAGGAGGAGCTTACCAGACTCATGTATTATTTTTTCCCTGTCGTGCCCTTAACGGCTTGCCTGCAGGTGCTCTGACTTCAGCAAAGTCATTGAGTACATATTTGACAGTTGTCACAGTTATTATGCTATGTTTTACATGTTGTCCTGTGTTCACCGTCGTCTATGTTGTGGGTAAGTCCAGCGGGGATACCTTTATTTACAATATTTGTAAAGCTAGGGTGACTTTGAGGGAAGTGTGAGGTTAGGACGTCCGTAAACCGGTTTAAACCCCCAGTGGTGTTTTTGCTGCTGACCGTGCCAAGGCGGTACTCTCTTTGTCACCCTTCCTTTTGTTTGCCTTGCGTCTTTGTGCTTGTGGTTTGTTCATGTTGTGGAACGTTTGTCCCTGTTTCTTGTGTGTCTTTTGGTGTTTTGTGTTCATTTCGTGTGTGTGTGTGTGTGCATGTGCGTTTGGGTGTGTGGTTGTGTGTGTGTGTGTGTCATGCTGTCTATCGGTGTTTTGGTGGTGGTTGCGTCTTGCATGTGGCTTTGCCTGCTTGACTTTACTACTTTTCCATTCATACTTGGCAGCGACCCCATTGAACTCACAAATAAATATCAATATCTAGGAGTCTTTTTCTCTAGTAATGGCTCATTTCTTCAAGCTCGCAAACATGTAGTCGCACAAGCTAAAAAAGCAATGTATCTCCTTTTCACTAAAGTAAATAACGCTGATCTCACAGTTGACCTTGTTCTAAAACTATTTGATCATACTGTAGTCCCAGTTCTTACTTATGGATCCGAAATATTTGGATTTGAAAATGTTGACATTATCGAAAAAGTACACAGGGAATTCTTACGTAAAATAACTGGGGCCAGGAAAAGTACCCCTTCGTATATGTTATATGGTGAACTAGGTCGATATCCACTACACATTATAATAAAAACCAAAATGGTATCATTTTGGAATCGTTTAATTACTGGTAGAGAACAGAAACTATCATTAAATATATACAAATACATGCTTAACCAAAACATTGAAAGCAAATGGTTAAATAAAATTAAAGAAATCCTAGATTTGACTGGAAAATCTAACATCTGGAATGATCAACCTTTCTATAACACAAAATATATCCACACACATATAAAACAAATATTAATTGACCAGTTCAAACAAGAATGGTCCGCAGAACTTGATAAATCAAATAAAGGACACATTTATAAAAGCTTTAAAAACGAACTTAAGCTAGAAGATTATTTTAAAATCAGAAATCACTTCTTTATTTAAATTCAGAACTGCTAACCATCGCTTACCAATAGAGACTGGAAGGTATGATGGCACCTTAATCGACGATAGAAAATGCCAGATCTGTAACAACGGTGATATAGGTTCAGAGAAGCATTATTTACTCACCTGTTCATATTTCAGTGAATCGAGAAAAAGACTTCTAAACAAACAAGAATTCCAAAATAACAATTTTCTTAACTCTTACATCGGATGTTAAATTGAGAAAAGTGAGTCAATTCGTCAATATCATAATGCGCCATTTCTAACTCAATCGTTAGTATTATATACTTTACCTAGTAGTCTCCGAATGTACACACCTATGCCACCTAGCTGTATATACACAAATCAGTTTCACTGTTTTTAATAATAGTCTTACCTATACGAATGCAACTATAATAAGTTTATTACCGCAAGCATTGGAATTTTATCCCGTGTTTAGATTACTTACTCACTGTATGTATACTCTCGTCAAACTGAATGGTTATCCGATATCCGAACTATGTATATATTGTCTAATTGTAGTCAGTTATTCTTCCCGAACTTGTTGTCTTTAACCCTTTCCCTCATAAAGTGCTTTTTCGCTCAATTACAATCAGGATAGACCCGGAGCAGACATAGTCTGTTCTGGGTCTGTCCAAATTGCTTACGAAATAATAATTATACTGACCATACAGTCTCTATCAATACCGGATACTCGTGCGCACACGCCGTCATGTGACATCAATCAGTAAATATCCATTGTGCCTTTTTTACCTTCATTCCTATTGAACAGGGAAAGGGTTAAACATTTACATTTTAGCTGTTTTTAACTGTATAACACACTTTATTCTTTCGCTGCCCAATTTGTTATATATAAATCAGTCGTCTGCTACAATTTTCATTTGTTCACATACTAACAACCAGTCTGGATCCTGGTGAATGCCGAGTTGCACGCGTCTCCTCTGGATCGAAACTGTTCGCATGGAGAATCACAGATGCTAACTCTCTCGCTGCCATATACGAACCCATGGTAACAGTTGCAAACAGTTTGCGTCCAGACAGAATGTCGGCTGCCTCGTCGTCTTATCAGGATCCAGACTGCCAGAATACTTACCTTATTTGGCAGCGAAATGTGGAGTCACCTTTCAATGAATATCTTGGCTTTCCCCCTATTTCGATTTCTCTATTTCCCCGTTACTTAGATGCTTTCTTTCTTTTCTATCTTTCTTTCTTCTTTTCTTTCGTTCTTTCGTCCAGTGTTTAACCAAATACATGTATATCTAGTAGTTTATGTCTCCAACCATTCTTAACCTTATTAATAACATTATTAATTATCATGATTGTATTTTGTCATAGTATATAATTATTGTGTGTATTGCATTTCCTCTTGTTGCACTTCGGTGCCTGAGATGTAATAAAGTTCAGTTCAGTTCAGTTCTGTATTATGCTTTTATTTAACACCCCGAGCTGTACCAAAAGTGACCATGGGTGTCATAAAATATTACGTAATTTTATACAATCGTGTGATTTGCGGTCCGCACATGTTTAATCTGTGTTCATTGATGTGTAAATCAGCGTCCTTTTGGCTATAGCTGTACATGCTAATCCCCACTGATGTGTCAAAGCATACTTTATTACAGGAATTACATACACACAAAAATAACTGAACAGAACATATGAAAAATAATGATATATATATTTTTTATAGTTAAATTCATTTGAATTGAACAAATTAGATCTTTGATTTATTTTAAAGTCATTAAACTTTTGAAGATCCATCTTGTTCATACTGAGTGGACTTTACTAGAACTACCATTTAACCCATTCCCTATCATTGACGCCCCTGAAAAAGTCACTTTTTGAAGCCATTGTGATAAATAGAGTATTTGCTCACGAGACAATGGTTTCAAAACTACACGATTCTAAACTTTCCCTCAATTTTCTCTAGTACATTCTTCTATTCGGTAGATTTATTCAAAATGGTTGGATCTAAAATTAGCCTATGAGGGAATGGGTTAACAACGATGGATTTTTTTTATATAGAAGATTCACCATTCAAAGGGTTAAGCTAGTTTCTCAATAAGCTAGTAAAACATTTACATTCTTCCGTCTGAACAAAATTGTTTGTACGGTGTGCGGAAAAATGCCACTGGAAAAAATGCCACCGGTAAAAATGCCACTGGTAAAAATGCCACCCTGATTTGGAAAAAATGCCACTGGAAAAATGCCACCTTTTTTTAATTATGTTTTATATATACATAATACATGTTTCACAATTTGGGCTATTTAATATTTTCCTAATTAAAACTAGGCCTATGCATGACATGATCACTTCATGAATATTCGTTATGCCAATTTTTACAGGAAGACAAACGCTATAGAATCAGATCTATATACATCTAATTTCATATGGAAACAGAGCAGACTCTCATTAGGCAGGTTCTACAGATAACAGGAGCTGTCTGATATGGGTCTACTCTATTTGCAAAATCGTGAAAAGTGTTTACAATTTTATATGAATAACAGGTTAAAAAGAATAGACTGGAATGGCATGTATCACAAAATATCTATTGTGCGGAAATAACTGTTATCCTGCTTTAACCATTTCCCTTTTCAATATTCCTGTAAGAAATACTGACATTGTGAATGTTTATTAGCTGGTTTTTATGTTACATTTTCAATGATTTTTGTTTGACAAAAACTGTAGAATCAGATCTATAGCATATCAAAAGCAAACAGAGCAAACCCTGATCAGATGGCTCCTATAGGAGCCGTCTGATCTGGGTCTACTCTGTTTGCAAATGTGTGAAAGCAAGTTTATATGAAGGAAGGGGTTAATAAGCAAACAGAGCAGACACTGAGCTATCTGATTAAGGTCTTCTTTGTTTTGAAACGTATCAAGTAAAGGGTTTAACAAAAACAAGAGTTTGCAAATGCGTGAAAATGTGTTTATATGGAGGAAAGGGTTAAAACTGATGTCTGCCTAAACTCTGATATGTTGTAATTGTTTCTGTAGATCTACTCCCGATTTGTTCAAACTTTGAGAAGATATTGACTGAGGGTAGACACCCAAGTTAAATCAGAATCCAAGCCCTTTACTCCATGAATATTATACATGTGGAACATAATGACATCAGGAATATTAATTGTATTTTTATAATGGCGTATGGATTTTTATGTGTTATTATGTTATGAATATCCGACGTTAAATAAAACTTGTCTTATGTCTAACTCAGTTACGAAGGTAGTTACGAATGTTTGTGGTTAAATATGGTGGATAGTGACGCGGTGGTACGGACAGAATTTAATGCCGTTCTCTGATTGGTCAAAAATAACCGATCGCGGAACCATGATATTCATAGAAGTCTTGATAAATCAGCCCTCCTACCAGTGAAATTCTAACTAATGCGTTCCATATAGACGCGGAAACTAATGTTCTCGCGCCGATAAATTGTACCGATCAAAGGTGCTCGACGCATGCTTGGACTCACCCACGGACACCCCCCTGCCCGACCCCCCACCCCGCCCCGCTATCCCCCCACACAAATGTGATAGAAGTATGTAAAACTAGCCTAAAACTATCTATTTGAACCTTGGACCACTCAAAACAAGAAAAACACAACCCGGAAAAAATTCCTATCGGGTCTATATATGTTCAATACATATATAGACCGAAAGGAAATTTTTTCCGGGTCGTGTTTTTCTTGGGTTTTTTTCGGAGTGGTTTAAAGTTCAAATAGATAGTTTTAAGGCTAGTTTAACTTACTTCGATCACATTCTTTTTTTTGTTGGGGGGGGGGGGGATGTTGGTTACATAGGCGAGTCCAAGCATGCGTCGGGCACAATACAAGATAGTTTTAGGCTAGTTTAACATACTTCGATCACATTCTTTTTTCTTTTTTTTTTGGGGGGGGGGGGGGGGGGGTCCATGGGTGAGTCCAAGCGTGCGTCGTGCACCTTTGGTACCGATTAGTATATGGAATGTTGAACTAATCAAAATCTAAATGATTGAAATCGGTGTTGAATTGAAATTGCTGTAGGGATTTGAAAAACATGACTTGTATTTTCCACCGCTGACCTGACCTAGTTGATGAGTCCCAGCATGCCTCGATCAGATCTATGTAATGAGTAGTTGTAGATAGTTGCTATTCAGTTCAAATGCGTGTATTCAAAACCCACACGATAGTCATTTATTGTCTAAAATGATGATAATGACAGGAAACTACACAATGTAGTACCATTGTTCATATTTCTTTAAGTGATGTGTTTCTTCCATATAACTCAATTTATAACAAAGACAAACTATCTTGGAATTTCCAACCATAAGACTATGCAATCAGTGTATGTCAATGTGGCAGATGATATGTGCCTATACGTTTTGCATTTACGCTTAATCAATACAAATGCATGGCAATTAGCAACATATTTTCATATCAAATAATATAGTATGTCAGGCTCACCTTGATGTTACTCCTGTAAGTCTATTTTCAATATTACTCCTGTAAGTCTATTTTCAAACTATTTAATGGCGGACTAGATTTTTGAAGTATTTAGTTTCGTTTTCAAATCTCGGAAAACACCGATAGCCTATTCATCGAATCACGTTAGTGAGTCTTAATGTACACCATACAAGTCAGTACACCATTTAAGTTAGGTGTCAGTAATACACTTAGCCCCGCCTTCATACGAAGTCCTCCTGCCCACTGCCAAGCACGGAGACACATACATGGGATCCTTTGAAGTGGTTTGCCGAATACACATAGATAAAGAAGGAAAACGCTGATTTTTCAATAACTTTTAATTACACGTTATGTATGCTTTGTTTTATTGTCGGCTAGTGTAGACTGTCGACAGTGGTTGAGGGTAGAGTGTTGATAAGGGCGACAACAACGTTAAACGGAATAGAACAGAACATATTGTTTATTTCTGGTCAGAGTTTACAAAACACAATGTAGATGAATAGATAATGATTAAAACATAATGTATGTACACATCGCAACTAAGCGAGTATGGTATTTGCAAATACATTTCGCGTAGTCTATTTTATTAACAGCTATGCTATTCTAAATTACTATTCATATGCATGATTGATAGACATTAACGCTTTCGCTGTCAAATATTATCGACTGTAACAAGAAATATCTTTTAAAAAGATATTCAGCGGCATTCAAATATTGACATAATGTACAAAACAATAATGATATTAAATCTCTGCAAACTTAATTTCAATGTTTCGAGATTCTGTTAGTACAGGGACCTAGATCTATGAAGGGTTGCTTGTAATTATACTAGCAGAGAAGCATGGAATGGAAATGATGACTTGGAGTAGAATAAGCAATTATGGAAAAAATCAAGTTACTTTTATAGGAAATCACTATTAAAATGTACAATGTCAAAGTATTTTTTTAAAACTATCTGAAGTTAGTTCTTCATTTTACCTGTTATAAAAAATTACTTGAAAGCATGTTTATTTATATTGATATGAAGATAACTAATTGAATACACTTTAAATAAAGCATCAGAATTTAGTTTTTGTTTGTGCAGAGGCTGTAATTACTTAAAGAAAGGTATTTATCTATAGCCTGGATCAACGCATTAATTGACGTGTGTGCATCATCATTAGTGACACCATTTACTGAATATACATGTATTTTTAAAACAATATAAAGTAACCTATCTCAACCTACTACTCGACCCAAAGCGCCAGGTGATAGAGCCGTAACAATAGCCTTCAGTCAGTAGCTTTATATCACAGAGAGCGAATAACCAGAGCCTTAATTGGTGCTGTTGTCCGGGATAGTAATTAATACTATCAATGCCACTACTCTAATATACTAAACAACATTTCTTCTTTATTTCCTATAGCATTGCCGTGAATTATGGTGGTTTCGGCAAACTACCTGTTTGTCAAAGTGATCTGTATTGTTTATGCATTATATACTCTAGTTTTGATAATGACCAAAGTAATAAATAATTCATATTGTTTTACCGGTCATGGTAATAAACAACTATGTGACTACAGTATTGTACATGTATTTGAATCCACCAAAAGTTGAACTAAACAACATTTTCACTGAAAACAAAAAGCATAAAATGAGTGGCAAACAGTTTGGACCAAGACTAAAATCAAAGCTGAATGGGATAGTAAATCATTAGTAATGTGTTATGTGGTCTGGGGCTGTTTTAATGACTAAACAATGTGACTATAGTATTTGAAAGCACCTCTTTATCACTCATTGTACCCAAGGTTGAGTAAGTGTGAATATGTCACCTGCTTAGCTAATATCCTGATCTGTATAAACCAAAACAAATGGACCACATATCAATTTTTAACATATAGATAGTTATTTAATGATTTTGATTATTCAATTTTTGCTTTTTAATACAAATTTTCAATTTTGCCGAAACGTCCTAGGCCGAATAAATAGATGGCCAAAACGCCCTGGGTCGAAACATCCGGGGCGAAACTTCCTATGCCGAAACGTCCTACATTCAGTTTGGCCATGTGTAGAGGCATTATAAAAAGGCTGTATGCCAGTCAAGGGATTAACTAATGAAAATACGGTTTACTTGAAAATACTGGTAGGTCATATGCAAATTACAATGTAACATAGTTTCTGATTGGTGGAAAACTAGAACAAAAGTGAAAATAGACAGCTAACCTCTGAAAAACGTGACGTCTGCTACAATGTTTGTCTGTGTGATATTCTTCTATTGTGACCACAGTATGTAAATAGCTGTGATTCAGATGAGACGGCGTGTAGCTCGGTGTCTGTCGATTATATTTCGTAGACATACACTAGATACCCGGAAGTTTATCATGCCAAGCGCCACTTGACTCGCACTTGCAAACAGTTTGGATCAAGATGAGACGCTGAGTAACTCAAATAAGACGCCTAGTGTGAATTTGTGATCAGGGCAATTTTTATCCAGAAAAAACAACGAGCAACACATTGCATTTAAGATAGTTGATAAATGGCGACGAAAATAGTACGATTTTCCCAAATTGTGTTTGTATCTTTTGTTCTTTGACTTCTGCAGTCGCATCATCTTCTGCTTTAATGACAAACGTCCAATACTGAAACTTACGGTCATGATTTGGGAGTTAACCATTTCCCTCCTGTAGGCACCTTTTGATGTCCCTGTAAAATTCACATGTTGGAAACCATTGTGATAAAAAGAGCAGTAACTCCATAGGAGCACATGCTGTATTTATCACAATGGTTTCAAAACTACAAAACTACACAAGTTGAAACTTATTTTTTATTGTAAATGTTCCTTTTCAGTAGATTTATTCAAAGAGGTTGGGTCTAAAAATAGCCTATGAAGAAACGGTGTAAAAATAGGGTCAGCACTTTTTGATAAAGATAAAGATATGATTCTACAGTTTCTGCCAAGGCCACACATTCCTATGTCCATATGTTATTAGGACAATTACTCTAATTAATATTCATGGTGTCATTATTTCTTACATGACTATGCATGCAGTAATGGGTTAAAAGAATAAAGAAACTGTCTCTGTTACGGATTTCCCAGCAACTGGGTGGAGATATTGCCTACAAAAAGTTAAAGAGTATTGTCATTAAGGCCTAACCCTGGCATAGGGCAGCGAGAGATTGTCAAGTTGAATGAAATAGTCCAATGTCATAAAATGAAAGAAGTATCATCATTTAGATTTTCTTTGGATGTAAAGGAACTGATGCGTAGGTATTACTAGTCATTATTATCAACATCATCATCGTGGCGGTCGCCGTCGTCCAGGTTTTGATTATTCAGGTCTTGGAATGGCGAGGCATGGCTGTCCATGCTAGGTCTTACAGCAAGGGCGATTACAACAGTAAACCATTCTACAATCAGCTTTGTAAGAGTAATCTCTCCTGGAGATGAGCTGAACCTACACAACACGTATAGGCTATTTGCAGAGTAGATAATTCACCCAGAAGCTAGTTTTGAAATTCTAGAATTTTGTGCACCATTTGAGAAACCCGTCGCTTCTTTTTATTTATGAATTAAGGGCCATGTAGCCCGTAGTTTTGACACTGTACATATGATATATTTAAATTCGAGTTAATATAGCCATTATATTACACACGTTTAATATATGCTGTAACATTATGTAGAAACACAGCACGGCGTCATATAGAAATACATGTATACATGTAGGATCAGTCAAAAACGACAGTTTTAGTAGAAATAATTTATGTGATTAAAAGAATATGGTTCTCGTAGACATTTTGTACACACTGATACTAAAATCGTCTTGGAAAATGTTTCAAGACTCGTTCAATATCAGTTTGTATAAAATGACTACTCGCAACAACTCTCTCTCTCTCTCTCTCTCTCTCTCTCTCTCTCTCTCTCTCTCTCTCTCTCTCTCTCTCCCATCTCTCTCTTCATTCTCTCCTTTCCTCCCTCTCTTTAGAAACTGTAGTATCAGATTTTCACATAACATAAACAGAAGACCCCGATCAGAAGTTTCTACAGGAGCCATATACGCTGCTTTCAAAGACATTGTTACATTTCATTATCTCATAAGGATCCACACTGTCTGACACTGACCTTGATTTTATTCTTTAACTCTTTCGGTGTCAATGTCGCCTGTTGGCACCATTAAAAACAATGCAGTCCCATGTCAGATGCCGCCTTTTCAAGGCGGCATCTGACCTGGGACTTGATTGTTTTCTGTGTTGTTTTAAGCCCAAGCAAATACACGTTTTAAAAACAAATGTTTTACTAATGTACCTTTATTATTTAGTTTAGAATTATATTTAATATGAAATTATCATTGCAGACGACACTTTTTAATTTGGCGCCAAAGGTGTTAAAAAAAAGAAAAGTGAAGAAAGTCTGCTTCAGAAATGGAGTTTAAGCCCATTTTCTATATGTAAAACTTCTGTTTAGCATGCCAAAATATAATTAGGGTATGCTGGCAAATTCATGATAACTGATGCCAAATTGATGGATTCTGTGAAAATACCAGTTAGCCCTTTAAACTCCACAGATACGTCTTCTGATTCATTTGCAATCAGAGAAGGTCAAGATCAGACAGCTCCTGTTGGAGTCATCTGATCAGGGTGTGCTCTAATATAGATTTGATTTTACAGTTTCTGTCATGATAAAAATTCCCCATGTTCAAACTGCCAGACAATAATTCAGCTACTAAATATTCATTAATATTATTTCGTACATGACTAATCATGGATTAAAGGGTTAGTTTTTCAAAATTGCAGTAAAAGTGTCAAACATTTTTGAATCTGATGAGATACCACGATACTCAGCTTTTCATTTGGAACCAAACAGCAGGCATACTGTTTAATGGTGTCTCGAATTTACCACTACTGCTAAAAGATTTAAAGGACAGTTTCCTATAACTCATCAAAACACCAAATTCGTATCCATCCTCGCGGAAAACAAAATGCCAGAAAAAGCTACAGAGCATTAAGCAGAAAAAATCAATGGTTGAGGTCAAAAGTTGCATGGGATTTTGCCAAGATTATTCATGATATGGTATCAAATTTGTCATAACATTTTCTTCTTTTTTTTCAGAGCTCACTTGAGCATGACGTATTTATGGTGAGCTTCTAGGGTCGTTGAATAGGCATATCCTCTATCAGCAACTAGTCTGTTAACCCTTTACCTCATGGATACACATTCGCAAACAGAGTAGACCAAGATCAGATGGTTCCAGTAGGAAAATGTATGATAGCTTAGAGGCAGACAATCCTCCTTCAAATAAGGTCATGTCTTAGATACGAGCACTGCACATGACAAAACATGGTAGAATATTCTTGTATTTAGCCTAACCCTTTACTATATAGGCTAAATACGTCTTTTCGCCTTTGCATAATGCATAGAGTAAACCCAGATCAGATGACTCATGTAGGAACCATCTGATCAAAATATGATTGGTGCTAATGGAATATTCAGCTATTGGCTATTAATGATGTCATTACTTTTTGCATGAATATTTATAAGATAGGTCAGATCAGTTGGATTTAGCCCTCAAGCTGATTTGCGGTAAGTTAATTAGTGGTTCTATCTGGGTGTTCTAAAGATGTGTACAAACTAATGCTAATTGTGTCGTGCACAGAAAAATCCGCCATCTGTAATTAAGTAGACGTTTATAATGCTGTTATTTAATTACGCGACTTAAAGCCCCAATACAAACCAAACCAAAGATTATGGCAGGCTATATTCAGAGAAATACATACATGTATATTCAAATTATCACGTCTATATATAAGCTACGAAATTCTTCTGTTACATACAAATTTAACATATCGATATCACAGGGGTCTAAAGTGTGCCTGGACCCCAAAATGGCACACCTGTGTAAAAATCCATTCTGGGTCGAAGTCATTGATTACATATATATACATAAGAATATATATAATCAATGACAGACTTATTGACTTCGACCCAGAGTGGATTTTTTACACAGGTGTGCCATTTTGGGGTCCAGACACACTTCAGACCCCTGTGATCGATATGACATATGACATTCTAGAATGGGTTTAAGGAGATATTCCTGAAAATGATTTAATCTGTACATTTTGTCTGGTCCTCTGTACATGTATACATATATATCTCTGGATTGATGGCACTCAGGTGAATGATTTGGAAAGTGCCATTATGTCCTTTTATATCATCATCCGTGAATTTGTGTTTGACAATAGAACCCAAACGATGGGACAGAAACAGGAAGCCATACAGCAATAGAATATACCAGCTATGCGATGATTTCAGAGGCAGACAATATAATGAAAACAACAAACCGAAACAAGTATTGGACAGACAATAAAGATTGGTGAATAGTGCAGGTCCAGATCAAACGGTTCCTGAAGGGTCGTTGTTATTTGCTACCATGTCAGTCTAATTAAATTTATCAAAATGGTACTACTTGAATTATTCAGATTTGCACGTGATTATCTAGCCTTCTAGGTGTCTGAATACCTCGGGTAGTTTGGGTAGCAAAAGGGACTATTTCTGCCATTTGAATTTGGCAAATTCGAGTTTCCTCTGGCATTTAAATAGAAGACTAGATACGGAATAAACATTTTTTAATACAATGAATTGATTATTAAAATGTTTGTCCCGTATCTAGTAGATTCTATTGTAAATTTGTATTCTACTGGCAGTGCTAGATCTACTAGATAAGTACTTCACGATTTGCATGCAGTAAATTACAGCAGACATATTAATTTATGCTTTGAAAATATCGCAGAATTGTATAAATCATAACTGTGTGGTTAAAGTAGACCCCCTCTAATGCAACCACTTTAAGAATAACCTTAGCTGCCTTTATAAGCAGGTGGTTGCTTAATGCAGGACAAAAGTAATGGAGCTTTCTGCACTACTTTTATCCTGCATTAAGCTACCACCTGCATATAACACTCAGAATTATACCACTTTCAGGTGGTCATATTAGCAGGGTTTACTGTACACAAAATCTGTAGAAATTACAGAACTGCTCTTAATGCAGAGCATTTTAAAAATAAAGTTAACAGGCATTTGCCAACAGTGTAGACTCGGATGGTGAAGGTTCCCTCTGTTCAGGCTCTGTTCTGCACTGTTGTCCTACAAACTCTGCAAGTAAAATCAGTCTGTTCATACTGAATGGGGTGTACCATTAAATATTGACACAATACTCAATTTATATCAATTCAACAATTTAAAGGTTGAAATTTGCTGCCTTTGACATTTTGGACCAGGGAGATATAAAGCTGTCTGTGAATTGATCCTTTGATGTGTTGGGAGTAATGGCAGTTTGATCAAGAATTCAATCTGTGCATATCCTTTAAGTGCTATTTAACCCATTACTTTATAGAGATGCCTTTTGGTACATTTACAAATGGAGTAGACCCAGATCAGATGGTTTCTGTAGGAGCTGTCTGGTAAGGGTCTGGTCTGTTTGCTTATGAAATAACATCTATTTCTGCAAATCTATTTCTATAGTATCTATCATGATCAAGATTTCCTTGTCCATTATAAAACAAGTCAGCTACTTCATATTCATATCTAGTCATTATTCAATACTGCTGACATGAATATTTATGAAGTAAAGGGTTAAACTGAATGAATTTTGACTTTTGGTAACATGGATACTTAAACTACATGCCCCGAGGTTATAAAACGTTTTGTTTGAGTCTGAGATCATTCTCAAGCATCTGACCAATCAGATTATGAGATACTTGAGAATCTCAAACTCAGAAGTTTTATAACTTTGGACCCATGTATCAGAAGTCGCACATGTGGAGAATTAAAGGACACAATCTATGTCACTCTGGCCAGAATTATTTTGGCTTGACTGTTTTTGAAGAAAAATAGTCAAGGCATTGCTATAGCCATAGATATCGTTGGTATAGCCTTGGCTTAGTATAACCTTGGTTTAGTATAGCAGGACTAGGTATAGCCTGGCTTAGTATAACCTTGGTTTGGTATAGCATGACTGGGTAAAGCCTGGCTTAGTATAGCCTTGGTTTGGTATAGCATGACTAGGTATAGCCTGGCTTAGTATAACTTTGTTTTGGTATAGCATGACTAGGTATAGCCTGGCTTAGTATAACCTTGGTTTGGTATAGCATGACTATGTATAGACTGGCTTAGTATAACCTTGGTTTGGTATAGCATGACTAGGTATAGCCTGGCTTAGTATAAACTTGGTTTGGTATAGCATGACTAGGTATAGCCTCGCTTAGTATAACCTTGGTTTGGTATAGCATGACTTGGTATAGACTGGCTTAGTATAGCCTTGGTTTGGTATAGCATGACTTGGTATAGACTGGCTTAGTATAACCTTGCTTGGTATAGCCTGGCTTAGTATAGCCTTGGTTTGTTATAGCATGACTAGGTATAGCCTGGCTTAGTATAACCTTGCTTGATATAGCATGACTAGGTATAACCTGGCTTATTATAGCCTTGCTTTATATAGCTTGACTAGGTATAGCCTGGCTTAGTATAACCTTGCTAGGTATAGCCTGGCTCAGTATAACCTTGTTTTGGTATAGCATGACTAGGTATAGCCTGGCTTAGTATAGTCTTGCTTGATAAAGCATGACTACGTATAGCCTTGGTTTGGTATAGCATGACTGGGTAAAGCCTGGCTTAGTATAGCCTTGGTTTGGTATAGCATGACTAGGTATAGCCTGGCTTAGTATAACTTTGCTTGATATAGCATGACTAGGTATAGCCTAGCTAAGTATAGCCGTGGTTTGGTATAGCATGACTGGGTAAAGCCTGGCTTAGTATAGCCTTGATTTGGTAAAGCATGACTGGGTAAAGCCTGTCTTAGTATAGCCTTGGTTTGGTATAGCATGACTAGGTATAGCCTGGCTTAGTATAGCCTTGCTTGATATATCATGACTAGGTATAGCCTGGCTTAGTATAGCCTTGGTTTGGTATAGCATGACTATGTAAAGCCTGGCTTAGTATAGCCTTGGTTTGGTATAACATGACTAGGTATAGTCTGGCTTAGTATAGCCTTGGTTTGGTATAGCATGACTGGGTAAAGCCTGGCTCAGTATAGCCTTGATTTGTATAGCATGACTGGGTAAAGCCTGGCTTAGTATAGCCTTTGTTTGGTATAGCATGACTAGGTATAGTCTGGCTTAGTATAACATTGGTTTGGTAAAGCCTTGGATAAGTATAGCCTGGCTTAGTATGGCCTTGGTTTGGTATAGCCTTGGCTAGGTATAGCCTGGCTTAGTATAGCCTTGGTTTGGTATAGCCTTGGATACGTATAGCATGGCTTAGTATAGCCTTGGTTTAGTATAGCATGGCTAGGTATAGCCTGGCTTAGTATAACCTTGGTTTGGTATATCCTTTGATAAGTATAACCTGGTTTAGTATAGCCTTGGTTTGGTATAGCCATGGCTAGTTATAGCCTGACTTAGTATAGCCTTGGATAAGTATAGCATGGCTTAGTATAGCCTTGGTTTGGTATAGCATTGGATAAGTATAGCATGGCTTAGTACAGCCTTGGTTTGATATAGCATGGCTAGGTTTAGCCTGGCTTAGTATAGCCTTGGATAAGTATAGCATGGCTTAGTATAGCCTTTGGTTTGATATAACATAGCTTGGTATACATGTAGTCTTGACTTGGTATAGCCTTGGCTAGATATGGTTTTTCGCTATTGTTGTGGGTAAAAGCAATGCAAAATCTTTGACACCATTTCAAAATCAGTAAACCCTTTAACACTCTACTTTATGAAGAGTTATACATGAATTTATTACTTTATGAATATTCAGTAGAGTAATATGAACACAGAAATATTTACTATTTCATAAGCAGGGGACCTCTATCAGATGACACCTACAGGAGTGGTCTGATCTGGGTCTACTCTGTTTCCAAAGGCATTTAAAGGCAAATCTATGGAATAGAGGGCTATAGAGTCTAGCAGTCAAGATAACTCTTTGGAGACATAATGCTTTGTACAATGGTGAGATAATCAGATATTCTGTATAGCAGTGGCTGTTCTATTTTCACTTGCAATATTGACATGCTCACAGCTAATCATATAAATGCTGAGGCCTATTTGATTTTGTTTCTCAAGCTCAAATTGATTCAAATCTCAGCCTGTGTGCAATTTTCTCCATTTCATTCACTATCGACCATCTTATAATATTGTCCATAATAAATTGCAGTTGCTTTCTCTGAGATTGATATGTTCAGTACAACAGTCTGTTACATAATTAAAAACATGAAAGTTTGTCTTTAGATCTAGATCAACAGCTGGCATTGATTGTGCATTAGATATTTAGGTTGACCCCTCTCTCTAGTACAAACACATTTTCATGCCTTTACAATCAGAGTAGACCCAGATCAGACTGTTTATACCAATACGAAAACACCCGATGTACTATGCCATTACAAAAATTCAGCTAATAAATATTCATTATGTCATTTCTACAGGAGCCATCTGATCTGGGTCTACTCTGTTTGCAAAGGTGTAGAAAAAAAGTGTATTTAGGAAGTGAAGTGTATAAGTCTAATTAAATTATTTATCTTTACAAACTAGCAGGGAGTGGGTGATTGGGTGTCTGAATACTTAGGGTAATTGGGTTGGTTTGCAAAGTATTGTGCAGAGAGTGAAAGAATTCTACAGGGATAATTGTATTACAAGGATGATTGAATATGGCATAATTTTGCAGTATCATTTGTCTTAATGATATCTTGAATATAAATAAGTTTAATTTTTATAACAGAACATGAACACCGGAATTTTCGGCCATAGCAAAAAATGTAGACTCTTGTCTGTATTATATCACAAGCAAACAGAGCAGACCCTGATCAGATGGCTCCTATAGGAGTCTACCTGAGTCTGAGTCTACTCTGTTTGCAAAAGCATAGAAAGGCATTTTTATGGAGTAAAGGATTAAAAATATAGAAAATGGTTTCAAATTGATTTTTTTAACTTTACAAACTATTGGAGAGGGGTGATTGGGTGTCTGAATACTGAGGGTAATTAGGGTTGGTTTGGACAGATTTGCAAAGTATTGTGCTGGGAGTGAAAGAATTCCACAGGGAACAAATGGCAGATAAATGTATTACAAAGATGATTGAATATAACATTATCATGCAGTCATTTGTCTTAGCAGTTGGGAGACAGTCTAGGGAAAACTGTGTCCTTGTACTTTTTATGAGGTATTCTGTGAAATTTTCCTGCATTGTACCCTACTTACCAGGTGCGGATCCAGGATTTCAGATTAAGGGTGTGGGTGTGGTGGTGGTGGTGGTGGGTTGGGGGTTGGGGAGGGGTTGTAATACATGTTGAAAAAGAGCATTATTGGGTGAGGGAAATAAAAAGCTCAAATTAAATCATTGTTTTGTTGATTTTGATTAGTTCTAGATCTAGATCTAGAGCCCCGGCTCCGACCCCCCCCCCCCTCTAAATATGTGCCTGCTTACCTATAGTACTTGAACAAACTTTGGCAAATAGTGTAGACCCAATCTAATGGCTCCTTCTGGAGTTAATTGAGCATGGTCTACAAGTATGTCAGTCAAATTTTAAAAAAAAATTCTGCTGAACAAACTGATGGAGAGGGGAATTAAACTGAGTGTCCCAATACATAGGGTAATTAACCCTTTCCTCCATAGGCTATTTTTAGACCCAACCTCTTTGAATGAATCTACCCAAAAGGGGCATTAGTGAATGCTCTATTTATCACAATGGTTTCAAGAAGTGGTTATTACAGAGGCGTAGAAAGGCATATTTATGGGGGAAAAGGTTAAGGTATTCATATTTTCAATACGTGAAGAAAATGGAAAATCGTATCAAATAATGAATTGGTACATGTATGTACACTGAATCTTTGATCTGTAAAATTATTATCATTCATTCAACTAAATCAATTTGGCTGAACGGTTAAGATAGTTTTGTCTTACACTTCTGCTAACACACACTGTAACAGGCATTTTCTATTGGTTTAGATCCAGATCAGAGATATGTGGCCTTGTTACTAAGGTTTCTTAAATTTGTGCATAGATTGCTATGGATTCCATACAGCTCTGTGATTCCATGAGAAAATGGAGGGCTTTTAATGTGCTGGTTAATTACCTGTGGAGTTTTCTGATGTTTTTCAGATGCTGTGATGGTGACTGACAGCCGTAGCATAGTTCCCTGCTCGGAAAATCAGCTCTTTGTTTCCTGTGTATAGATTTCCTTAGAGCCAGGAGTCAGCTGCATCCACACAGCTGTGCCAGCCTAATACACTATACAGTCACCCCGGACAGGATGTATATTTAGCATACAGAGATAAGGATTATGATAGACACCCAGTAAGTTATGAGTCAGTATTTTTGTTACCTTCCAGGCATAAGTTTTTGTTGATGCACTACTAGATTCATGTGATAGGAAATCTGACCTGAGGATTATGTTGCCACCTGAATGAATGTACCAGTTCTGGAAAATTTGGTGGAATTGTTACTGATGCACATGTATGTAGGATAGATCTGAATGGTTTTTATCTCACACAGTAAGTGATACATTGCAGTTTTTCTTTTGTGTACACTAGAACATGTGTGCCATACAACTGTTAACCCTTTACTCCATAACTAGGCCTTTCTATACCTTTGCAAACAGAGTAGACCCAGATCAGACGACTCCTGTAGGATCTGTTTACTCAGCGTAGATCTGCTCTGTTTGCTTATATATGATATGATATGATGAAATTGATACATTGTATGATTGTACAGGTTTCTTCCATGTTTAAACATTCCTGTGTTCATGTGTCATTGTAAGAATTAATCTAGTTGATATACTTGTCATCACTTCACTGTTTCTTACATGACTATAGTCATGGAGTAAAGTGTTAAATCTTTAGATTTCTTTGAATGCTGTAAAGGAGTAAACTAGCATTTGAAAACAGTGAAGACCCAGATTATACAGGACTACATGGGGAACCCTTTCATTTAGTATTGCACTGTGTGTTATTTTAATTCCTTTAGCAGATCTTACAACAGTGTATGGACTCTGTCATTAAATGATGATGAGCCTTTCCACTTTGAATGATCAGCAGAGATTTACATGTACAAAGGAATAAGATGCAGTTGATTGACTTAGGAATAAGATACAGTTGATTTTCAACCTTTGTAGACTATTATCTTCTGCCTCTTCTTTGAGGCTGTACATGTACCTTGTTTTGGTCTTCTCAGTGTTTACAGAGTGCTGAAGGTTCTTTCTTCCATTGACCACAGGTACATGTATATATGTCAGAATTGCTTTAATTGGTTTTAAAACATTAATTAAATAATGTCCTCGATGTATCTGAACCGATCGCAGCACATATTGGCATGAATAACATATTCTGAAAAAAGCCCCCCTCCGGCGGCCTGTAAAAGAGAGATCTTTTACAGGCCGCCGGAGGGGGGCTTTTTTCAGAATATGTTATTCATGCCAATATGTGCTGCGATCGGTTCAGATACATCGAGGACATTATTTAATTAATGTTTTAAAACCAATTAAAGCAATTCTGACATATATACATGTACCTGTGCCATTGACCAGCTTTTTATTTGACTCAGGGATTGGGGTTCTTATGACATAGTTAGGTGTTGTTCACATTGTGTCGGGATAATGAGATGAGGTATGGGATGTAAAATGGAATCATTTGAATGTTGGAAAATGAGTGTCTGCATTGTTTGACATTAAAAGTCCTGGTGCAAAGTGTTTTTTTCATCCCATTGCATTGTTTAACCCTTGACCTGTTCTATGCTTATTCCAAATGTCAACACCTATACTGTATATTCATGAACAAGATAATGAAATATGGAAGGTGGAACATTCTAGCCATTTTAGAAAGTAAAGAAACATATCTTTCAAAATCCATTAGCAAACCGAGTAGACCCTGATCAGACCCAGAGCCATCTGATCTACTTGGTCTACTCTGTTTGTAAATAAATGAAAACATATGAGGGAAAGGGTTAACCATTGCTTTGATCATTCTTCCTTAAAAAAAAAATTGCAAACAGAGACTGAGTAGACCATGATCAGAGGCTCGTATAGGAGTTACCTGATCAAGATCTGCTCTGTTACAGTTTGTTTATATGTTACAGATCTAATTATCTACTTTTTCCATTGCAATATTTAGTGTTTTATAAGTTTCATGTATGAATAAATGTTCATAATGAACAGAGTCTTGAATGATTATCAATCAATTAAACTGGACAACAATCAATTTGTCATCAACTATTCATTGGGTCTTAATCAGTCTTTTCTTTAGTTAATTAATGATTGTTACAGCCTGTAGTTTTCCTGAGACCAGGTTAAGGGTCTATAGCCATTAATCTTTAATGTACCCCTTGGGACTTCCATTGTATATTTTGCAAATAGTTTAGATCCAGATAGGACCCCAAATAAGTCGGCGTGTTATCAGTTTTCAGATTATTTTATTTTGCACTGATTTGTAATAATTATATATAGAAGAAGCCATAACATTAGAGAATTACTGTACAGGACAAAAGCCGACCAGCCTACTGTATGTAAGAGCCATAGAGGTATATTTTATTATGTTCTTTGTCTACCCAATTTACCACAAGTACACAGACTACCTGAATCTACCCTTACCACCAGTTTGTAAAGTGCTCAGAATGATTCCATTTGGCACCATTTTGATGACATTTGAAACAGATAAAGTAAAAAAGTAAGAAATTTTAGTAAGGAGGAATTTATTTCTTTGTAGGCAGGTGGCTGCTTAATGCAGGATGAAAGTCATGCAGAAAGCTCCTAGAGGAGCTTTCTGCATGACTTTCACCCTGCCACCTGTGTAAAAGATCAATGATGGTATGTATTTGAATGTTCGTAGCATCGAGCTTTTACTGTAGCAGCAAATAGGAATCATTTGATCATGGGTCTGCATTATTTGCTTAAGTCTACCTGAATACTTAGGGTAATTAGAGTATATAGTCAGGTATGGATGGTGTGATGTAAGCTAATGATCTCTATAGTAAATCTATAGACAATGTTGTATAAGAATCAATATGGGTCAGTGCTAAATGACGGACCAGACGAAACCATGTGTTTGCAAGCATTTGACGGATTATTTTTGGTTATTTCTCAGACACTTCTTCTTCAACTCTTAGCTTGCTGTAGGCACATTTGTCATTAACTTTGCAAGCAGTCTTGATACAGATGAGATGTGTAGTATGTGGGTGTAGATCATCAACATCAAAATTAATTCAGAGCTACAGATAAGCGTGTGTACTCCAATACTAAAACTGTCAATTCTCCACCAGACCCTGTGTTGTGACCACTCTTTAGAATCGTCTCTTTGAGACGATTCTAAAGAGTGGTCACAATATAAGGTTTGGTGGAGAAATAAAGACGTTATTCTTGAAAAAGTTTTAATTTACGGCTTTACGCATCTTATCTAGACCTCTGTAATTTATACAACAATTGTGTCTTTGAAATGAGATGGAGCTAAAAGCTATTCATGCAGAAAGTTAAGTTTTCGTAGGAACATGTAATAGTTTCTAGGAGTGCTAAGGGTTGATGGATTTTCTGTCAGAATTACAGACAGGTCAGATTTGGCTACTGTTCCATAGCATACAATCATTTACTGTCAATTTCTTCATCATGGACCACCCAAGAACGGCAAAGTTACATTATTGGCATTGAGAAAACTGTCAACATTTGGTCAGTCTTGGTTCACAGATGTAACAACTGGTTGCACTCTAACTCTCCTCTATCAAACGGTTTGTAAAGCTGAAAAATTCAGTTTCGTAGCATTTTGATCAATTTTAATTTGACTGACATAGTAGCGAATAGTGCTCTTTGATAAGCGTTTTGATCTGAGTCTGCGCTATTTGCCAAAGTGTGTCCGTCCGAATACTTAGGTTTATTCTGAGAAAATGAATTTCTTTTGATATGGTATGGATTGAAACTTGCTATATTGGAATGTGAATGGTTAATACTCTTTATCAAATATTGCTTTTTGACAAGTCTTAACCCAGTCCCTCATATTGATGCCTTTTGATGCCTCTGTAAAATTCACTTTCTGAAACCATTGTGGTAAATAGAGCATTTGCTCTATTCTAAGGAGCAAATGCTCTACTCACCACAATGGTTTCCAACTCTAAAATTGTCTTTTTTCTAGTAAATGCTCCTTTTCAGTAGTTTTATTCAAAGAGATTGATTCTAAAAATAGCCTGCGATGTAATGGATTAATTAATGCTGTATATTCAAAGTAGAATAAGTGTTTAACCCTTTCAGCTACGAATTATTCAAGTGGAATAGCCCATCAGTGTTTAATTACAGAGTCCACTTAGTATGACAGGTTTAAACTTGCTTGAGGATTTTGAGTGACAAACTGTGCAGACCCTGAGCAGAGGACTCCTCTAGGTCAGCCCTCTGATCTGGAGCTACATGGGTATGCAGATGACAGTGCATGAATGTCCTGGACTGAGTTATGGAGTCCATTCAGTATGAAAGGCTTAAAATTGCTGGAGGATTTTGAACCACAAACAGTGCAGACTCCTGTTTTGCAACTCGTCTCTCATATTCAAAGGGTTGATAAGTGGATTTGTATCTTAACCCTTCGCTTGCTGAATTTTAAAATACAGTTCTCCTTCTTTACCCATGTCCTGTTGTATAATTACATATATCTTCACTGTGTACACATATTTCGCTGTGCAATCACTGCTGTGGAGTGCACTGGTTGCACAATCAACTTGTAAATAGTGCAGACCCTGATGAGACAGCTCCTGCAGGAGCTGTCTCATCAGGGTCTTCACTATTTACAGCTAGGTATATTGATGTGAATAGCAAGCGAAGGGCTAAGTAGTATTAGTATTTTGAGTGAAGCTAATGTTGGTTAGTAAGGGAGATTCTTAAAGATTTTGGGGAAAAGATGTAAACAGTGCAGACCCCAAGCAATCTTAGGGCTCCAGCATGAGTTCTCTGGGCAGGTACGTGCTACACAGTTTACTTTGTAATTAAATAGTGTAGACCCTGAACAGAGAATAAGACTTAGTTATGTCCTCATTATGGCACAGTTAGGCTAATACATGTATACATAAGATTTGATTTACATGTATAGTAAAACCCCTTTAAACCAGACATTAAATTTAATACATGTATAAATATCGGTATTCGTGACAGGTGGAAGTAGGTGAAAGTCATGCAGAAAACTCCTTCAGGAGCTTTCTGCATGACTTTCACCATGCATTAAGCAGCCTCCTGCCTTAAAGTATCTAAATTCTTCACTACTAGAATTTCAGTTTAGAGGGGTTCTATTGTAGTCATAAGTTCACAAATGTACTATGTAATTATGTAGTTATGATATTATGAGTTATCAGCAGTTACTGGTATCGGTAAATACACCTAACCTTTTGAATGTAGAAGCCAATGTACAGACATTTTCAAAGAGTGTAGACCCAGACCTACAGAGGAGCCTACTGATCAGGGTCTGCACTGTTTGCCATTTGATCCTCTAGCAAATTTAAGTTTTTTATACCCAGAGTGGAGTTTATATTTCAACACTGGTGGGCCTCTCCTCTTTCAATATTTAGCATTCTTTCAATGCTGAAATTTCAGAATGGAATAGCTCATCAGTGTTTATCTATACAGTGCACTCAGTATGGAAGGCTTTAAAACTTGCTAGTGAATTTTGAATGACAAACAGTGCAGGGCTTGAACAAGGAGTACCTTTAGGAGTCCACTGATCTGGGTCTGCACTGTTTGCAAATACCAGTGCTTGCATTGTCTACATTCAAAGGGTTAATGTGCCAATAGTAGCAACTGAGAAAGGTCATGGAGCCATTACTTTCACTATATGTGTTACATTTGATTGTGCTTTATGCCAGTCTTTGATGACATAAATTTACAAAATTGATGGTTTGAACCCTTAGCTTTACACTTCATTTGTGATCCAAACTGAGTTACATCCTGTTCTTTGTTTTGAGAGAACAGGAAAGAAAATTTATAACAAAAAAATGAATCAAACAAAAGATTGTGTAGACAAGAAGTCTATTTACTAAGTGAAGGAAGAGTTAACCCTTTCCCTGTTAAATATTCATGTATTAAGTATTGACATTATGAATATTTACATATATTAGCTGAATTCTTATAATGGAATATGCACACAGGATTGTTTGGTATTGGTAGAAAGTTAGAAACTGTAGAGTGAGAACTTTTATGATTATCTGGGTTTACTGTGTTTGCAAAGAAGTGAAAAAGCTTTTGTACAAACAGTATGAAGGAAAGTGTTAAGGCCTCCCAAATACACCCTAAGTTACTGTCATTTGCAAAATTGTTACCAGCTGCAATTCTTATAATTATTGTTTTCCCATTATAATTTTAAAAAGTCGAAGTCAAAGAATTTGGATACTGACAAAACCCCTGAGTTACTTGAGTATGTACAGACCCACAATGAGACCACTTTTTGATGGCCACTTAAGACAGGTTCTGCTGTAATGAAATTTATTACCATGGCTAGCAATAAAGAATCCTGTCTGAAACATAATCAAATAGAGCAGATCCAGATCAAACTTCTCCTACAGGTGTCTAATCTGGGTCTACTTTATTTGCAAAGTGGTAAAAAGGTGGGATTGTGGAGTACAGTGTTAAAGTCAAACATTTTATAAGTTGAGAACACATTCATGATTTGTGAAGAGGATAAACTTTTAAACCATTCCTTCATAGGCTATTTTTAGACCCAACCTCTTTGAATAAATCTACCAAAAAGAGGCATCTACTAGAGAAAAGGAAAAGTTTAGAATTGGGAGTTTTTAAACCATTATGATAAATAGAGCATTTGCTCCTGTGAAGCAAATTCTCTATTTATCACAATGGTTTCAAAAAGTGACTGTTACAGAGGCGTAGAAAGATGTATTTATGGAGGACAGGGTTAAAATCTAATTTCATTTGAAATATTGGATATGTAACTACTGTCACAAACATTTTGTACAATCAATGGGCTATTTGTTTTTGCTGTTGTTCATTTGTATTATCTTTCAAATAGAGGAAAATCCAATTAACTTCCTTGTATCTATTTTAAACTTAGCAATATTTCTTCCTCAATTCTTGGCTTGTTAAGTAATTGTCATCTACTAAAATTGCCGTCAGCAATTCTGAGTTATGTTTCTCTCTGCATTTCTCTTCAAAAAGACTGTAAGAGTATGAAATAGTTTGGATCCTGATGAGATGCAGAGAAACTATGAATATCATCTGTATCTAAATTGTTTGTTAAATTTATAATGACAGACTGTACATCATTGTACAAATCAAGCAGTGATCCAGAAGCTAATATGAAAGGGTGCTATGATGTTCAACTTCGAGTACTTTCCTGGGATGTGAATGTTCTTGACCAGACACCTCTAACAAGAGCTTTCTAATCTGAGCCTACTCTGTTTGCAAAAGTGTTATGGAGTAAAGGACTAAAAGTAAGCATTTAACCATTTACTCCATAAATACGCTTTCCTACGCCTTTGCAAACAGAGTAGACCCAGATCAGATGACTCCTTTAGGGGCGGTCTGATCAGGGTCTGCTTTGTTTGCTTGTGATATATTATAGATATGATTCTACAATTTCTGCTATGGCCAAAATGTCCTGTGTCAATGTGCTATTGTAATAAATTAATCTTACTTATATTCATGATGTCCATATTTCTTACATGAATATTCATGAAGGAAAGGGTGAAGGCATGAAGGTTATGAATGACTCTAGCGTCATAAAGAAAAGAACTTAGTAACTCTTTACTTGAAGACGTATTCTACTCATATTTTCAAACAATTTGCGACACAAAATGACTTCAGAATCTGAACCTATTTGACTTGAGACTAACTTAGTGCTAATGAGTATGGTAATGAGTACAGTAAAATAATATTATAGAAAAAAAAAGATTGCTGTGGAAACTAGTGGAAATGCGCTCGCCATTCACTGGAATTTCGTGATTGTGCATGTAGGTAAAAAACTATTACACTGTAGACTTTTCCTCTCGTGTTTTGTTTTAAATTTTGACTGACCTGTTGTGCCAGCGTTTGTTTTGAACACCTATAGATGTAATATTTTAAACTTTGTTCTGATGTAGATTCAGAACTTTACCAAATATATGTCCATGGATTTCCTCTGTATTCTTTCTTAAAATAGGTAAAGAAAAGCCGTCAGTTTTGTAAGGATATGGCAGTATTCAGATATCGGTAACAGGAAACTTGTGTGCAACTTTTGGGTTCTAGGACATTAGCCCACCCGGACCACAGCCCACCCGGACATCAGCCCACCATTTCTCTAAGGGCGGACATTAGACCACTCGTGATTTTGAGGGGGGCGGACATTAGCCCACTCGGTGTTTTGAGGAGGGCGGACATTAGCCCACTCGTGTTTTTTTGATGGGCGGACATTAGCCCACTCGGACAATAGACCACTCGCGCTGAATATTAACGAGGCGGACATCAGCCCACCCAGACATTACACCCCTCATCATTTGCTCACCTATTTCATTCATATTCATACTGAGTACTCAATAATAAAACAAAAATACTCTTGTATGTCTAATTGGATTATCAAACACACGCTTGTCATTAATTGGATTATCACACCTGTAAGTGTTTAACTCTTTCCCTGTTCTATGTATTTCATAATGAAATATGGAAGGTGGAATATTGTAGCCACTTTAAAAAGCCACAGATCTTTCAAATTCTATTAGCAAACAGAGCAGATCCTGATCCGACGGCTACACTAGGAGCAAATGCGTGATAACACGTTTATATTAGGGAAAGGGTTAAGAGTATTTTTGTTAAGAGTATTTTTGTTTTATTATTGAGTACTGAGTATGAATATGAATGAATGAAAAACACACGTGAAAGTATAACTATTTATTCGAACAATAGCAACAACTATTCAATCTAATCAGTGACACCCGATTATTAACCCGTGTGTTATGTTGCTCCGATCTAAAGTCGAAGATATTATTTTTACAGTCATTTGGCCTTACATACATACAGAAATAGGTGAGCAAAATTTTTGAAATGATGAGGGGTGTAATGTCCGGGTGGGCTGATGTCCGCCTTGTTAATATTCAGCGCGAGTGGTCTATTGTCCGAGTGGGCTAATGTCCGCCCATAAAAAAACACGAGTGGGCTAATGTCCGCCCTCCTCAAAAACACGAGTGGGCTAATGTCCGCCCCCCTCAAAAACACGAGTGGTCTAATGTCCGCCCTTAGAGAAATGGTGGGCTGATGTCCGGGTGGGCTGTGGTCCGGGTGGGCTAATGTCCGTTTACCCAACTTTTGGTGTGAATTAATTTATACCAAAGATAGACAGTAACAGAATATAGCTTTCATGAATATTCATGTAAGAAATAATGGCTTTTCTCATATCAGTATTTATGAGAATCAATTAGCCGTATGTTTATAATGACACATAAACAAGGGAATGTTTGTCTATAGCAGATACAGTAGAATCAGATCTGTTGTTCCATAAGCAAACACAGAATACCCTGTTAAGACAGCTCCTGCAGGTGCTGCCTGATCTGGGTCTACTCTGTTTGCAAGTTATAAATGTAATACATGTTTGTATCAGGTAAACGTGAAGAGGACATTTATGGCTTTGTGTAACTTTCTTCTTTAACCTTTTGAAAATGATTGCCCAGTGATTATTTAAGCTTAAATCTTAAAGATAAATTCAAGAATTTTATTCAAATTTCATTTTGATGACTTTTATAGATCCAGTTTGTTTGCAAAATTATCCAGTTGGTTGCTAAAACTTCAAAGATCCTACATGGTCACATTACTCTTGGTTGAATTCCAGCTTCATAACACAGAATGTGGCATCCTGGTGGACATTGGCAAACAGTGTAGACTTAGATCAGATGGCTTAAGGTTTTTTATGCCCCGTTGACGATAGTCAGGGGGCATTATGTTTTGCACCCGTCTGTCCGTCCATCCGTCCGTCTGTCTATCTGTGTGTCTGTGTGTCACGCTTGTACATGCAGTTGGTTGTCACAGTTTTTTCATTGTCAAGCACCATCTTGTCTTACAGACACAATTTTCTAGTTTAATCTGATCTCTGTGTTTATTGTTTGCTGTACACATTATTGTATGTAAGCTATAATGCCCCCATTTACATATTTTGCAGGTACCCTTCTGATTGCATGCTACTCTAATTACTCTATACAAGTATTTGGACACCCAGTCTTCCTTGTCCATGAATTTGTAAAGCTAAATTGGTCAGTTTGGTACCATTTTGATAACTAACCCTGTACTCCATATTTACTCCTGTAAAGAAATGGTGTAGACCCTGATCAAACAGCTCTATCATGAGCAGTTTGATTTTGGTCTGCACTATTTGCCTTTAGAAAGTTTGTCTGTTTTGATAGGTAATCAGAGTAGATTTGTCCCCCTGAAGCAAAAAATGAGACAAGTAGTCTTGAAAGATTGTATGGGTATTAAGGGTTGATGTCAATTTGAAACATGAGCCAGAGGCAGCAAGGAAATGAGCAAAAAAGTGTGTATGCAAAGATCAGATAACCTTTAAACGATGTGCATTTTGTATAGGACACCAGGCAGTCATTTGTTTCTCACTTAACCCTTTCCCTGCTCTATGTTTATTCCAAATTTCAATACCTACTGAAAATTCATGGACAAAATAGTAAATAATGAAATATGGTAGGTGAAACAATTTGTAACCATTTTAGAAAGAAAAGAAACAAGTGTATCATATTCCATTAGCAAACAGAGCAGCCCCAGATCAGACGGCTCCTACAGCAGCTGTCTGACCTGGGTCTACTCTTTTTGTAAATGGGTGAAAAAGTGTTTATATGAAGGAAAGGGTTAACTCATTTGAATACTGATAGTAAAGTGTGGTCTGTTAAAATTGCAATTTGCAATTTTACTCTCACTGTACAGTTTTCATCCAATTTCTTCAAAACAGTGGCAGTGTTTATAAATGTTTAAATCCTAATAAGAGTGAAAGTAATTTGGGGTCTCATCTTGTTTCCAACTATTTTAAATGCTCCTGGACTAATTGCTCAGAGTGAGCTATATATTCTTGACCACTCACTGTCTTGTATCCATCCATCCATCCATCCATCCCTCCCTCCCTCCCTCCCTCCCTCCCTCCCTCCCTCTCTCCAACCCTCCCTCCTCCCTCCCTCCCTCCCTCCATCCCTCCATCCATCCATCCATCTATGTTAACGTTTCATTAAAATGACCTCTTGAACCACCTGATTGAAACTGATGAAACTTAGTGGAGATATTCTTTATATAGTCTTAGATAGATGATCCTCATGATACCCAAATTGTTTATAGAAATGCATTCAGTGTAGACCTCTAGTTGCCATAAAGGGCTATAATGATAGTTTTCCATATGTTGCCTATGTGAAAGTGGGGCCTCCATGTCCGAGTGGTTATGGTCTTAGACTGACAATCCCTTAGCCCCTCACTGCTGTGTGTTTGAATCCCAGTCTGGGCATTTGGATTTTTCATGTGAGGAAGCCTTCCAGCTGGCTTGCGGTAGGTCGGTGGTTCTACCTGGACGTTCTTCTGTATACGAAAACAATGCAATTTGTTCCATGCATGGAAGAACTTCTGGGCTCTTCCTTAACCTGTAATTGGCTTGACGTCACGATATAACTGAAATAATGTTAAAATAATGTAAAACCCAAACCAAACCAAACCTATGTGAAAGTTGAAAAATCTTTTCTTTTCAATATATCGTATAATTTTGTAGACCAAAAAATCTTTCTATAATTTTATTTGAACACCCCCCCACCTTACACACACACCACATGCAGTGCTACTTTTCCATATAAGGGTCTTTATATAATTATGTATGTATATCATGGCTATGTTGAAAAATTTGAATGTCTTCTTCTCTGAAACGACTTGCAATATTTTAATGCAATTTTGTGAGTATGTATCAAAAAGGTATTTTGGTTTTTATAGAACATTTAGCCATATATGACTATAATGCAGATGTCAAAAAGATCTCTTAAATGATGTTTTTTTTCAGGATGATTTTGCAGGAATAGTCCTTAGGGAACATTTTACCAAAGTTATTCAAGCTTCTGCGATTTGTAAAAGAAACCATGTCCCCTAGGATTGTATTGATTTCCCTTTTATGGCTATGTTGAAAGAAAAACCTCTGAACCCACTGTCAGGATTTTAGTATATTAACCATCCCTTAAAATTTCCTTGTTGAGTATTTATGTTAGAAATAATGACATTATGAATATTTATCTGCAGAAATTAAGTATTTCATATTTACACAGGCAGTTTTGGTATTCAGGTAGAAATTGTAAAGTCAGATCTATTATTTCATGAGCAAACAAAACAGACTCTGATCAGATGGCTCCTTATAAGAGCCATGACCTGTATCCATGCTTATAAAACTTTTTAGTTGAGTCTGCGTTCGTTCTCAAATTTTTTATCAAAACCCTGAGAACAAACTCAGACTCACTGACTCTCATGAAGCCTCACATTTTGAGTGGTGACATGTCAATGTCAAGGTCATCTTTCAAGGTCAAAGGACAATTGTATAGGTCAAAATTTGCATTCGCTATACTATTTGATTTAGTACAGATAGAGACTTGATATTTGGCATGCATCACAGTGTATCTGATGGATCTGCATGTATTGTGTGGTGACATGTCAAGGACATCCTTCAAGGTCAATTTTAGCCCGCCATATAGGTCGAATCACCAACTTCACATAGAGACTACATATTAGGGTGGTGTCTGTGTGTGTGTGTGGGGGGGGGGGGGGGGGGGGCATAATGTAGTGTTTCACAAACACATCTTGTTTCTTCATGAATATTCATGGAGTAAATGGTTAATGGCTCATCTTGTACAAAGTTCTATGGTGAGCTACTGGTATTTATTATTCTTTGTTGTCAGTAACTGTTGTTGACTGTAAATTATTCATGATTAACCCATTCCATCATATAAATGCCTTTTCACGCATTTGCAAACAAAGTAGACCTAGATCCAATGGCTCCTATTATGAGGAACTGTCTGACCAGGGTTTGCTCTGTTTGCAAATGAAATTTGATAGATCTGTTTCTTTAGTTTGTAAAATGGCTACAATGTTCCACCTTCCATAATTATATCATTATAACTTTTTGTCTAAGAATATTCAGTGGATATTAAAATTTTAAAACAGGGATTATGGGTTAACATTGTTTTATGCTAAGAAATTATTTTTTCTCTCGATCTGCAGAAGTTGTGTCTTGTCTAATTAACCCTTTACCTGTTCTACATGTATTCATGTATGAAATAATGACATCATGCATATTAATTAGCTGAATTTTTTAATGTAAACATTTTAAGGGAATTCTTTGCATTAACAATAAATGAGGAATCAGATCTATATCATGTCAAAAGCAAACAAAGCAGACCCTGATCAGATGGCTCCTATAGGAGCCGTCTGATCTTGGTCTACTCTGTTTGCAAATGCGTGAAAAGGTTTTATATATACAAGTGAAAGGATTAATCTACTTATCAAAAAAACTTTCTTTTAAAAGATACAGTCAGGGTGTCTATCAAATTTATACCCCATCTTTGCAGATAGTTAATTCTTTACTCAGTGAATATGTATGAAGTACTAATGCATGTATGCATATCAATTACCTAAATATTAATTGGAATAATTATGAACAGTAAAAGGTTTGGCTGTGGTAGAAGTTTATCTATATGATTCAAAAAGCGAACAGAGCAGACCCAGATTCAATTCTAGCCCTAATTATTTGGACAGGCATGTTTAAGGCAAATAGTGCAGCCCCAGATCAAATGGCTCCTAGAGGAGCCATTTGATCAGGGTCTACACTATTTGCTACTTTGTCAGTTTAATTTAAACTTATCAGAATGGTGTAAGATTGAATTATTCAGTTTTACAAGCTGGTGGAGAGGGTAGATTGGGTGCCCAAATACGTGGGATAATAAGGGTACTGCAACTAAATTTTCTGTGGGAACCATTCACTACCAGATGCTAGCCGATAAGTACCTGTTACAAGAATCAACTGCTGTTTACTCTTTGCACACAATGTAATTGTTGTCTGTGAAAACTGTCGTCTGCTAGAATTGTCAGAATTACTGGTTGTGTCATTTATTCAAATGAAAACTACTTAGTTTCATTGTCAGAAATTTTTGATTTTCGTGAGTTATTGAAGTCTCACCTGGATCCAGACCATTTTCTTGGGTTATTTCAAATTCAGTGCTAGTGTTCAAAAGAATTAACAGAAGACAGGCCTGTTTTGTGTTACAAAGACTGTGATACCATTGATTTTCAAACTCCCTGCTTGTTTACATGGGAAAACAAGTAGTTGCTTTTTAGCCGGCTTAAAAATTAATGACTTATTGGTGTAGAGCTTCATCAACATTGGATTAATGAGACTGTTTGGAGATTTTTTGAGATTGTGTTGAGGTAATTTTTATTTGAGCTGTCATGTCTTTGCTATACTCACTGTGCTAATGTGTAATTACCATTGCAAACAGACAGAATCCATATGAGATGTACACCAGATACAGTATTATCTCTAATAAATGACCCCAGGGAAACATGTTTTTAACCCTGTCCTCCATAACAACGCCTTTCTACGCCTCTGTAAAAGTCACTTCTTGAAACCATTGTGATAAATAGAGCATTTGCTCCATAGGAGCAAATGCTCTATTTATCACAATGGTTTCAAATTTACACAGTACAATTCTTATATTTTCTTTTCTTTAGTAAATGCTCCTTTTTGGTAGATTTATTCTAAGAGGTTGGGTCTAAAAATAGCCTATGAGGGAATGGGTTAAACAAGCTTCTTGCATTTTCTACACAGGTAGTTTCTTAACTTGCTTAACCCTTTACTCCATAGATACACCTGTTTACGCCTTTGCAAACATAGTAGACCTGGATCAATTTATAATGGCCCCTATACTCACTGAACCATCTGATCAGGGTCTTCTCTTTTTTATTTGTAATAATATAGATACAATTCTACACTTTCTGCTCTGCATGGCCAAATATTTTCTTTGTTCATGTGTCATTATAAAAATTTATCTAATTAATATTCTTGATGTCAGTATTTCTTACATGAATATTCATGGAGTAACGGGTCAATGCAGAATGAAAGCCATGCTTAAAGCTCCTGGAGCTTTCTGCATTGCTTTCAGTCTGCATGAAGCTTAATCACCCATTTTTTTTGAAAAGTCTATATTTCTTTATTTAACCCTTTTCTCCATAATTACTCCTTTCTGCTCCTTTGCAAACAGATATAAACCCAGATCAGATGGCTCCTACAAGAGCTGTTTGATCAGGGTCTGCTCTGTTTGCTTATGATACATTATAATATAGATATGATCTTATTAATATGCATGACAGCATTATTTCTTGCATGACTATTTAATTCATGGTCCAGTTAATGATTAATGTATAGGGATTTTGTTTAGAAGATGTTTATTAGTGTGGAGTTATTTATTAACCCTTTCCCATAATATAAACGTGTTTTTACGCATTTGCAAACAGAGTAGACCCAGATCAGACGGCTCCTAGAGGAGCCGTCTGATCAGGGTCTGCTCTGTTTGCTATTGGAGTTTGATAGATCTGTTTCTTTGCTTTCTAAAATGTCTACAATGTTCCACCGTCCATATTTCTTTATAAGTATTTTATTAATGAATATTCAGTAGGTATTAAAATTGGGAATAAACATAGAACAGGGAAAGGGTTAAGGAGAATATGGTAGTTTGGCATCTCATCTGACATTCCAAGGAATTTTTATATTTTTACAGTATTTATGAATGGAATCTACTTAGAAAATTACCCTCTATTTGATAATAATTCCTATTTATGCCTTTGCAAATACAGTAGACACAGATCAGACAGGTCTTGGAAGCACTATGTGATCATGGTCTGCTGTGATCATGGTCTGCTGTGTTTGCTTGGGACCGTTACATATCCAATCAGAGCTAGTACAGATAACAGTTTGTACTCAAATACTAAAATCCTCTTTTCTCCACCAAACTGTATGTTGTGACCATTCTTTAGGACCGTCTCGAAGAGACGACTCAACATATGGTTTGGTGGAGAAATAAAGAAGTTATACTTGAAAATATTTTAATTTACGCATCTTATCTGGACCTCTGTCCAATATTATACTCCACTATTTTCCATGGCAATAAATTATTTTATTTTATATAATTAATACAGAAATGAAGAAATATATTTTTCATAATGGGCATAAATATTCATCAGGTAAATACAGATAATGGTTAACCCTTTCCCTGTCCAATTTTCATGCAAGGAAAAATTACATCGTGAATACTTATTACATGAACTTTTAGAACATAAATTTTCATGGGAAGTTTTTGCTTAGATGAAAACTGTAGAATCAGATCTGCATAATGTCATAAGCAAACAGAGCAGACCCTGATCAGACAGCTCCTATAGGAGCCATTTGATATGGGTCTACTCTGTTTGGAAAGATGTGAAAAAGTGTTTATATATGAGGGAAAGGGTTAACCCTTCTCTTGCAAACATATTTTAAACAGATCAGATGCCAACTTACTTAGCCAATAGTTTCTGAAAGTGAGAAAATATCGCTACTGTTTAAAATGGAAACTAATGTGAAATATTTAGATAATAAAATGCTTTTTATAGCATGAGACGGGTTAACAAGAACTATTACAATAAAAGTCTTTGAGAAGCTGTGGTAATGTGTTTTTTGTATCAATTGTTTAACCCTCTGAAAGAGTGAAACAAGTGTACTAGCACTATAGCAAACAGTGTAGACCCAGATCAGAGGGTGCACTGTTTGTTATTCAAAAACCGCTTTTAAATTCAACATTTCCATTTTGAATGGACTCAATCATAAGTTAAACACTGATGGACCAATCAGCATTCAAAGGGTTACCAGTCTCAAAGGAAACAGTCTAAGAAAGTAATAAACTTCACTGTGTAACTAAATGTGTCAATATTAACATCTATACTGCTTTAAGTATTTTTTGTCTGCCAAAAACTTGCTGCCTGCTTAATCCTTTCAACACTGACTTTTCAAATGGACTATTCCAAAATTCAAACAGGTCAAGCTTATGGTAAATGTTTAGGGATTTTTCTAAAGAAAAGTGTAACATGACAAACAGTGCAGACCCTGTTGAGAGGGCTCCTCTAGAAGCCCTCACATCTGGGTCTACACTGCTTGCAAAGGACATGAGTGACTTGTGTCCCGCACAGTAAGGGTTAATCTTTTCAACATTCAATTTTCAGAGTGGAATTAATAGCCCAGTTAAGTGTTTGACAATCACAATTTTATTTATAGTGTACATGCTATATTTTTAAGACAATCCTTTTTAACTATAGTGTACATGCTGAAGAATATCACAGTTTTATCTATAGTGTGCATGCAAAGACAATTTGTTTTGTCTATATAGTGTACATGCTAAAGACAGTCACAGTTTTATCTGTAGTGTACATGCTAAAGACATTTACAGGTTTATCTATAGTGTACATGCTAAAGACAGTCACAGTTTTATCTGTAGTGTACATGCTAAAGACATTTACAGGTTTATCTATAGTGTACAAGCTAAAGACAGTCACAGTTTTAAGCCCCGTTCCCACTATCACGGTGCTGGTCCCAGTACCCCACGGTACCACCCGGCGAAGAAATAGCCTGCATGCCGGGATGATACGGGACCTTATTTCTAAAAAATAAATGTACATTCCCGACATTGCCTCGGTGTACCCCCGATTTAGAAGCAGGATCTTCCAGTTTGACCCCGGACTATCCCGGTTAGGCACGGTGTATTTACGGTGTAGGGCCAGCGTGTTTCCCGGTTGAACACGATACAACCCGGTGGGACTTTGGTCGTCGCCGGTAGTGCCGTGGTGGCCGCAGGTATCACTCTGTCATATCCCGGGTGTCCGCCAGGATTAAGCCGGTTTTGGATATCTTCGGTGACTCCCGGTTGTATTAAACATTTTAAAACATCCGGGCCTGTCTGCCGAATTAAGTCGGATCGACAGAGTTCATCCAGGATCTTCCCGGATGTTAACAGTGCTGCCAGGGATGTACTTCTGGTTTGACACGGTTTCCCACGGACCACACATCCGTGACGTACCGGGGAACCAATCCGGGACAGTGGGAACAGGGCTTTATCTATTGCGTACACTTCAGACAGTTACAGTTTTATCTGTTGTGTACATACATGCTACAATCAGTATGTTTTATCTGTAGTGTACATGCTAAAGACATTTACAGTTTTATCTATAGCGTACATGCAAAGAAAATCTGTTTTATCTATAGAGTACATGCTAAAGACAGTTACAGTTTTATCTATAGTGTACATGCTAAAGACTGTCACAGTTTTATCTATAGTGTACATGCTAAAGACAATCACAGTTTTATCTATAGTGTACATGCTAAAGACAGTTACAGTTTTTCACTATCTGTCTTCCAAGGAAGACCTTGGTTAACCCTTTCCTTCATATAAACGCCTTTTTACGCATAAAATTTGCAAACATAGAAGACCAAGACTGCTCCAATAGGAGCCAAATTCTGATCAGAGTCTTCTCTATTTGCCAATGGAATTTGACAGATCTGTTTCTTTAGTTTCTAAAATGGCTACAATGTTCTACCTTCCATATTTTGTTTTAATTATTTTGTCCATGAATATTCAGTATTCAATAGGTATTGAAATTTGGACTAAATATAGAACAGGGAAAGGGTTAAGCCTGCTTGTGGTCAACAGGACATATTTATGATTCTAGCAGTTGTATGCAATGCTGCATATATGTTTGTCTGCTTGTGCATGCATGTGTGCATCCCTCAGTCAGACATTATTTTGTATGGTTAGAATTCATTATATCTTGGCACACATCTTAATGAGATGGCACGCAAGAACCGTATCTCTTATCATTCCTCACTTGTACAGTGTTTTCTGGGCAATAACTTTGTTATAGATTTACAATATTCAGTCATGGTACACATTTAAATCACAAATAGACAGGTTCTCACATAACCCTTTACTCTATAAATACGCCTTTCTATGCCTTTGCAAACAGAGAAGACCCATATCAGACGGCTCCAGTAGGAGGATCTGCTCTGTTTGCTTATGATATAATATAGATATGATTCTACAGTTTCTGCCATGGTCAAAAATGCATGTGTCCATGTGCTATTATAACAAATTAAGCTAATGATATATGCATGACATCATTATTATATTCATGGAGGAAAGGGATAATAGTCTGTCTTTCATCTATCTTTCATTTTAGCTATCCTCAGGAAGGTGATAGTGCAGCATGTGTTGGGCATCATGCATGCCTTGTCAACAATTTACTTCAAATAACTCCTCTACAGTTTTGACCAAGTTCACAGGTATAGTCTTTGTAAGATCCTCTTTCACTTTTGTTCAAAGAACTGATTATTCCATTTAGAACACTGGTTTTTGTATTCTTTGCATAGCAATGAATACAAAGGTGACGTTCCACCGTCGAACCCATGGTTAACTCGTCTACCTGACAACTGCCATTCCGCATAGCAGTCTAGTGCAATTTATTGACCAGTGCATCCAATGGATACAAAAGGCGTTTAGTAACGTGGCATCCAGAACCAATCATGGTATACTATTTCTGACATGAAAATGCTTTGTAACTTCTGCTTAAGCAGTATGTGCAACCAAATCCACAAAATATAGCAGTGTGTAAGAAGGGCGCATGAATATACAAATGTCAGTCACATGATGAAATCACGTGATCATATTATGAATGAAAGTATTCTCCCAGAGGCAGTAATTCAATGAATAAAGAAGTGTGGGTCGGATGATCTTATGGAAGCGATTAGGTAATCACGCCCATAAACTGTGAGTGGTCAGTTTGATAATAAGCATATACGTGGGAAATGGCTGAAGTGTCGGCTGCAACTTCATTTTCCACTGGAAAGAGTGTTAATCCTTTCCCCAATAGATACGCAATTTCATTCCAAAGCGAACTTATTGCTCAGAAATTTGATTTTCAACACATTGATGCCATGCAAAGAATACTGCAGTGTCTGCAACGCTTTGATTATACATAAGAAGAGTCTTATTATAGTAGTGCATTCACCACTTGTTCATCCATCCGTCTGTCTTGTGTGGATCATTGCTCCTTTATTATTTAATGGAATTTCCTCATTCTTGCTTAGATGATTTATATTGTAGTGTGGTTGTGCATAAAGGCTAGACAACTTGGACTACATTATCCATTCTGGAGTTATTTATTTTTCTTTGCAATTCTTTGGTGGATAAACCACCTGTATTACAGTGAAAGAAAGGTGAAATAACTTTGATAACATTATCTGTTCTTGAGTTATACCTCTTTTGTATTTGAAATTACTCATGAAAATGTTACATAGAAATGTGAAAAGGTCACATTAATGTTTGTGAAAAGGTCACATTAATGTTTGTAAAACTATCTGTAAGGGTCATATGAGTCCAATTTTGATATCGTTGGATGATCTGGGTCCATGCTTATAAAGCTGTTTAGTTGTTGAGTCTGAGTTTGTTCTCAAGCTTTTGATTGGTCAGATTTGAGTTCTCAAGCTTTTGATTGGTCAGATTTGAGCCAAAGGCTGAAATCTGACCAATCAAAAACTTGAGAACGAACTCAGACTCAACTAAAAGTATTATAAGCAAGGACCCAGGTCTTTAACAAAGGACTTGTACTATTTACAAACACTTTATGGGTACATTCTGACAGTTTCTCAAAAGCTTGAAAATCATCATAATATTTTCAGCATGGTAAGAGTTCAAAATATTAAGCAGATAAATTTTGTTCTTTCAGACTGTAGTTCTTTAGTGAGTAAATATATCGATCAGCTTGGAAAATTTCCCATGATTCCTTACAACAGGGGATCCCAATTAAGTCTGGTAAAAGTAATTAATTTAGGTTCCAATTTGTTTTCGTAACTGTCTTCAGCTTTAGAGGCAATTACGCAAGAAGTTTGTCAGCACAATGAGATAATTGACAGCAAAACAAAGTTAACAGAAGATGAGAAGGACAGCATTGCTTTAAATCTATATCTTGGTGAGCAATTTTCCCCTCAAAACTTGACTTGCTCCATATTTAAAAACATACCAGTAAGTATATCATTTTTATTCTACAAATAAAAGTCATGTTGACAAACAGGTTGGATCCTGGTGAGACACTGAGTTAAATGTACTGGTAGATTGTTTTAAGAACTATTTATATATTTGTTGATAGCATGCTAAAGGTTTATTCTTAGCAGACAATGCTTTAGAAGCAAACAACCTGCCTAATTCTAATTTATAGCTCTCTGAGAAATTGTTTGTTAATTTTGTCACCTGGTGCTTCAATTTCTCAAAGTAATTTCTTGCATTTATTGCTTTTGAAAACCAGATTTGAGTGTTAACCCTTTCCTCCATAGGCTATATTTAGATCCAACCACTTTGAATAAATCTACCAAAAAGGAGCATTAACAATAGAAAAGGAACATTTTAGAATTTTGTAGTTTGAAACCATTGTAATAAATAGAGCATTTGCTCCTATAGGAGCAAATGCTCTATTTATCACAATGGTTATATAAAAGTGACTTTTACAGAGGCGTAGAAAGGCGTATTTATGGAGGAAATAGTTAAGTCACTTTACTCAATAGGTATGCATTTTAAAACTTTCCTTCATTTAAACACATTTTCCCGCCTTTGCAAACAAAGTAGACCATGATCAGACTGTCTGATCAGTCTGTTCTGTTTGCTTATGAAAAAAATAAAAGATCTGACCCAACCGTTTTTATCAATACCAAAAAATCATGAGTACTAATTATGCCATTACAAAAATTCAGAAAATAAATAGTCATGATAACATTATTTCATACATGAATATTCGTCAGGGAAAGGGTTAAACAGAGTAGACACAGATCTGACAGCTGTTATAGGAGCTGTCTGATCAGAGTCTGTTCTTTTTGCATATGGAATTATTGATTCTACCATGACCAAAATTTCTCGTGTTCATATGCCATTATGAAAATTAATCTAAAGAATATTTATGATGTCATAATTTTACATGAATATTCATGGAGAAATGGGTTAAATTTTTTAGAGATGTTGAGTCTCTAGGTGTCTCATCTGGACCCAAACTGTTTGCAAAGCTAATTACAGGTGGCGGAGGACCCTAGGGGCTATTCAGTGCATGGGACAAATTGCATTGTTTTGTTCACAGAACACCGATAGGTTACTAAGCACCTACCACAAGCCAACTGGAAGGCTTCCTCACATGAAAAATCCAAATGCCAAGATCGGGAGTCAAACCACAGCAGTGGCAGTCTAGATGAATGTCAGTCATATACATGTACACTTATGAACACATGCATTTTTGGTATTGGTAGAAACTGTAGTGTCAGATCTAATGGTTAACCCTTTTCTCCATGAATATTCATGATATCATGAATATTAATTAGATGATTAGATCAAGTTTTATAATGGTAAATGAACACAAGAAAATTTTGGATACAGCAGAAATTGCTGGATTATATCAATATTATTCCCTAAGCAAACAGAGCAGATCCTGATCAGATGGCCCAACTGGAGATGTCTCATCTAGATCTGCTCTGTTTACCAAGACTTTAGCCCTTTACTCCATGAATATTCATGGAAGGAATACAGTAAATCCTCTCTATAACGGCCACTAAATTATGTTAATTAATTGGTATATTAGGGCAGGTGGCTGCTTAAAGCAAGGTGAAAGTAAAACAGAACGCTCCTATAGGAGCGTTCTGTATTACTTTCACCTTGCTTTAAGCAACCACCTGCCTTTAACACAAAATACTTGATGTAATGTAGTGGCCGTTATAGAGAGGTTTTACTGTAATGACATCATGAGTATTAATTAGTTTGTGTTTTATAATGTCAAATGAACACAGGAATGTTTGGACATGGCAGAAACTGTAGAATCATAATCTATATTATTTAATAAGCAAACAGAGCAGACCCTGATCAGACAGGAGCCATCTGATCTGGGTCTACTCTGTTTGCAAAGGTCTATTTATGGAGGAAAGGGTTGCGATGACAACATTAACTAGTACCGTATGTCATTTTAATGTTTGAAGGGGGTACATAGGAGTTTGTTCGTGGATTGTTGTTTTTGTTGTCGTTGTTTATGTTCTAGCGAGATTGTGGAGCCAACTTCTTTGACAGTTTTCGCAGCATTCATTAAAACTTCACAGATATTATCAACATGATGAGCAGTTGTCAGCCATCTTGGATATTTGCAATTTCTTTGAGCAGCTAACAAGTGTCACAGTTTTTGCTGTATTTTCTTGAAAATGCACAAAAGAGATTGACATGTTGAGGTGAAAGCGTGACAATATTTTTTCCAGGCAGAATCAAAATCTGTTCTGCAGCATATAAAGTAAGGCACAAGAGCTGGACCAGATTTAGAAGATGGAGTTTTTGCTGATAGAGATGCATTTTTATGCATTTTCAACCAGAGAAATCCAAGATTGGACAACTCTTGTAGGAGCTATCTGACCATGGTCTACTCTGTTTGGTTATAGTATGATATACAGTAAAACCCTGCTAATGCGACCACCTAAAAGAGGTATAATTATGGATGCTAGGTGCAGGTGGTAGCTTAATGCAGGACAAAAGTAATACAGAAAGCTCCTAGAGGAGCTTTCTGTATTACTTTTGTCCTGCATTAAGCAACCACCTGCTTATAAGGTCACTCATGTTTATTCATTAATTGGTCGCATTAGCGGGGTTCTACTGTAGTTCTTATCCGTCAGTTTCTGTTAATCCTTAAGTTTTATATGACCTCATGATTTGTGGCTCACCCGGCACAAAATGCCAAAGATATATACTGGGATGACCCTTTGTCCTGTAATATGTTGTGCATATAATGTATGTGCATTGTCCATTGTGCATCATCATCAATTTCTGTAAATGACCACTAACTGGATTTTCACTGATTTTCACAGGAATGTTCTACAGGTGACCCTTTATCATATTTGTTTAAAATGTTCTAGTTCGCTTCATAAGTAGATATAGATTTTAATGAAAAATCTCCTAAATCTATGACTGGATTTCCACAAAATTTCACAGGTTTCATTTCTAAATGACCCACTATCTTTCCTGTCCATAGTATAATATAGGTCACATAGGCTAAATATTGATTAGATCATTTTTTTTAAAAACCTAATTGACTGGATTTCTACCAAGTATCAGAAGAATGATCATATAGGAATTGCATATTAAAGTAGAATACAGAAGCTGAAATTGGTTACTGACACATTCTTCTAAAATCACAAAATGGATATTCATTACCTTATTTTTATTATGTAAACTTTTCAAAGTCACCTACTTAACCCTTTCCCTGTTCTATGTTTATTCCAAATTTCAGTAGCTACTGAATATTCATGGACAAAATAGTTATAATATGGAAAGTGGAACATCATGATTGTAGCCATTTTAGAAAGTAAATAAACAGATCTTTCAAATTCCATTAGCAAACAGAGCAGACCCTGATCAGACGGCTCCTGTAGGAGCCGTCTGATCTGGGTCTGCTCTGTTTGCTATTGCGTGAAAAACTGTGACGTTTATATGAGGGAATGGGTTAATTTTTATTAGGTAAAATTTTCAAAGGCACCTACTTAATACTCACGAATGTCACAAAGAACAAAGAACTGTAATGCTCATCTCTCCACTGTGCAGTTAGTATAAATTATCATTTCTGTAACCCTTTCACCGATGAATTTTCAAAATGCGATGTTACCTTTTTTAGTCAAACTCATTTTCGCAACGTAAAATGCACAATCCATTATGGTATTTCTAGACTTTGACAAAACCACTTGTCACTTACTCTTGCTGTTGTTTTCACTGACAGAAGACATATATAAACGCAAAGTACAATTCATTATGGTATTTCAAGACTTTGACAAAACCACTTGTCACTTACTCTTGCTGTTGTTTTCACTGACAGGAGACATATATAAACGCAAAGTACAATCCATTATGGTATTTCTAGACTTTGACAAAACCTTTTCTCACTTACTCTTGCTGTTGTGCACTGACAGAAGACATATATTTATACAGAGCCCATGCAGATGCACCAATAAAAAGCAGATCACATGATTGTTCTATAGTAATGACTGATATTCTGCAATAGTTTTTTGAGTAGGTGCTTTTAACCCTTTCCTCCATAAATACGCCTTTCTACACCTCTGTAATATAGTCACTTTTTGAAACCATTGTGATAAATAGAGCATTTGCTCCATAGGAGCAAATGCTCTTTTTATCACAATGGTTTCTATACTACACAATTCTAACATTTTCCCTTTCTCTAGTAAAACCTCCTTTTTGGTAGATTCATTCAAAGAGGTTGGGTCTAAAAATAACCTATGAAGGAAAGGGCTAAAATACTGGTTTCTTATCATTTGCTGGGTTTTTTTCCACCTCTTTCTTAACTTCAGTTTTTGCTGTGAATTCTGCTGTGTAATTAGTTATAGAGACTTCCATATGTCTAGTTTTTGTGGTACATGCTGGGCAAAGTTCTTTCTACAATTGTAGTTGTAATTATAAAGGAATGTAATTTATATTTCAGTTAAAAATAGGATTTCCTTTAATCATTGTGCTAGTTGTTGTTTGCATTAACTCTCCATGTCTTAACACACTGAGGGAAGTGAGGTAGATAAAATGATATGAAAAGGAATTGGGTTTTCTATATATGATCTTGTAATTTTATTTGCATCTGCTGTAAAGAAAACGTGTATTCTGTGATTTTAATTTCATTTTTAAAGTTGTTAAATGCTACAATAATTGTGCACTTGACTATATATATATTTAATTAAATAAATTGCACAAACACCATGCCAGCAGGTTTCTTTTGAAGGGTTTCAAGAGTTATGGTCATTTTTACAAAGAGATGCCTCCATATCCTTAAGAGTATATTGGTGAACACTTTATATCTACAGTAGAACCTCGCTAAAGGGCCATTTAATGAATGGATGCCTTTAACCCTTTCCTCCATAGACTATTTTAAGACCCAACCTCTTTGAATGAATCTACCAAAAAGGAGCATTTACTAGAGAAAAGGAAAATGTTCGAATTGTGTAGTATTGAAACCATTGTGATAAATAGAGCATTTGCTCCTATGGAGGAAATGCTCTATTTATCACAATGGTTTCAAGAAGTGACTATTACAGAGGGGTATAAAGGCGTATTTATGGAGGAAAGGGTTAACAGCAGGTGGTTGCTTAATGCAGAATGTTAGGAATGTTGAAAGCTGCTATGGAAGCTTTCTTCTTGACTTAAATTCACCATGTGTTAAACCGCCACCTGGCTAATAAAGACTTTGTTGGACTTCATAAAAGCAAGGTTTTACACTTAACAGTAATAAAGATCTGTTTGGAACTCTTCAATGTTGGCATTAAGTCAAAATACAGTTAATAGATTATCGTCACTCTTGGAGTGGTACAGAAGGAGGTTAGCGTGACATTGCGATATAACCCATTCATGCTTTGTAGACATGTTATAATTACTGGTCGTTATTACTTTGTTGTGTGCTATTGACATATTGCAGTAAATCTGTGTAAACAGTGTAGATTCCGATTAAACAGTGAAAAACACACTGCATGTACAGCTTCAAACTATGTACAGTAAAACCAGTCTCTATAACGACCACTAAATTGTGTTAATTAGTTGGTATTTTTGGCAGGTGGTTGCTTAAAGCAAGGTGAAAGTAAAACAGAACACTCCTATAGGAGCATTCTGTTTTACTTTCACCTTACTTTAACCATCCACCTGCCTTTAACACAAAATACTTGGTGTAATTTAGTGGCCATTAAAGAGAGGGTTTTACTATAACATTGATTTTGTTTTTTGATGAAACAATATCTGGGGAGATGAGAGATTGAAGCAGATAACAGTTTCTGCATATAATAATTGCTTAGCATGTTAAGTATAGCAAGAGAAGACATGTACCATTGCGTGTGCATTGGTAGAATTAAATAATTCTGGAGACTTGCTGCTGCTAATATTAGCTAATATAATATATAGTAAATTGATGGCCAATTCATTATTTCATATTCAACAACTTGAGTCCAGACGAGACATAAATTCACCCTTTGTTCCATAAAAATGCCTGTTTAATGACTTTGTAAACCAAACAGACTTGGATCACAGTACAGCTCCTACAGGAGCCTTCTGATCAGGGGATGCTGTATTTGCTTAAGTAATTATATAGATCTTATTCTACAGTTTCTGCCATGGCTAAATTTCATAACAATTCAGCAAATTAATATTCATGGTGCAATTTTTTCTTACATGAATATTTATGGGGTAAAGGGCTAAGCTATTGTCTATCCTTTTCAACAGCTGCTATAGCCAGCACATGCCAACTTTTGCAGGTACCAATTTTTGCAGATGACAATTACACAATGATTAACAAAACTTAATTCTCTGAACATTAACTCTTTTAATGCTGAATTTTCAGAGAGGAATAATGGTGTTTATCTATAAAGTCCACTCAGTCATAATGAAAGGTTTTAAACTTGCTAGAGGATTTTGAATGACAAACAGTGCAGACCCTGATCAGAGGGCTCCTCTAGGAGCCCTATGATCTGGGTCTACACTGTTTGCAATTGTCACTACATTTGTTTCCGACTTTCAAAGGGTTAATGGCTGTCAAATTCTCATGCTTTTAATCAACTTAGAGAGAACACTGGCAAAGAGATTATAAGGGCAATGTTAAGTGAACTAATTTTAACATTTTAGCAAAAGGTCAAGGACACTACCTGAACCTTTAGCATGTGATGGACCTTTGGAGGAGATGCCGGGTCTATGTCAGTATCAAAACTATTTGCATTTTTATGCCCCCGTTGACGATAGTCAGGGGGCATTATGTTGTGCACCTGTCTGTCCGTCTGTCTGTCTGTCTGTGTGTCACGCTTTTACGTGCAGTTGGTATGTGCAGTTGGTTGTCACAGTTTTTTCATTGTCTTATATATCTCACTAACCACTATAGCTATTGACATGGAATTGCATATACACATAAACCACCATCCATATTTTCATTGCACACCCAGCCCAATCTGCCCGCAAGTCCAAGGTCAAGGTCAAATGACTTAGGAACTTTACGTGCAGCTAGGCAAGCACCACCACGGGGCATCGCTGTGTCTTACAGACACAGTTTTCTAGTTTTTTCCCTAAAAGAGAATCATTTTCATGCCTTTGAGAAAAGAATAGACCTTAGGCAACTCCTGTAGCAACAATTTGCACAAGGTCTGATCTGTTTTCTTGTGGAATTATGTAGATCTGATTCTACAGTTTCTGCCATGGCCAAACATTCTGTGATCATAATTATACTGTTGTAAAAAAATTCAGCTAATAAATATCCATGATGTCAATATATTTAACATACAGCTGAACTTCAATATTGAACATCAAGGGACCATACAAATTAGTTAGATATAACAGGGGTTCGAGTCATCCGATTTATAATCTGGACAATTTCTCAAGTTCACAGCTTAATGCAGGTCTAAAGTACAATGTAATGCTGAAAGCTCCTGCATTTAGCTGTCACATGTTTTTCTAGAAATGTATAGTGATTCTTTGTGTAAATTTTGGAAAGACCGAACTTTTAGTTCGAGTAATCACGAAGTTCGAGTTATCCTAGTTCGAGATATTGAAGTTCAACTGTCTATATTCTTGAGTTAACCCATTCCCTCATATTGACGGCTTTTGACAACTCTGTAAAAGTCACTTTATGAAACCATTGTGATAAATAGAGCATTTGCTTCACAGGAGCAAATGCTCTATTTATCACAATGGTTTCAAAACTACACAACTCTGAAAATTTCCTTTTCTCTAGTTAATGCTCCTTTTTGGTAGATTTATTCAAAGAGGTTGGGTCTTAAAATAGCCTATGAGGTAAAGGGCTAAAGGGTTAACCTTGTCAGAAAAATCCTGTTTTCATAATTATGCTGATATAAACTTCAGTTAATAGATATTTGTGTTGCCATGATTTCTTGCATGAATATTCATGAGGGAAAGGGTTACAAATTGATAAAGACAGCAATTTCTTTCATTTGAGAATTTCATTAGCCTTAATGTTTTCATTGTCCTTGTTTTTGTGCAGTATTGTCTCGCTCACAGTCATTCTCTTGTAATTAAATTTCAGACTTCTTCACAAAATACTCATCATTGCATGGTCTGCAATAGTAAAACTGTGCAAACTTAGTTTTGAAAACTATGACCTTACATATCAGCTTACAGTAGCTGTTTTTACTTTCTAATCTGCTGACAGTAATAACTTGTTAACCCTTCGCTTGCTGTTCACGTCAATATACATACCTGTAAATAGTGAAGACCCAGATGTGACAGCTGTCTCATCAGGGTCTGCACTATTTACAAGTTGATTGTGCAACCAGTGCACTCCACAGCAGTGATTGTACAGAGAAAGAATTGTAGACAGTGAAGATATATGTAATTATACCACAGGGCATGGGTAAAGAAGAAGAAATACATTTTAAAATTCAGCAAGAGAAGGGTTAATATGCAATTACACAAGGGACCATACAAATTACTTCGAGATAACAGAGGTTCAAGTCATCCAATTTCTAATCTGAAGAATTTCTAAAGTTCACAGCTTACGTAATGCAGGTCTAAAGTAATGCTGAAAGTACCTACTTATGGACTAGTTTATGCTGTCACATGTGTTTCTATACATGTGTAGTTATACATTTTAGAACAATTTTACTTGTATTATAAATTGCGTAAGGACCAAACTAATTTACTTTGAGTTATCCGAGTTCGAGATATCAATGATCAACTGTACTTATTGTGATAGACTAGTGTGATAGACTTATTGTTTCTGTGGCATACTTACATAAAAGTCAACAGGTAAAAGGTCAAGGTCAAATTTAAACATGCTTAACTAGTTTCTTATCTATAACTCCTTGATCTTTTCACCTAGACTTTACATACCACATACGGTTATTTTGTATAGAGGTTTAGGTTGGTCATGCTGAGTAGATGATCGCTTTAGATTTTGTGGTCAGTAGATGGATGGGCAAGGTCAAATGTCAAGGTTTCAATTAAAATTTCTAAAACAAAAAATTTGGCTACATTTGAAATATTTGAGATGGAGACTTCATACTTGGCATGCATATTTATTTCATAAAGTTTGTGACTTTGTGTGGTACCATGTCAAGGTCAAGGTCACATTTCATGGTCAAAGGTCAAGATTACTGTCCTATATTGAGAGGGGGATTCGTGTTTTACAATCATGTCTTTTTCTGTCTAATATGTAAGTCTAATTTGGATTATCTTGATGCTGAAAGTAAACAATTGATGGTTTTGATAAATATTTTTAATCTAGATGACTCAGTAACGTTCCTACTCCAGTGCCAATGTCTTAGTATATTTCCTCCATAAATACGCCTTTCTATACACCTCTGTAATAGTCACTTCTTGAAACCATTGTGATAAATAGAGCATTTGCTCCATTATAGGAGCAAATGCTCTATTTATCACAATGGTTTAAAAACTACACAGTTCTAACATTTTCCTTTCCTCTAGTTAATGCTCCTTTTCGGTAGATTCATTCAAAGAGGTTGGGTCTAAAATAGCCTATGAAGGAAAGGGTTAATAGAATTGCCAAAAAAATAAATCAGAATTTTGGCAGACAAAAAGTTTTGCAGACGACAATTACTCAGCATGTGATGAGTTATTGGCTTGATACGACCTGAACTTTATTTCCTCCTACCATTGCCATCGGAGGTTTATGGATTTCCTAGCTTGAAAGCTCATTAGGAATGCAACCGATTGGAGCCATTCATGGCACCTACTATTTTCCTGTCTCCTGTATAACCCAATTCTAAAGTGTTATCAATAGCCCCTTTAACCATTACAATACGGAATTTACAAAATGGACTATTCCAAAATTGAAACAGGTCAACCTTATGGTGAATATTTAAGGCTATTTCACTTCCTGCATTGTAAGTGTTAAACCTATCTCTGTCAGTATTTAACTATGGAATTCACTCATGATCAGTATAAAAGGCTGAAAAACAATGTATACCCTGATCAGAGGGCTTCTTTAGGAATCCACGCTGTTTGCAAAAACAGAGCAGAACAGAAAATGTCTTTATTCAAGGACTTGAACACTTGAACAATACAGTTCATTGTCACATCACAATACAATTCTGTTCTGTTCTGTTTGCAAATAACAGTGCCTGCATGTCTTGTATTTAAAATGTTAACCCTTTATTTCATGAATTAATGTTCATGTAAGAAATTATTATTTGACTGTAGGCATAAGTATTAATTACTTAAGGTCTATAATGTCAATGAACATGGAAAATTTGTAGAATCAGATCTATATAATTCCATAAGGAATCAGAGCAGTTCCTGACTGCTCCTCCAGGATCGAGCTGTATGATCTCTGTCTACCCTGTTTACAATGGTTTTTAAGAAGGCATAGATATGGAGTAAAGGGTGAGCCATTCTTCTGGTAAGTGTGACCTGATTTGCATTTGAAATAAGATATATAGAATGTAAGGGACAATACAGATTATTTCAAAATAACAGAGGTTCGAGTCATGCTATTTCTAATTATCTGAACAATATTGCAAGTTCACAGCTTAATGCAAGTTTAAAGTAATGCTGAATCTAAGCTATAGGAGCTTTCAGCATTACTTTTGACCTGGATTAAACTGCCACATGTGTTTCTAGATATGCTTAGTGATAGCTTGTGGAACAATTCTGTACCAAACTTTTACTCCTGAGTTTGAGATGTCAAAGTTCAAGTGTAGTTCAGATGAAACGCCAAGTAACTTGGCATCACTTCAGGGCCATTTGACATTTAGCATTCAGTAGTTTCGCAAAAGTTTGAAGGAATCTGAAGTAATTATTGCAATGTTCCCTTCTACCTCTTTTCTATTTGCCCTTTGAATGTAGTCTTTGAATGGAACAGTACTAATTAAGCCCCAGAACAGAGGACTCCTGGAGAAGCTCTCTGATCAGGGTCAGCACTGTTGCCACTCATAATCATCAAGCAAATTTAATCCCTTCATACTGAATAGACTCAATAGCTAAAAATGAGCCATTTCACTTGAAATATTTATTCAGCATTTAAAGCACTAAATGAAGCTACAGAGAATAGTAAAACCAGAGTGTCAGCTTGAATCTAAATGAAAAGCTATTAGATACTTTAACCCTTTCAATGCTGAATTGTCTAAGGGACTGTTCCAAAATGCCAACAGGTCAAGTTTACTGTGAATATTCAGGGATATTTGTAAAAAAAGGTGTAACTTGACAAACAGTGCAGACCCTGATGATAGTGCTCCTCTAGAAGCCCTTTAATATGGATCTACACAGTTTGCAAAGGACATTAGTGACTGCTTCCCCACACTGAAAGGATTAAAGGTCAAATGTTTATTGATGTGACAGGGTAGAAACCATTAATTTTGTACTTGCTGCAAAGAAATTGTGTCAAATTTTAGTTTTAACCCTTTCCTTCATATAAACATGTTTTCAAGCATTTGCAAACGGAGTAGACCCAGATCAGTAGTTCATTCCTTCAATGCTGAAATTTCAAAGTAGAATGGTCCATCATCGTTTAACCTTTTCCTCCATGAAATTAAGAATTTATTACTGCATGAATATTCATGGACTAAAGTGTTATAATTACACATCAACAAGCAACTTTTCTGACTGTGACAGAATCTGTATTGTTCAGTAAGCACACAGTACTAGTGCAGACTGCAGACCCTTATCGAACAGCTCTTTTAGATATCTGATCTTGGTCTGCTCTATTTGCAATGGTGCCAAAAGTCATCTGTGTAATGAGGGAAGGTGTTAATGGTACATTCCATTTCGTAATAAAGGATATAATTTTTCAAGAGGATTTGAATGACAAAAATAGTACAGACCCTGATCCTTTATGAGTCCTTTAACCCTTCTCTTGCTGAATTTTAAAACACATTTCTCCTTCTTTACCCATGCCCTGTATAATTACATATATCTTCACTTTGTACAAGTATATCCCTGTGCAATCACTGCTGTGGAGTGCACTGGTTGCACAATCAACTTGTAAATAGTGCACGGACCCTGATGAGACAGCTCCTGCAGCAGCTGTCTCATCTGGGTCTTCACTATTTACAGGTAGGTATATTGACGTGAATAGCAAGCGAAGGGTTAATATAGGTTTACATTGTTTGCAATACCAGTATGCTCGTTTACTGCATTGATAGGGTTAACCAATTCCCTCATATTGACGTTTTTAGAGGTCTCTGTAAAACCTGAATAATTGTAATAGATACAGTAAAACCTCTCTATAAAGACCACTAAATTGTGGTAATTAATTGGTATTTAGGGCAGGTGGCTGCTTAAAGCAAGGTGAAAGTAAAACAGAATGCTCCTATATAGGAGCGTTCTGTTTTACTTCACCTTGCTTTAAACAGTAACGTGCCTTTAACACAAAATATTTGATGTAATGTCGTGGCCGTTCTAGAGAGGTTTTACTGTAGACCATTTGCTCCTATATGGAGCAATTTAAATTTATCACAATAGTTTTAAAAACTATACAGTTCTAAAATTTCCTTTTCACTTAGTATTAAGTAGATTTGTCAGTAGATTTATTATTCATAGAAGTTTAAATAATAGTCTAAATAAACTATGAGGGAGTGGGTTAATCATGTACTACACATTTAAAAAAAAAAAATTGAATGATTCTAAGTGAGGTGAGAATTTATGCTGATAACAAATTAACTATCATGTGTTTCGTAGATTGCAATAAAGCAAGCTATAAGAGATGAATATGTTAACCATTTGAATGTTGGAAACGGATGAACAGGCATTTACAAACAGTGTAGACCTAGTTCAGAGAGCTTTTTACAGGTCCGCAATCTGATCAAGGTCTGCATGCACTGTTTGTCATTGAGAATTTTGAATTCTCCAGCAAATTTAAACCGTTTGTTATACACTGTGAGACATTGGTGGGCTTGGCCTCCTTGAATATTCAGCATTCAAATGGTTAAATAAAGAGATAGCTAGCACAGGAAATTGCAGCAAAGATTCTGTAAGCTCTTGTGTTTATGGTGATTACATAGAATGAGATTGGTATACCTGTAAAAATAAACCATTGCCTTGTTGAAAAATATGGATGCATAAATGATAAGTCTCGGAGAATATCTGATAGTGGTTGTAGCTATATTTAACCCTTACGGTGCGGGACACGAGTCACTAATGTCCTTTGCAAACAGTGTAGACCCAGATGAGAGGGCTCCTAGAGGAGCCCTCTCATCAGGGTCTGCACTGTTTGTCATGTTTCACTTTTCTTTGGATAAATTCCTAAATATTCACCATAGGTTTTACCTGTTTGAATTTTGGAATAGTCCATTTGAAAAGTCAGCGTTGTAAGGGTTAACCCTTTACTCAGTAGATACACCTGTTAAAACCCAATTATGAAACCATTGTGATAAATAGAGCATTTGCTTCTATAGGAGCAAATGCTCTATTTATCACAATCATGTTTCAAAAACTACACAATTCTAAACTTTTCCTTTTCTCTAGTAAATGCTACTTTTCGGTAGATGGATTCAAAGAGGTTGTGTCTAAAAATAATCTATGGAGGAATGGGTAAATGAATAATCATGAGGGAAAAGGTTCAATAGGTATCAATATTAAATATACAGTAAAACCTCGATTATCCGAACACTAAAATACGTATTATTATCGACCTTTAAGACAGGTGGCAGCTTAATGCATGGTGAACGTCATGCAGAAAGCTCCTAGAGGAGCTTTCTGCATGACATTCACCATGCATTAAGCAGCCACCTGCCTAAAAGGGTCTAAATTATTCTATACCGAAAATTCGGATAATCGAGGTTTTACTTTATGTATCTTTGTGGCTTTGGGATTTGAATGTATTGACTCATTCCAACCCTTGTGTCAGATAAGGGTCCACTGTCTACATGATTTGTTAATGATGAGTTGAAAGTTTTCAACATTGACCACTGTACAGATATTTCTTTGGTCTAGATCTGGATCTACACTGTGACTTTATACAGGCTCACTTTCTCATGCAACTATTCAGTTAACTCCAGACTTTTAAAATTGTCAGTTTTGTTACAACATACGAGTCTCAGGAGAGCCTGTTCTAAAATCCATATTGACATTTGTGTGCTGAATTTTCGAAGTAGAATGGTCCAAATCACACTTTTCACAATAGAGTTCTACTCATTCACTACTACAATATTAAGTTTGGTACATTTTAACATGATGGCTAATCTGTTCGGTTTTGCATAGCTAAGAGCTCATAAACTCCAGTTTGGGATTCACAAGCTTTATTGCATCAATATTTTCTGCCATAGTCACATGCTGGAGACAACCCAAGTGTCTCATCTAATGAATGTAAGTCAAGTATTTAACCCTTTCCTCCATAAACACACCTTTCTACGCCTTTAATAGTCACTTCTTGAAACCATTGTGATAAATAGAGCATTTGCTCGAGCAAATCCTCTAATTATCACAATGGTTTCAAACTACAAAATTCTAAAATTTTCCTCTTCTCTAGTTAATTTCGCTCCTTTTCGGTAGATTTATTCAAAGTGGTTGGATCTAAAAATAGCCTATGAGGGAATGGGTTAAACCTTTCACTGTTCTATGTTTATTCCAGATTTCAATACCTTAGTAACGGAATATTCATGAACAAAACAGTTATAATGAAATATGGAATGTGGAACATCGTAGCCATTTTAGAAAGTAAAGAAATGATAACAAATGATATTTTGTGTGGAACTTAGTTTTAATTAGTTATAGATGAGGTCATATTTGACTTTAAGTCATTGTTGACTCGTCAAAATTGTGACAATATGAAATGTTTGGGACTGGTGAGGAAAATATATTAGTTCATGTGTACTGTAAGAATGATTGTTGTTGCTATCTGGGTATTCATAGTAAACTATTAACTCGTTCCCTCATATAAACGTGTTTTCACGCATTTGCAAACAGAGAAGACCCAGATCAGACGGCTCCTAGAGGATCAGGGTCTGCTCTGTTTGCTAGTGGAATTTAAAAGATCTGATTCTTTACTTTCTAAAATATGGCTACAATGTTGCACCTTCCATATTTCATTATAACTATTTTGTCCATGAATATTCAGTAGGTATTTAAATTTGGACTAAATATAGAACAGGGAAAGGGTTCAGTGGGCAAATGGGTGCTAGGTTAATGCCACTGGTTAACCCTTTCAAAGCTGAAATTTCAGGGTCGAATAGCCCCTCAGTATTTTAACCCTTTCCTCCATAAATATGTCTTTCTATGCCTTTGAAATAACCACTTCTTGAAACCGCTCCTATGGGAGAAAATGCTCTATTTATCACAATGGTTTCAATTAAAAAAAATCTAAAATTTTACTTTTCTTTAGTAAATGCTCCTTTTGGGTAGATTCATTCAAAGAGGTTGGGTCTAAAATAGCCTATGGAGGAAAGGTTAAACTATAGAGTGCAATCAGTATGAAAGGCTTCAAGTTGTTAGGGGATTTTGAATGACACACACAGTACAGATCCTAGTCACATGACTCCTCTGATCTGGGTCTACTCTGTTTGCAAATGGCAGTGCATTGTAATGCCATGTTGGGCATTCAAAGAGTTGGAATACATGGGAATTACGGTAATTATACGTTTCTAAGAGACAGCAGACGTAAACAAACAAATAATTTATCAATAGCCTAAAGTTCATGAAAGGAGAAAAAGTTAGTTAAGAACTTAATTGACAGAAAGTTGGCTAATGTTGGCTAATTATTTACTTATGTAGAGGATCTTACTTGAGTCTTCATGATTTACTTGGATTTATTATATAATGAGCATTTCTAGACATGATAAATAACAATGCTTGCAAAGGTTTATTTAATTGTTTTTGAAAGAGGAATCTAATTAAATCAAATTAAATTGTGAACATGAATGCCAGATTCTGTTATAGCATAATTATCATTAATGAATTAATTGTGATGTGGTTGTATAGTATATAAGAAAGTAGATAAGACTTTTCAACATTTTTTGTCTTTTCGTATTTCATTATGTCCCTCAAATGAAGAAAGAGGAGTGGGGGGGGGGGGGGGGAATATTGTGTTTACTCCGTTTCTTCTTCTTATTCTTTCTTCTGATACATATTCTTCTTTCTTCTTGCTCTTCTTCTTCTGCAGTGTACTGAATCCGACACATTTCTCAGTAAGTAATACATGTAGTCGGATCCTAATAAAATTTTACATGAACATTGCTCAGGCCAGTAATGTGCAGATTTGTGCATTCAACTTTTTTTTTTTAAATGTTGCCATGGTAAATGAATGGCAGGCTCTGATTGGTCAAAATTTATATTGTTCTTTTTGCTGAAAATTGGTATGATTGGCGTATTTGGGTAACCCAAACTTACTGGCAGGACTGTTTCAAAAGTGTTGGTTGCCTTGGTTACAGTTTGATGAAGGCCTGCAATTGGTGAAAATTTAGATATTTTGCTCATCAATGCCCGTTGTATGTTTTGTTTTGGTGACTTTCTGTAACAGATTCAGTTACAATTAAATCTTTTTGTATATATCTTACATTTTAGAGTTTAACTTGAATTTAAACGAAAAACAAACAAGTGCTTTCTAAGTTCAAGGGGGCACAACTCATAGAAAAATTGCAGAAAGAAAAATCCCTGACAATATGCACGTCTACATATATATTGTGTCTATATGCTACATGCAAGGTTTTATGAAATTCTGTTGAACAGTTTTAGAGGAGTTGCGCTTACAAGGATCATAAAGGTCAAAAGACCTAGCGCGTATATAGTGATTTCTAAGTTCAAAGGGGCATATCTCCCAGAAAATTAAATTGCAGAGTGAAAATTCCCTGACAATATGCACGTCTACATATTGTGTTTACACTTGCTATGTACAAGTTTTAATGAAATTCTGTTGAACAGTTTAAGCGGAGTTGCACTTACAAGGATAGGATCAAAAGACCTAGTGATTTCTAAGTTCAAAGGGGCATTACTCCAAGAAAAATTATAGAAGAAAAAAATCCCGACAATGTGCACATCTACATATTGTTTTCTTGTTACATACAAGATTTTATGAAATTCTGTTGAACAGTTTGAGAGGAGTTGTGCTTACAAAGATGATTAAGGGTCAAAAGACCTAGTGATTTCTAAGTTCAAAGAGGCATAACTCCGAGAAAAATTTCAGAAGGAAAAATTCCCGACAATAAACACGTCTACATTATTGTGTCCTTGCTACATGCAAGATTTTATGAAAATCTGTTGAACAGTTTCAGAGGATTTGCGCTTACAAGATTGGCAGCCGCCCGCCGTCCAACCACCTGCCTGCTGTACATCACCATTTCAATAACCTGATTTTCCATGGAAAACCCGGTTAAAAAGCACATATTGGCATTTCAAATCTGTATAAGTAAAATGAAAAAGTATTATTTACACATTAATTTTTGACCTGGTTAGTGACTGACGTCATCAAATGGTCCATGCACTGTTCATAAATGGATATTTGGTTTGTTTCTATTGACAACATAAGGAATTGCAAGTATGTCAAATCAGTCTACTATTGACCCTTACTCTAATATAAATGCCTTGTAACACATTTTACAAACAGAGTAGAACCAGATCAGGTGACTCCTATAGGAATGTTTGCAGCAGCATTAATCCTTTCCTTCATATTGATGCCTTTTGATGCCTCTGTAAAAGTCATGTTTTGAACCCATTATGATAAATAGAGCATTTGCTCCATAGGAGCACACAGTGGTTTCTTAACTAAACCATTCTTCATATTTTCCATTTTGTAAAGTAAATGCTCCATTTCAGTAGATTTATTCAAATAAATAGTCTATGAGGGAATGGGTTAAAAGGCATCTCTATCAGGTAAAGGGATAAATATTCTAATAAACTCATGACTTCAGTAGATTCCCTTACACATGTCATGAACCCTTTCACCGCCAATGTCGTAAAAATGCACCATGACAAATAGTGCAGTCCCAGATCAGGCGCCGCCTTTTTTTTAGCTCACCAGAGCACAAAGTGCCCAAGTGCTTATCAGTTTTTCATAGGAAAATCTTTAAAAATCTTCTGTTCTCAAACTGTAAAGCCTAGACCTTTGATATTTGGCATGTAGCATGATCTTATGATCCTCTATAAATATTGTTCAAATTATGACCCAGGGCCAAAAATGGCCCCGCCCAAGGGCTTATCAGTTTTTCATAGGAAAATCTTTAAAAATCTTCTTCTCTGAAGCTGTAAGGCCTAGACCTTTGATATTTAATATGTAGCATGATCTTATGGTCCTCTACAATTGTTTTTCAAATTATGACCCCCGGGCCAAAAATGGCCCGCCCAAGGGCTTATCAGTTTTCTTTAGGAAAATCTTTAAAAATCTTCTGAAACTGTAAGGCCTAGACCTTTGATATTTGGTATATGTAGCATGATCTTATGGTCCTCTACAAGTATTGTTCAAATTATGACCCCCGGGCCAAAAATGCCCCGCCCAAGGGCTTATCAATTTTTCATTGGAAAATCTTTAAAAATCTACTGAAACGGTAAGGCCTAGACCATTGATATTTGGTATGACTAACATGATCTAATGGTCCTCTATAAATAAGTAGCTGTGGCTTGTGGTCCTCTGCCAAGAATGTTTAACTTACGACCCTGACCACTGGGCGAAACTTGGCCCTGCCTCAGGGCTTATCAGTTTTTTATTGGAAAAATATGAAATATTACTTTTCTCTGAAACCATAAGGCATAGACCATTAATGAACCCCCCTGGAGTTATCTCAGGTGAGCGCTTCAGGGCCTCATGGCCCTCTTGTTCAATTTCTGTCTCAAACTCTATTTCTAGACAGCTGTACTTTATTCCTTTGAAATTTGCATTTATTTATCTCATTTCCTTATTTTACAGAATTATTTAATAAAATTGGTTTGCAGACGACAATTAGAAATTTGGCGCGGAAAGGGTTAACACTTCTTATGCCAAGTTTTTAACTGTAAATCTATCCACTATGATTAATATTAACTGTTTTAATCATTCTAAGAGTGGATCGAATGTAGCACGGCAAATAGTGTAGACCTTATGAGACAGGTCCTTTAGGAGCTGTCTCATATGGGTTTTAGTAACTTTATATGCAAATGCAGATATGTATGCTATCAGCAAGAGAAAGGTCAACCAGTGTTTGACCTTTGTTTATGCCAGAACAAAAGCTTAACAGCACATATTTCCAGACTGTTTAATTATGTTATGATGTATTTTTGTCAGTTGAATTAATTAGCCCACATATTTCTGACATTGAGTGATGATGTACACTTGTGTAAGCTCCATGCTCGGCAAATTTTCTCAGCCTCTTGCCTTTCAACTTCTGCATTTCTAAGATGCCATACGGTACAAGAAACTGTGTTCCTGTCAAGGAATAAGTCATGTACCTACATTCTGCATTGCTCAACCCAGCAGAGAGAAGGTGAAAATGCTTCAGTTAACCACAAGTATAAGCATTGTACCAAAACACCCAAATCATGCACCAAGATAACAAAATGGCTGTCACCTGGCATTGGTTCTCTTCAAGAATATACAAATTGTTTCTGGCCAGCTTTTTCCTGAATGGATTATTTATAAGGGAAGTAGTCATGATAACATAATTTACAGAACAGACATTTTGGATCTGAATGAGACATATTTTGCTCAATGCTGCATTGGGATTTATTAAAGCATTAATATTTGACACTCTGACCAGAACTCCAGATGAAGATGCATACTCAAATACTATTAAAGTATTGCAGACGCTGCAGTATTCTTTGCATGGTATCAATGTGTTGAAAATTAAATTTCTGATATGGAATAAATGAAAAAGTAGTTCAGTCAAGCAGGAAAAGACACATAAAAGTTTGCTTTGGCATGAAAGTGTGTATCTATAAGGGAAAGGATTAACACTTTTTCCAGTGGGTAATTAAGTTGCAGCTGACACTTCGCTGTTTCCCCTCTATACTAATATTATCAAACTGACCACTCTATACTTATTATCAAACTGACCACTCTATACTTATTATCAAACTGACCACTCGTTTATATGGGCATGATTACCTAATCGCTTGCATAAGGTCATCAGATCGACGTGCACTTCTTTATTCATTGAGTAACTGCTGCTTGGAGAATACTTTTTTTTATCCGATCTAGACAGCTGAGTGGGGGTATTCCATCACCTTTAGTGATAGTTCTTGTTTGTACAAGTACTGTAATTTAAATCCACTCTATTGAGACCAGGCATAGCCATATATTAACTCACAGTGTTAAGTTAATGATATATTTTTATGCCTCCTATAATAATGATGTGGTACAGGAGACATACTTCAGATAAACCGTGTATTATGATTGAGATCATTGTGGGTCAAGATTAAGGTCAAAATGACCTGAAAATGATATACAGTAATACTACACTCTGCCAGACCTACATCAGGGACTCAGGTTAGAGTCTGGTTTAAATCTTGCAAAACATTGTAACATTGACTTTGATGTTTGACCTCAATCAAAGGATAAACTGTCTGGAGCATATCTCCTCTACCACACCACCTAGGAATACCAAATATGGGGTGTCATGCAGTACCTGAATGTATGGCCAGCTGCTACATCTAATATTCAGGTTATTGTTGACCTTGACCTTTTACCTAATTCATATATCTCCTGTGCTGCATCACCTTGTAATACCAAATTGTGTGTATTCATGAGTAAATCTTGGAACTGCCAAATGTCATATGTTATTTTCATGTAATTGTGTCTTCAACACGACATTTGACATCAATCCTACAAAATGCATGTAGCGAGCATATCTCCAGTACTTTATCATCTAGCCTGAGCTGCTAATAATTAGTGTAATTACATAATTATGTGATTAAATATGATCAGATATGCAATTATTTTAGAATTAACGAGTGTCGAAATGCAATTAAAATGGTAGAATGTTAAAATTCTTTTACAGTCAATATGTACCAAATTGCAACCTACTGTAATTACCCTTAATAAAAACTCCCAGTTTTCCCTCACCACTGAACAAATCAATTTGGCACCATTTTGATAACTTTAAATCAGATGGACATACATGTAGTAGCATGAGTAGTAGCATGATCAAACTGCTAGTGTAGACCCTGATCAAACTGCTCATCTAGCTTTTAGGAGCATATATTCTAAAAATGGGTGATCCTTTGAAAGCAAAATAGAATTTGCAAAAAGAGAAAATTGCAGACTCAGTTTAATTGAGTCTGTTCATGTGTAGTAATTAAAAGTGCAACACTACTCACGTCCCCTAAGCACCGGCTTAAGCAGTATATAGTTTGATCTGGGTCTGCACAATTTGCCTTAAGTTTGTCTGTCTGAATTTGACTTAGAGAAATTAGAATAATATAGAAAACCCCATAATTTTCTTTTCATTTCATTGGGTATATCATTCTATTTGCCCCACATGCCTGAGGTGGGGTCTCTTAGCTTATGAGAACTATGCCCGAAGATAGAACCAACTCTCGTCTAATTTTGTCAGAATTATGATAAAGAACTATCGACTGATGATAGTTTGGGAGGCAACTAAGTAGGAGCCATCTGATCATGGTCTGCTCTAGATCTGTTTGCTTATAATATACAGTAAAACCTCTCTATAATGACCACTAAATTGTGTTTAAATTAGTTGGTATTTTGGGCAGGTGGTTGCTTAAAGCAAGGTGAAAGTAAAACAGAACGCTCCTATAGGAGCGTTCTGTTTTACTTTTATCTTGCATTAAGCATCCACCTGCCTTTAACACAAAATACTTGTTCAGTGGTTGTTATAGAGAGATTTTACTGTAATATAGATATGAACAGACAGTTTCCACCACTGCCGAACCTTCCCGTGTTCATGTATATATATATAGTTGGTATAAAAAATCATCCAATTAATATTCATGTTGTCATTATTTCTAACATGCATATTCATGGGGTAAAGGGTTAAGAGTTCATAATTTGCATAAAAATGATATACTCATCCTTATGATGTTTCTCAAACATCTTGTTGATTCAAAAACATAAATAATTGTAAATGTCTGTAATCTTACAGTCTGGTAAATAGCAAGAAAATTGTTTTAAAAAAAAAAGAACATTTTCCAATTTGTTTGCGAAAACAATCAATGATTTGCTAACATCTTTTCATAAAACACTGCCGTTAATAAAACTTTGTATTGTTAGTTACAGTCTTTCTGATGCTTCCAGGCTGTTCAGTTATCAGAGAAATCAGTATGGTGTACCCTCCCATGCTTCCTGCTTGATGTTATTTAAGTATTATGATGCCATAATGTTGTCTAGGCTCAGTTCTAAGATTTATAGACCACATCTCACCCAGATATTGATTTGATCAACTTGCTTTTTATGTTCCTATAGACAGCATTTCGCCATAACACTGAGACCTTTTTAGCTTTTCACAAATGGAAGACTTGATGAGTTAAGTGGCCTGTCAAAAAGTTTTGATCCAGACCAGAGGATTACTGCACAAGCAATTAGCAATAAATAAAGATAGAAACTTTTATTTAACCATAATTCTCTGTTGTCTGAGTTCGTTCTCAAATTTTTGATTGGTCAGATTTGAGCCAAAGGCTCAAATCTGACCAATCAAAAGCTTGAGAACGAACTTTTTTATGTGAATTGGTCTCTTCTTGAATGTTCACCACATTAATTTTATAATATAAACTTTTCAAGGGAATTGTTTGCTTTGACAAAAACAGTGGGATCAAATCTATGTTTATATACAGTTCCTTAACCCATTCCCTCATAGGCTGTTTTTAGATCCAACCTCTTTGAATAAATCTACCGAAAAGGAGCATTAACTAGAGAAAAGGATTTTTTCTAAGCATTGTGTAGTTCTGAAACCATTGTGATAAATAGAGCATTAAATTTTGGTCCTTTGGAGCAAATGCTCTATTTACCACAATGGTTTCAAAAAGTGACTTTTACAGAGGCATAGAAAGGCGTATTTATGGAGGAAAGGGTTAAGCAAACAGCTGATCCTGATCAGATGGCTGCTACAGGAGAAGTCAGATCTGGGTCTACTCTGTTTGCAAAAGCATGAAGGGTTAAATGCTGCAGGCAGGTTAACTGAGTCTGTCATTTGCAAACAGTGTAGACCAAGATCAGATTAATCCAGACACGGGTAGAGCAGCTTGTTCTTTTTATGAGTATTAGGATGCAACTGGTTTACAATCTGGTTATGGATGAAAGACCAATGTCATTTGATTGAATTGTCAGTGATTCTGTTGCCATGGCATTCATTATGGTTTGTCAGCAATAGATCACTTTTCCTGCCTTCCTAGACAGAAAAGTCATAATTTCCTGTGAGTTTAGTCTTAGCTATGCTGAGTAATTGCTATCTATGGAAAGCTGATGCGCCATGCTAATAATGCTTTATGCCTAAATGTTAATGCTTTTTGCTAAACGCTAAATGTCATGTGCTAATTGATACATGCTTTTTTAGTTGTCTGCTGTAGCAGTGTGACAATTAGGAATCACTTCTTTGTTTTTTGGTAAATCTGTCAGTCTATCTGCCCTTCCACTTAACCATCTGCATGTCTTAAGCTTTTTTTAGCCCATCTGAGCATAATTTATAATGCTCAGGGTGAGCTATTTTGACTGTCCAGCGTCCATCCATCCTATTTCCTTTCTCTTGTCCTTTAAATGACAACCCTTCTGAAACCACTTTACGGAAATGTTCTTCTTATATAATGGTCTTCTTTTGAATTTGAAAAGAAGTCCATTCCATGCAACTCTGGTTGCCATAGCAACTAAAAGGAAAATCTTTATAAATCTTCTTCCCAAAACCATCAGCTCGATTTCGATATAATTTTGCAGAAATTATCCTTAGATGACCCTCTACCAAGATTGTTCACACTATTTTGATTCATTGAAAAAATCATGGCTGCCAGAGATGAGGCTTAATGTTCCTTAAATGTTTACAGTGAAAATAAAACAAAAAAGACACAACTTGGTAGGTTTCAATATTAGTTTGCAGAAATTCAAGATCAATGGGTGACTCTTTACCAAAATTTTTCGAATGATTTTGATTTGTTAAAAATCAGAAGCGAAGCTTATATATACGGCTATGGTGAAAATTTAAAATATCACTCAGGTCCGATTTCAATATAATTTGGTAGTTAATGATCCTGAGGTGGCTCACTTGACTGAAATTGTTTAACCCTTTACTCCATAAATACGACTTTCTACGCCTTTGCAAACAGTGAAAACCCAGATCAGATGGCAGCCATAGGAGCAATCTGATCAGGGTCTTTTCTGTTTGCTTATGATATAATAGTGTTGTGTTTTTATACGCCCACCTAATAAAGGTGGTCGTATATTGTCGTGGCCCTGTCCGTCCGTCCGTTCGTTCGTTCGTTCGTTCGTTCGTTCGTTCGTTCGTCCGTCAACATTTTGTTTGTCCGCTGTTTTCTGGGAAAACTATTTGACAGATATTAATGAAACTTCATACAAATGTTTAATGCATCAAGATCTGAAGCTGAGTTGATTCTGAGGTTCATTTGATTTTTCATTTCAGAGTTATGGCCCTTGTCCTTAAAAAATATGCAAATAGTTTGTCCGCTGTTTCTGGGAAAACTATTTGACAGATATTAATGAAACTTCACACAAATGTTTAATGCATCAAGATCTGAAGCTGAGTCAATTCTAAGGTTCATTTGATTTGTCGTTTCGGAGTTATCGCCCTTTTACTTAAAAAATAATGCAAATACATGCAAATAGTTTGTCCGCTGTTTTCTGGGAAAACTATATGAGAGATATTAATGAAACTTCACAAAAATATTTAATGCATCAAGATCTGGTGCCGAGTTAATTTTGAGGTTTATTTGATTTGTCGTGTCGGAGTTATGGCCCTTTTACTTTAAAAATAATGCAAATATATGCATATAGTTTGTCCGCTGTTTTCTGATAAAACTATTTGACAGATATCAATGAAACTTCATACACATGTTTAATGCATCAAGACCTGAAGCTAAGTCGATTCTGAGGATCATTTGATTTGTTGTTTTGGAGTTATGGCCCTTGCACTTAAAAAAATAATGCAAATCTATGCAAATATGAGGATGGCCATAACTTTTTCATTTGAAATGATATTTACTTCAATTTTTTTATATGGTTAAACCTTAATGTGAATTTTCACATATATTGCGGGGGTTTTGATATGTCATTTTATTCTAAAGTTATGGTCCTTGAACTTTGTGTGTTTGTTGCTTTGTTTGTCGGTCAACTTTTAGTTTGTCTGTTGTTTTTTATGAAAACTATTAAAATGATATGAATGAAACTTAACACAAATGTTTTAAGCAACAAAATTTGAAGCTGAGTTTATTTTGAGGTTCATTCAGTTTGTCTTTACAGAGTTATGGCCGTTGCACTTTACAAAAATCTGCAAAAATGAGGATTAGCTGTAACTTTTTTATTTAATAAGATATTCACTTCATTTTTTAAAAAAATAGTATCACCTTAATATGGAAATCAAGATCTGGAGCACAGATTAGAAAATGTCAACACTTATAAGGCATGTTGAATCAGTTTGCAAGTGGGCGTATTATGTACCGTATGCGGTACTCTTGTTTTGACATAGGAGTTTAGACAACTCTTGAACCTTTATGTAAGAATTGTGTTTAATTCTGGTGACCATAGGTTTGCAATATGGTTGACGCATTGAACTAGGGAGAGAGGTGTTATATCTGGAAATGCTAAACAGGGGGCTAGTGGAGATTGTCAGCCATCGGTTTAGGTTTAGCCGAGACCTGTCATCATGTAGCCCCATAAATTGTAATTACTTTAGTCCAAATGGCTAGTAAAGGACACCAGCACTGATCAGTGGAGGTGCTATATTTTAGCATGCTGCTCCCCATATTTGGAGCTAGCTTTGATAAGATTTAGCAAATCAGTTTAGCCTACAGAGTTTTCTTTGTTTAGCATCTTATATAAACCAGAGTTCCTTTGTTCACGGGAGGAAATTCAAAGTTTAGTTACTCAGAGAAGAGGGAGAACCTGGATGTTAGATGATTTATTGGCCTTTTTGGAAAGCAAATAAGTTCACAGTCGAATGAAAGGAATTTACAGAAGTAAATGTGAATATTGTGTAGAACTTAGAAATTAAATGTTGTAAAGAAGAAATAAGACTTCTTTTTTTTTGTCAACCGTAGCAGCAGAGTTGTTCCCCTGTAAAACTTAACAATATAGATATGGTTCTTAACACTTACTGCCATGGAAAAAACTTCCTGTGTCCATGTGTTATTATAACAATTAATCTAATTAATATTCTTGACATCATTATTTCTTACATAAATGATCATGGTATAAAGGGTTAAACCATTTTGATTCATCGAAAAGTGTGGTCTTTAAGGCAAAGCTGCTTTCCGTTATATGATTACATTTGTATATAAAGAAATTTTCAATAATCTTCTCTGAATCTTTGATTTAACCCATTCCCTCATAGGCTATTTTTAGATCCAACCACTTTGAATAAATCTACTGAAAAGGAGCATTAACTAGAGAAAAGGAAAATTTAGAATTTTATAGTTTGAAACCATTGTGATAAATAGAGCATTTGCTCCTATAGGAGCAAATGCTCTATTTATCACAATGGTTTCAACAGGTAATTTTTACAGAAGCGTAGAAAGGCGTATTTATGGAGGACAGGGTTAAGGCAGTTTTCATTGTAAGTGGCTTATTTGCTTCTTTCTTAGATGACCCTCTACAAAAACTGTCCAAGCTTAAATGTGATTGGTTGAAAAACATGGCTACAATGGGCTGGAGTAAATTTTCCTTATATGGTTTACTAGCATATTGAATATTAAGGGTATCTTCTTCTCTTAGACTATTGTGCAGATTTCTTTTTAATTTGGCAGAATTGTTACATAGGTGATCATAGGTGATTAGTGTTTGTCCCCATTTTTGTGTCTGCTTTGTCTAAGCTCTGACAGTTGTATGCATTGATTTTGGAATAACCTGGCACAAATGATCACCGCATCGAGACGACATGTGGCACTCAAGACTAAGTTTGTCTCCCATAGGTCAAGGTCACACTTAGAGGCCAAAAGTCATGATTCCCCATTTTCATGTCCCCCTTGTAACTCTGGTATGCGTGTATGGATTTTGGAATGACCTGTCACAAATAATTACTGCATCAAGATAACATGTCCAGCACAAGGCTCAGGTCTGTTTCTCAAAGGTCAAGGTCACAATTGGGGCCCTAAGGTCATGACTCCCCATTATCGTGTCCGCTCTGTAACACTGATATGCTTGTATGGATTTTGGAAACTGGCGCAAAGGTTCATTGCATCAGGACAATGTGTTATTCACAACACCAAGGTCTAGTTCTCAAAGGTCAAGGTCTCATAGGGGCCAAAGTTCATGACTTGCCATCCCACTAGCTAGGCCTTCTCCTTATAAACACTTAGTTGGGATATGTCAGTTTATAGTATTTGATATTTGTAGAATGCTTTTGGTGGTTTCTATATTTTTTTTTAAATATTTGGTATTGATTTTATTTACTCTGTCTCTTTCATTATTTGCTGATGGGATATTTAACATTCTCTACACACCAGCTGCAAGCTCCCATTTTCTGTCCTAAAAGTGGACTTATAGCTTGTCAATGTGAATTAGGGAAGACAATTTTTTTAGTTATCAAGAAAGAATTTAGCAAGTATTAAGAAAGAATTTAGCAAGTAAGAATTATGAAAGAGCATTCAGCAAATATCAAATGGCATTTATCAATGTCCATGAAAAGTTGGGTGATTAACATAAATCATTCACCATAATGATAAAGCAAAATGCAAGGAGCAGAAAGCATTTATCAGTAAGTATGGCATGCTGGCTTTCCAATTAGCTATCTGAGGTAAAATGTTGTCAGCTTAAATTTGTTTAAGTATGGTTCCCCTGCCCCTTCACTCTTCATTTCTTTTCAGATACAATGATTGGTTCCTGATGAGACACTGTGTTACTCGGAGACGGATCCCAACCATTTACGAAGGTCATTACAAATTCCCTTGCAGCCTGATAAAAAGAGAATATCGGTTATATTAATAGGTCTGTATAACAGCAATTATCTCTACAGGAAAACCCCAAAATAGTCTCAGACTACAAAGATTATACAGTCAATTAGACTCATATAAATATATCTACTCTAATTAAGCTAAGTCTACACCCAGTCTACCGTTTCCATGGTTTTTTAACCCTTTCTCTCATATAAATGTGTTTTCACACATCTGCAAACAGAGTAGACCCAGATCAGACGGCTCCTATAGGAGCCTTCTGATCAGGGTCTGTTCTGTTTGCTTTTGACATTATATAGATCTGATTCTACAGTTTTTTCAAATGGAAATAAATCCTTGAAAAGTTAATATAAAAATCCATCTAATAAATATTTAATTTGTCATTATGTCTTACATGAATAGTGAACAGGGAAATGAGCAAAAACAGTTGAAAAGATAAACACACCACTTTTTAATAAAGTGAATTTTTCTCCTGCAAGCTGAATAATTGTCCTTTGCAAATATTCTCGTCTGCTTCGATTCTAAAAGTACATATTTCTTCCATTGGTTTGAGCCAAAACCAGAGTCAGAGAGAAAGGTTATCGGACAAAGTCACCAGTAGAGTGCTGAAGGTTAAATACACAATCTGAGTGTCACATAGTTCAGATCCTGATAAAATGAGTAATTATGTGGTGTCTTGACTGGATCCAATGTGGATCTTGATCAAATTGTTGCAAAGTTGATGGAGAATTTGCCCAGGCATAGCATGCTAAATGTTAACCCTTACAGCCCTGAATTTTCAAATGGAGTCTTCCAAAATTAAAACAGTTCAAGCTTATAGTGAATATTTAGGGATTTTGCTAAAGAAAAGTGTAACATTACAAACAGTGCAGACCCAGATGAGAGGGCTCCTCTAGGAGCCCTTTTATCTGGGCCTACACTGAGTTTGCAAAGGACATTAGTGACTCGTTTCCCGCATTATAAGGGTTAATACATTGTATGTCATGTTTTAGTTCTAATTCTTAGTGTGCTAAGAAAATTGTCATGTGTTGAACTGCATTTGTTTCATGTTCACATTTTAAATTAGCCATGATTATTTTATCAGTATCAATTTAACATCTGTATACCAAACAGTTTGGAGTCAGATGCCAGATCAACGGCCAATTAGACACAGACTCATCTGATTTAAACTGTTTGCAAATCTCATTTTGTCCATGAATTGCCACCAAGATATAATCTTTTCTTTCCCTCGCTCTGATGGAAACCTGATTTCCCTTGGAATTAACCCTTTGATTGAGGTTAATGGGTTAGCTGCCATTTGCAGACAGTGTAGACCCAGATCAAAGGGTTCCTAGAGGAGCCCTCTGATCATGGTCTGCACAGTTTGTTATTCAACACCTTCTAGCAAATTCAAATCTATAACGCTGAAGTCACTCTTGTTAAACACTGGTGGACAGTTCCACTTTGAACATTCACCGTTAAAAGGGTTAGTTTGATTTAAAATTTGTGCATTGTAGAATAGCAATATGTGCTGGTTGATGAGAAAAATCAACATAAAAGTGGCCTCATGAGAAACATACCCTAATGTATATGCAGATCCAGACCAGATCAGAGCTGAAATAAGGTTCATACTGATCAATCCAACACTTATTTCTCAACCAAAACCTCCGTAAATATGCATTTCTACACCTTTGCCAACAGAGTAGACCAAAATCAGATGGCTCCTGGCTGTAGGAGCAATCTGATCAGGGTCTGCTGTTTTTGCTTATGATACAATATAGGTATGAGTCTACACTTTCTGCCCTGGTCAAAACTTCCTGTGTCTAATCCAGAGTTACCTGCTGTATCAAGCAAACTTGATGGCATCTGTAGTATTTTCTGTCTATTCTGACAAACAGTGGAGACCCTGATCATGGATATTCACATTTATGGCTGCTGCTTTGAGTTGACTTGGTTTGTAAAGTTACAAAGGTGTTGGCAGACTGACAGTGAATTGGTGATTACTGGTGCTTCACTTGCTATTCACATCAATATACCTACCTGTAAATAGTGAAGACCCAGATGAGACTATTTACAGCAGTGATTGCATAGTGAAATACTTGTACACAGTGAAAAGATATGTAATTATACAACAGGGCATGGTAAAGAAGGAGAAATGTACATGTATTTTAAAATTCAGCAAGAGAAGGTTTAAATCCAGATGAGATTCAGAGTAACTTGGATACAAACTGACAGACATTCTTACTATGTTTTGTAAAGAAATGAAAGACAAAAATTGGTCAAATTTTCACAAGACAACCATTTATGCAGAAAATAGTTACTAGCCTTTTACCTCAGCTAGACACTTTACTCTGCCTTTGCAAACAGAGTCAACCCAGATCAGACAGCTCCTGTTTGGTGTGGAATAGTACAGTATTACTATACAGTTTCTGAAATGGCCCAAACATTTCTCATGTTCATTGACCATTACAAAAATGCAGGAAAAGAATATTCATGAAGTTATGAAGCTGAGAGGTTAGACCTATTCTCTTAGAGCTGTTCAAAAGAGCACTAAGTAGACAGACTTACTGAGCTGTTTATATGGCCCTGCTTTGATGCTGTTTTATATGGTAATGATGCACTACTGTTCAGCTTTGATAAAATGATCTGTCAAAAGTCTGAGATGTTTATATACACTGAGAGTGACAGGGATTATCTGCTCTATATGCAGTGCTGGCATTGTCTTGTATGGAGTATTCAAACAGGTCTGATACTCCCTGAACTAGGAATGAGATAGTGGTGCCAAAATTGGTCTCTGGATACCTTAAGTTTTTACCTAATGAATATTCATGTAATAAATAATGACTATATGAATGATAATTAGCTTTAATTTTTATAATGGCATAATTATGAACACAGTATTTTTTGGCCATAGCAGAAACAGTAGAATCTATATTATTCCATAACCAAACAGAGCAGACCCAGATCAGACAGCCTTTACTGTGGGAGCCATCTGAACAGGGTCTACACTGTTTACATAGGCATTAACCCATTCCCTCATAGGCTATATTTAGATCCAACCCCTTTTAATAAGTCTACCGAAAAGGAGTGTTAACTAGCTAGTGAAAAGGATTTTTTTTTAGAATTTTGTGGTTTTGAAACCATTGCGATATATTAGAGCATTTGCTCCTATTAGGAGCGGGCGGGCGGCGGGCCGTCTTTAACAAAACTTTAACAGTGCTTATAACTTCTGAATTACTTAAGCTAGAAAAGTCATATTTGGTATGGAGATAGCTTGGGTGAAGTCGTTTCACTAATGATACAAGTACATGAAATCAGGTCAAGGTCACTTTTTGTAAACTTTGCAGTTTTTAACAAACTTTAACATTGCTATAACTTCTTAACTACAAATGCTAGGCAAATCATCTTTGGTATACAGATGGCTTTGGTAAAAGCCTTTCTGTTGATAATTGAAATTGGGTCAAGGTAAAGGTCACTATTTTGACAAGTTGGCCATCATTGAAAAACTTTAACATTTTGTCTTAACTTCTAACCCATATATGCTAGACAATTCATATATGGTATGGAGATAGCTTTGGTGAAGGCCTTTCAGTTGATACAAGGATACATGAAATTGGGTCGAGGTCAAGGTCACTATTTTGAAAACTTAGCTGTATTTAACAAACTTTAACATTTTGCTATAACTTTTGATCCACGAACGCTAAGCAATTCACCTTTGGTATTCAGATAGCTCAAATTGGTAAGGACCTTACAGTTGACATAAAGTTACCTGAAATCAGGTCAAGGTCAAGGTCACTATTTTGAAAACTTGACTGTCATTAAAATTTTGTTATAACTTCTGAACTACATTTTGTTAGACAATTTATATTTGGTATGCAGATTATAAGCTTGGGTGAATGTCTTTCAGTTGAAAAATCCAGCTTTAATGCAGTTTCCGCATTGTTTGTTTGTTTCAGCATTATAAGAATTAACCCATTCCCTTATATTGATGCCTTTGGGACTTCTATTAAAGTCACTTTTGAAACCATTGTGATAAATAGAGCATTGATTTTGCTCCATAGGATCCAATTCTCTATTTATCACAATGGTTCCAAAACTACACAATTCTAAACTATTAATTGTTTGTCCTAAATGCTCCTTTTCAGTAGATTTAATAAAAGAAGTTTGGTCTAAAAATATTCTAAGGGGTGGGGGGGGGGGGGAGTTAAGGGACACTTTAAGGCACAATGTAACAGACTGGGTACATATACTGGGTGAAGAACATGCTGACTCTACGAGAATCTAGGGGAAAACGGGGGAGTAGTGTAACAGACTGGGTACAGGTTGAGGAACATGTAAGCAGTCTGGATACTAGCTCAGTAGGTGGACCACTTGCCCTGTAAGTGAAGAGTTCCTGGTTCGAGCCGCAGTCTGGCAGCATGTTTTTCACCCAGTACCTGTACCAGCTTGTTACAAGACTGTATAGAAAAGCTTTATGAGTTTACTGATCGTGAACTCAGCCATACTTTTATGGACCTTTGTTTTCAGATATTCCTTTACTCCATAAATTCTACGCCTATGCAAACAGAGTAGACACAGATCAGATGGCTCCTGTAGGAGCTGTCTGATCAGGGTCTGCTCTGTTTGTTTATGGTTTGTAATAGATATGATTCTACAGTTTCATGTGTCTATGTGGTATTATAACGATTAATCTAATCAATATTCATGATGTTATTATAATTACTTTACATGAACTATTCATGAAGTAAAGGGATACATGTGTATAGTTAGCCAATATTTACCATCCACTAATGAATAGTGCATATAATCTTGTTTACATTGCATATTTCAGTCATGATTAACTCAGTGTATGCATCATTCAGCTGTCATGCCTGGGCAGACGATAGTAGTGGAAATAACAAGATAACTCAAACTTAACCAAACATATTAAATTTTGCCTTTTAGCTTACACTTTTTCAAATAGAGAAGGTTCAGAATAGACAACTCCTATAGGAGCCATGTGATTAGAGTCTGCTCGGTATGCTTATCATTATGGAATAATATAGATCAGATTCTACAGTTTCTGTCATGTCCAACATGTGTCATTTTAATAAGTCATCTAAATTATATTTGTGATGTCATTATATCTTACATGAAATTTAAGATAACAGAACGTTGGCGCCATACCGATTTTCAATAAGGTCCACAGGGTATAGAATGGAGAGTTTATCAAATGCTTATGAATTCCAATACAGTAACTCACAAAGATAAGGTATGTACTGTAGAACCTGTTTTTAGCGGCCATTCATTTATTGAACATAGGAGTCCTAAAAGCAGGTGATTGCTTAATGCAGGGCAAAAGTAATACGGAAAATTCCTATAATGCATTATTATTATTATTATTATTATACCACATTTATATAGCGCTCTTTTCACACTGGATATGTGCATTCAAAAGCGCTTCACATGGATGAAATCACTAACCGGAACGATCAGCATGATTATCTATCCAGACAATGAAAGATGTACAATATATATGAAATCGCTAGCCGGAAGGAACTACATTATTTTCCACCCGGTCAGTGAAAGATATGCAAAAGATATACAATAGATATAAAATCACTATCCGCAAGGAATAGCATAAACTGTATTAACAAACTTGATACAGACGAGTTGACTGAAAGCCATGCTCATCAATATCACAAAATAGAATAAACTATATTAAAGAGGAAGTCCCTACAATGATCGCATATTTTCAATAATATCATAAAACTTGGTATTTGTTATGCTCTATCATTATTATGAAGGTTCCCAATTTGAACTTATATCGAAAAATGCCCCTGTGCTACAAATAAACCGATTTCATCAATACTGATATTTTTTGTTCTACAACACAATATTATCGGCCTTTTCCGTTAAATTCCTCCGCGTTTTGCCGATGATCACCCTGTCCCTCCAATATTTACGTAATAGCTTTCTCGGAAGTGGTCGGAGAATCGCGAATAGGGCGAACAGTTACGAAACTAAAACCCAACCCGAATAAAACTGAAACATCGGGGAATAAAAACGGGATCGTCGATATCAAACACATGGATGTTTTGTCATTATAAACGGTAATTGGATGGGACTTTTTGCGATATACTACTTTTCAGCATATAAACAAATGAGTTTTGTATATTTTAAGTGTTTATGAAACGCGTCAAATGTAGGGACATCCCCTTTAACAAACTGGATACAGACAAGTTGTCTGAAAGCCATGCTCATCAATATCACAAATTAGAATAATCTGTATTAACAAAACTTGATACAGACAAGTTGACTGAAAGCCATGCTCATCAATATCTCAAATTAGAATAATCTATATTAACAAACTTGATACAGACAAGTTGACTGAAAGCCATGCTCATCAATATCATAAATTAGAATAAATGGGCTGACTGAAAATCATTCCATTTATATGACTATTGTGTCAACTGTTAGCTTGATAGGTTGGCTGAAAGCCATTCCTATCCTGAACTTAGTTGCCACTGTATATGACTACTGGGTCAACTGTTAGCTTGATAGGTTGGCTGAAAGCCATTCCTATCCTGAACTCACTTGCCACTGTACATGACTACTGGGTCAACTGTTAGCTTAATAGGTTGGCTGAAAGCCATTCCTATTCTTAGCTTAGTTGCCACTGTACATGACTATTGGGTAATCTGTTAGCTTAATAGGTTGGCTGAAAGCCATTCCTATTCTGAACAAAACTGTCCTAGTAACAAATGTTGAAAAAGTGCGTTTTCAGACACCTTTTGAAACATGCCAGTGACCTTGCGTCTCTAATGCCTGAGGGTAGAGCATTCCAAAGTTTCGGAGCTGCATGCTCCCACCTCCCATTAAGCTACCACCTGCCTTACAGACCCATAATTAGACCTGTTTTTGATGGCCGCTTAAGACAGGATTTACCATATTTAATTTGGATTGAACTGGCCAGTGAAATGTAGTCATGAGTTTGTAGTCAGAAAATTAATTCAATAAAGGGATTGTTTAAACATTCTGGTAGAAATTGCAACTGTCGTTTTTATTTTCAGGAATGATTGCCAAGCCTTGGAAATGAGATCGCAGTTCTAATCAACAAAACTGGATGTATGAGGAGAGACTCCTGACTATAGACAATGGGCCTCAGACTTGTTTTGGTTGCTGTCTGTGTAGTTGCCATAGAAGCTAAGTCCTTTCTGGTACTGGATGATGTGACTGTATTTGTTGGCAACAGCCTGGTGTATGATATTGGAGACAAACAGTTCTTGGCCGACTACAGAGTATATAGGGTATGTGAGACTTTTATTCTCTGCACTCTGAGAATTGTTTTTCTCAAAGTTAATATTACCTTAGTTTCACTTCAGAAAAACAAGAGTGACACAGTTTTGAACCTGATGAGTCGCAGAGTTGCTTGGCATTTCATCTGCATCCAGTCCATATTGTTTGCATAGGTATTCACTAATTTAAGGCTTATTTGGCCTCTGTAAAAGTTACTTTATGAAACCATTGTGATAAATAGAATATTTGCTCCTATAGGAGCAAATGCTCTATTTATCACAATTGTGGTTTCAAAGTACAAAGTTCTGAAGTTTTCCTTTTCTCTAGTTAATGCTCCTTTTCGATAGATTTATTCAAAGTGGTTGGATCTAAAAATAGCCTATGGAGGAATGGGTTAAGGCTTTTAACCCTTTCCCTCATGCCATTTCATGCTTTTTGCAAACAGAGTAGACTCAGTTTAGACAGATCTTGAAGGAGCTGTCTGATCAGAATCTGCTGTGTTTGCTTGTAGAACTTTATAGATTTGATTTTACAGTTTTCAACATGGTGTAAAATTCCCTTTACCATGTTCCATTTATTTATTCTGCCTATGAATATTCATTAGGTGATAGAATCTTGAGTTGATGTTAAACAGGGAAAGGCTTAACCCTTCTCAAACAGAAAGAAGATCTAGATCAGACAACTCCAGCAGGAGCCAGCCGTCTGATCAGTGTCTGTTATGTTCACATTATATTATAGACCTTGTTCTACACTGCTTTTACCAGGGTCAAAACCTTTCTTGTTCATATTAACCCATTCCCTCATAGGCTATTTTTAGATCCAACCACTTTGAATAAATCTACTGAAAAGGAGCATTAGCCAGAGAAAAGAAAATGTTTAGAATTTTGTAATTTGAAACCATTGTGATAAATAGAGCATTTGCTCCTATAGGAACAAATGCTCTATTTATCACAATGGTTTCCACAGGTGATTTTTACAGAGGTGTAGAAAGGCGTATATATGGAGGAAAGGGTTAAGCTGACTTATATTCATTCCTACATACATTTTTTCATTCACAAATACTCTTAAAGTAATTTAAGCTTAAATGAGCTGCATGATGAGCAGATGTGTCTCTTGGGATTTGTCAGCAGCGTAAATAATCCCAGACCAGTTTCTGAGCCTTAGAAGCATTTGGTCAAAATACACTTGTTAAGATTTATTGTGTCTATCATTCAGCTTGACAAACAGTTTTGATCCCAATAAATTGCAGTGTCTCTGATGAGTAGAGTTAATCCTTTACTCAATGAATATTCATGTTAGAAATAGTGATGTTGCAAATATTAGTTTGATTGTTATAGTATGAACACAAGAGATTTTGGCCATGGCAGAAACTGTGGAGTCATATCTATATTATTATACCCCCGCAAATGAAGTTTGAGAGGGGGTTTATAGGAGTCAGTGTGTTGGTTGGTAGGTTAGTCTGTCTGTCTGTCTGTCCATGGCACAACCTGGCACAAATCTTGTATGATTTGCGATCAAGGCAGCTGAGCGGGGGTATTCCATCACCTTAAGTGATAAGTTCTAGTTTAATATGCAAACAGACCCTGATCAGATGGCTCATATAGGAATTGTCTGATCTGAGTCTACTCTGTTTGCAAAGGCATAGAAAGGCATATTTATGGAGTAAAGGGTTAACAATAGGTTTGTTTCGTGCAGACAAGGGCATTTATAAACCTCAAACATGATATATGTGACTGTGCCAATATTTTGCAAACCAGATCAATAGTTATTTGTAACTGTAATGGTAGAGTTTAACCCCTAACGTGCTGGAACCTTTGCAGTCAGTGTAGACTTAGATTAAAGGGCTCCCCCAGGAGCTCTCTGATCGGGTCTGCACTGTTTGTCATAAAAGTCATTTTGTTTTCAATGTTAGATTTTGATATAATATTTTGTTTAATTAATAATCGGAAAGGGAGGAGCCATTTTTAATCATTCAGCAGAATAGGGGTTAAATTGGCAGTAGGAAATGGCATTTCTGTCTAGAATTCTGCAATACAATGAGAATATATGTGTAGATAAAGTCAAAGAAGCACAAATTTGAGTGTATACATGTATATATCTTTATTTCAGTCAGAAGAGACTTCTACTTGAAAAACAAAAGAACATGTAACATGTAACATGTAACAGAAATTATGGCAAAAGAAATGCATTGTAATAGAAATTGAAAAAAAACCCAAAAACATCTCGCCCTATGTTTGAATTTGTTTGAAATCCAACTCTTGTAGGTCCGTTCATCTGTCAGTGTGTCTGTGCGTCCTGTAGTCATATATTATCTAAAACAGTTTAGAGTTTTTCATTGAAACTGTGTTCTTATGTAGGCCTGCAAGTCACACTCACACTGACCATGGAACATCAGAGTTATTGGCCTTTGTTTGCCAAAAATGGGACATTTTGTTTGTCTGGAGGCATTTCTCAGAAACTGTTTGGAGTTTTTTCTATGAACCTTTTTTGGGTAAATGTTAAGTAGCGTAAGGAAATGACTGTGGTCCTTCAAGTCTCATCCATATTGACCGTGAAATACCAGAGTTATTTCTTTTTGTTGGTAAAAAATGAAACGTCTTGTCTGTCCCGAGTCATATCTCAGAAATGTAAATGAGTTTTCTTTGAAACTTTGTGTAACTGTTAAGAATGTTAGCATAAAGAACTTGGCCCTGCAAGTATTATTTGCATTGACCTTGGAACACCAAAGTTATGGCCCGTTGTATATGTATATGTTTAACAGTTTAGTGCCATTAGGAAATGTGACCCTGCAAGTATCGCTTATATTGATATTGGTCCTTTATTTGAAAAAAACCCAAAACAAAACATTTTTGTCTATCTCGAGTCATATCTCAGAAACAGGCTGGAGTTTTTCTTTTCTTTTTACCATAAGAAATGTGAGCCTGCAAGTATCCCTCATATTAACTTTGGAACACCAAAGTTATGGTCCTTTGTTTGAGAAAAACTGACCCTTTTTTCCGTCTAAGTCATATTTCAGAAACTTTCGGAAGTTTTTCAATGATGCTCTGGGTTAATGTTTAGTACCATAAAGATTTATGGCTCTTTGTTGGAGAAAAGCTTGTCTGTCTGGTCAGTAACAGTTAAATATTGAGGCCTTAGCACTTAATTGTTTGGTGAGTGGATATCAATTCAGCAAATTTGCTTGTTACAAATATTATGATGGTTATTGCAGCATCAGGACATACATATTATATGCCCACATACATACACACACACACACTTTTGTATCACCTACAGGGTAACACTAAGGGGTCACTTCTTTGTTGTTTTTCTATCTGTCTGTCAGGCCATTTCCATCATTTGTCCACTGGCAGGTGATACATGTTTTCCTTTGAACACTCTTATGTAAATATTTTATATACCGATGCGTTATGCCAGATACTGGGAGTTTAACAATCTAGACAATGCAGCTCGATATGAAGTACAGTAAAATCCCTCTAAACTGGAATTCTAGTAGAGAAAAATTTCATTACTTTTAGGCAGGTGGCTGCTTAATGCAGGGTGAAAGTCATGCAGAAAGCTCCTTTAGGAGCTTTCTGCATGACTTTAACCCTGCATTAAGCTGCCACCTGTCGCTAAGACTGATATTTATACTGACTTGAATGTCCGGTTTAGAGAGGTTTTACTGAATATGACACTTGTAGTTACTGCATATTGAAACTAATGACTCCTAAATTACGATCTGTAAGGAAATAGTCTGCCTTATGCCAGATATTGGGATTTAGACAATCTCGACAATGCAGCTCGATATGAAGTATGACACTTGTAGTCATTGCATTTTGTAACTAATGACTCCTAAATTACAATCTTTAAGGAAATAGTCTATTAAATTATAGTACAAAGGGTCATCAAATTATATATCAAGATAATTCCTCAAATATATCTCTATCTGAAATACTGAATTAACCCTTTACTTGATGAATATTCATGTAAGAATGAATGTATGAATATTATTCAAATGAATTTTTATTTTGGTATTATAAACAAGGGCAGTTTTACTAGGAAGAAATTGTAGAATCAAACCTACAGATGGCTATTAGTTAACCCTTTCCCTGTAATATATTAATGAAAGAAATAATGACATCATGAATATGTAGTAGGTGAATTTTTATAATGTAAAAATTTAAAGGTAATTTCTTGCTATGACAAAAACTGTAGAATCAGATCTATATCATGTCAGAAGCAAACAGAGCAGACCCTGATCAGACGGCTCCTATAGGAACCGTCTGATCTGGGTCTGCTTTGTTTTGCAAATGCTTGAAAACAAGTTTATATGAAGGAAAGGGTTAATAAGCAAACAGAGCAGACACTGAGCTATCTGATTAAGGTCTTCTTTGTTTTGAAACGTATCAAGTAAAGGGTTTAACAAAAACACGAGTTTTTTAGGAAGGCGTTCCGTATATTTATGCAAGGCTCAAACTTGGAAGTGATTTCTGTACAGATCTTAATTGTCAGTATTCTCTGCGGAGGTTTTAGTATTCAAGTCTAAAACAAGATTTCTTAATAGCATGACTCTTCCATAAATACTTTCTCTGAAAGCCAACGTCAGATACTGCAGAGATCTGGCTAAAGGTGGAAGATATTTTCAGATCACATGGCTATACCAATATAGCTACAATGACAACTATTTACAGGCAGTAATTTTTTGTCTGCCAAAACTGAAGTCTGCTGCAATTCTGAAAGTTAATATTTCTACCGGTAGTATATAATATGTCTCAGCTTTTTTTAACACTGTGGACTAGTTTTGATTACCTGTGCAAACAGTTTGGAACCAGATGAGATGCAGAGTTACTCGATGTCTCACATGAATCTAAACTCTGTGATTCTCTGACACTGTTTTCATGCCCCCCCCCCTCCACCACACACACACACAATCAGAGGATGGGGTGGTGATATTGTTTTGCTTTGTCTGTTGGATCAACTTGGTTGGTTGGTTTGGCCCCAACTTTAATATTAGTGACAATTTTGTCATCATTGCACATACATATTTCAAACTTGGCATGCATGTGCAACATATGGAGGCAAACCTTATTAGGAGTGACTTATTAAGGTCAAGGTCATATGTCAAGGTCAAAGGTCATATGAGAGGAATAGTGTTTCACAAACATATCTGGTTGAAAAGAAAAAACAAATGGATAAAAAAATGATGTTATCATTGAAGCGGATATTATTTTTATATCTGAAACTTATTTAGTGTTGAAAGTGTTAAAGAGCTCTAATAGTTTATTCCATCAAGATCTTAATGGGAAGTGTCTTTAGGGTATTTAATTACAACCATTTAATTATTTTTCATGTTTTAAATTTATAATGGAGATTAAGGTATAACATGATGATAATCTCTTAACTATTTACTCCATGAAATAATACATGCATGAATATTACAGCTTACAGTTTATTGGCATATCAGCAGTATATAATTATTGCCTTTGATTTTTAACAAATATGTACATGAAATTAATTAGCTATACAGTAAAGGATATACTATAGGAGCGTTCTGTTTTACTTTCACCTTGCTTTAAGCAACCACCTGCCCAAAATACCAACTAATTAACATAATTTAGTGGTCGTTATAGAGAGATTTTACTGTATATTTATGAAGTCCTACGTACAAGAAGAGTTTGTCCCTTGTAAATATGGGAGAATCAGAGCCCTCTGATCTGGGTGTACACTGATCTACAAATTACTAAACAGCTATCTTGTTTTGTGCATTCAAAGGGTTGAGAACTGAACAAACATTTTATGTCGGAATAAGCCTTAATTTAATTAAATCAACATTTTATTGTTATCATTTCTTTACAGATGTTTAATTAGAGATTCCAGTTAATATGTTCGAGAAACAGAAATGTGTCTGATTTTCAATTAATTATCAAACATTTATAGATTAAACCCTTACTGCATAAATATGCCTTTTATGCATTTGCAAACAAAATAGACCCAGACCAGACTCTATTTGCTCAGTTTGCTTATGATATAATATAGATTTGATTCTGCAGTTTCTGGCATGGCCAAAATTTCCTATGTCCATATGCTATTATAACAGTTAATCTAATTAATATTCATGAGGTCATTATTTCTTGCATAGATATTCATGGAGTAAAGGGTTAATAGGAGTAAGGGGTTAACCTCTTGTAATGCTGAAATCTGATCTGTTGTAATTAGGCTGCTATCTGATGGAGATGGGAGATTGGGTGTTTGAATAATCAGGATAATTAAATTGCTACTATAACTGATGGAGATGGGAGATTGGGTGTCTAAATACTTAGCATGATTATGCTACTAACTGGTGGAGAAGGGAGAATGGGTGTCCAAATACTAAGGATAATTAGGGTACTAAGTGATGGAGAGGAGATATTGGGTGTCTGAATACTTAGATTAATTAGGATAGTTACTGATGGAGAGGAGAGATTGGGTGTCTAAATATGTGGAGTAATTAGGTTACTTACTGATGGAGAGGAGAGATTGGGTGTCTAAATACGTGGAGTAATTAGGTTACTAACTGATGGATAGGAGAGATTGGGTGTCTAAATACGTGGAGTAATTAGGTTACTAACTGATGGATAGGAGAGATTAGGTGTCTAAATACGTGGAGTAATTAGGTTACTAACTGATGGATAGGAGAGATTGGGTGTCTAAATATGTGGAGTAATTAGGTTACTAACTGATGGAGAGGAGAGATTGGGTGTCTAAATACGTGGAGTCATTAGGTTACTAACTGATGGATAGGAGAGATTGGTTGTCTAAATACGTGGAGTAATTAGGTTACTAACTGATGGATAGGAGAGATTGGGTGTCTAAATACGTGGAGTAATTAGGTTACTAACTGATGGAGAGGAGAGATTGGGTGTCTAAATACGTGGAGTAATTAGGTTACTAACTGATGGATAGGAGAGATTGGGTGTCTAAATACGTGGAGTAATTAGGTTACTAACTGATGGATAGGAAAGATTGGGTGTCTAAATACGTGGAGTAATTAGGTTACTAACTGATGGATAGGAGAGATTGGGTGTCTAAATACGTGGAGTAATTAGGTTACTAACTGATGGATAGGAGAGATTGGGTGTCTAAATATGTGGAGTAATTAGGTTACTAACTGATGGAGAGGAGAGATTGGGTGTCTAAATACGTGGAGTAATTAGGTTACTAACTGATGGATAGGAGAGATTGGGTGTCTAAATACGTGGAGTAATTTAAATTAGGTTACTAACTGATGGAGGGGGAGAATTTGAGTGTCTGAATACTTAGAAGAATTAGGATACATGTAAATAGCCTGAAGCATTGCTGTTGTGAGTCACAGTAAAACCCTCTAAATATATATTTATTCATAAAGTGGTTGCTTAAAAGTGTTTGTAATGTTTTGGGCAATCAACTGTTTAACACTTTCCTATAGGAGCTATCTGATCAGGGTCTGCTCTATTTGCTTAGGAAGTGATATAGATCTGATCCAACAGCATTTGTCTAAGCCAACAGGTCCCTTTTATTTATAGCTTATAGAATTAATACCATGAATATTTATGAAGTGATGTTAGGGAAAGAGTAAGGATATTTTGATAAAATTAAAGCAATATAGTGAAGTCAGAAAAGTAGATACTAGCCTAGGTCTTTTTGGAAGAAAACTGGAAACACTGAAAGTGGAGCGCTTTGTATTTATCCCTTAACCTGATATAGAATAGTCATGAGGTTATGGATTAATGTCTTCATGTAATTAAGTTCTGGAAAAAAAAATAGTTTTCCTTACAGTTAGCATATATTCGTCACCTGCTTTTACGTGATGACACCTACTAGGATCACTTCTCTGTCTCTCTGTCTGTCTGACAGACAATGTCTGTCTGTCTGTCCATTTGTCAATCTGTGTCTATCATGCTGATTTTGTCACGCTTTTATCTGTCTATTCTTGCATCTGTCAGTCCATCCATCCATCTGTCTGTCTATCCATCTGTCAATATGTGTATCTGCCATGTGTATTTCGTCATGCTTTTTTGTCACACATGACACATGTGTTCTTTTGAACACTCTCATTGTAACTGTTTTTAATGTGTATCAGTGCATGATCATTGACCTTTACTCAAACCTATACTCCTTGAATATTCATCTAAACATAATGATATGAATATTGATTAAATTAATTTTTAAAATGTTATATTAGCACAGGAAGTATTGACAGAAACTAGAATCAGATCTATATTATTCCATTAGCAACCTAAGCAGACCCTGATCAGATGGCTCCTACAGGATCTGTCTGCTATGAATCTACTCTGTTTGCAAAGCATTAAAAGGTAATAATTGTACTTTTTCGAAATGCCACAGTGAAAAGGTTTTAATTTATCTCAAACAGGTGATTGAGCGAGGTCACAAAAGTCTTCCTGATTGGCTGAAATATGTCAATCAGTCCAGCCAGCTTATTGGTTCCCCTCAGACAGAGGATGTTGGGCTGTACACAATACGAGTCAGAGCAGAGTGCAAAGACCCATCCACTAAACACTGTCAGGATAGGATCAGTCGAACATTCCACATTAATGTTGTAGAGCCTCTCACAGCAGCAGAGTCCCGAGGTAGACCAGTTCTCCCAGTGCATGTTGGGAAGGTTGTCAAGCATGGGAAAAAACGTGTGAAAACAGGCAGTGAGTGGCAGATGCAACCTAAGTATACTAACAACATTGAACCAACTAAGACTTTCTTGCATGAGTCTAATACCAGTGTGACTCCTACAGAATCTCATTTGCATGACACTTATAACCATGTGATTACTTCTGCTAGTCCTTCTACCATTGACTTTCCTATTATTAGTCCATGTAAACCGAATGAAATTTCTTTCTTTGCAAGTCTTGTTTTGCATGTTGTGCATGGTTTGAACAATTCTGAAATGCTAACCTTGAAGCACAGAATGTCATCTTTTACCTCTAAAGTTATGGAATTGATTTCTATAACTGCCGGTGCAGCAGTACTTAAATCTCTTCAGAGCATTTCCAATAAACACATTTTGACAGCAGGACCAGGAAATGTCATAGAATCCTTGAGTGATAGCGTAGAGCTCAGCTGGCATGTGACATGCAATGACTTTGAGAAGATTACTGACTTTGCCAAGGTCCTACAGCACAATGTAGATGTTGGCAGGTTCACTGAAGAGCTTGGTTATGACATCATTGCATGGTTTGTGTATTCCGATAAACCTGTGCCTAGAAGAAACAAACGTAGTGCCCATAATGGTGGGAGGCCACAAACTAGGACTCCATTAATGTCCTCATTGATACCATCAACAGTAACTGACTTTGGGTCTTCCACGATTGAGTTGCTTACATTTTCAACTTCTTTATCTGATAAAGCATCTAAGACATTCTTTTCATCACCACTAATTACTTCATCAGCATATTCATCGTTAATATCATCATATATGTCTTCATCTACCTTCAGGTTTGATAGAACCTCAGATTTGATTGAACCATCTCTGTCTAGTACATACACCCTGTCATCTGAGCCCCTCAAAAGTGTTTTACCTGAGACTCATTCAGCAATTCAGTCAACTCCTGTATCTCTGAAAAGCTCCTATGACACAGATATTGTTTTATTTTCTTCATTTCCATTAACCTATACATTTGGTTCTTCAATGTTACCTTCACCAGTATCTGTATTACCAACTCCTTCATTAGCCGTCAGTATCACAAATGTAACAGAGAGTTCGTTTAACTTTTCAATGCCACTTAGTGTGTTAATTGAATCAACAGTTTTTTCTAGCAAAAGTTTAAATACTCCCTTGAGTTCTGTGTCTCAGGTCATAAATTCTATCTTTTCAAAGTCACTTTCATCCTCTTACTACCATTCTAAACCATCTACTAGTTTTGCATTTTCTTCCACCTCAAAGATACCTCCATCTTTTGTACTGACATCTAGCTACTTCTCATCATTTTCAATGATAGTGTCAACATTGTCACCGACATATGTGCCTCTTTTCTCACAATCTACCCTAATGTTTGAGACATCAAGTGTCTTGCCTTTTACATCATCTGGACCTTTGACTATTTCTAGTGTTACTTTAGATTCTTTGATATCTTCAGCATACGTTACTAATTCAAGTGTGTCTTATTTTCCAATTAGTGAAAGTATATCATCTAACTTTGGCCCTTTTTCTGTGATATATAGTTCTTCAGACATTTCTTTCACTTCTTCCAATTCAAGTATTTTCTATGTAACATCATCTATGTTATTTCCTTCTGCCGCTAAAACTACTAGCGAAGGTATCTTTGAAACTGTCACCCATGTGTTTTCAACTTTATCTAGCCTAGATTCTTCTTTCATTGATTTATCCCCAAGCTTTTCATTAATTTCCTCATACTCTTCAGAATTGTCAAGCCTGACAACACTGATCTCTTTGAACTCATACAAAAGTAGTTTTACATCTCTTGCCTTATCTATAGATCATACTTCATTTGTTGATATTGAAACTCATTTTCCATATGCCACCAGTCCATTGACAAATACCAAATTATCACCATTATTATCACCTACACTGTCCAGTATTGCCAGCACCTCTTTTGGTTTCTTTCTCTCAACTAAATCAAGTGTTACAGATGTTCAATATACTATTTCAGCCTCTAACTCATCAACAATTTCAAGATTTTCTACTCTTTCACTCTCAGTAGTATCTTCACCATCCATTCATACTACAAACTCTTCTGCTGCAGTTTCTATGATTCATTCTCTGGACCTGTCTTCAGTTATTCAAAGTCCATCTACATCTGTGGCACTGTTTCATAGTAGTATTCCAATGCCAGTGTCTAAAACTGTTGTCACATCTGTCAATTTGGTCTCAACTTCTGAGAATGTTTTAGCAAGCAGAGATACTGTTGGATCAGCATCCATTATATTACCATCATTTCACACAAGCATTCAATTAGATAGTTCTGATGTTGAAACAGACTTATATATGACTGATATAAGTTCTCTCTCTTTTATAACATCTTTAATATTTTCTACACAATCGAATATAGTTTTTGATTCAGTTAATGTTTCTCAGAAAACAAGTACAAGATCTTCAGTTGCCTTGTCTTCCACTGTGCCTTCAAGTGTGTTGCCTTTTTCATATATTGGGTCATCATCAAGTGGTTTTATCAACCTTTTTACAACATTGAGTTTCTTAACAGTCACTAGTATAATATCAACATCAAATGTATTTTCAGTCTCTAGAATTGTTCAAACATTTAGTGTTTTTCCAACTACAAATAGTGTACCAGCCTCAAATAACTTGTCAGCTTTTGTACCAACATCAAGTGACTTCAAAGTATCTAGTGTTGTACAAACATCAAATATTTTAAGAGTTTCAAGTATTCTGCCAACATCAAGTATTTTGACAGTCTCTGGTATTGTGCAATCATCAGCTGTTTTGTCAGTGTCTAGTTTTCTCCCATCATCAAGCCTCCTGTCAGTCTCTACTGTTGTACCAACATCAGGTGTATTGTCAGTCTCTAGTGTGTTACAAACATCAAGTGTTTCACCATCTATAACACCCAGCTCCGTGCAGCCTGTCAGCAGTGTGACACCTACTACTGGTAAAGTATCTTTTAATGGGTTTGTTCAAAAGTGTTGTAACTGCAATCTTTTGGGTGATAATTGTGATAACATTTACAAACGGTTTTGGATCCAGATGAGATACTAAGTAACTATCAGGATCCCAACTGTTTTACAATCTGATCTTGTTTTAACCCTTTACTTTATGAATACATGTATTTATGTAAGAAATAATAACATCATGAATATTAACCCATTCCCTCATATTGACGACTTTTGACGACTCTGTAAAAGTCACTTTCCTATAGGAGCAAATACTCTATTTATCACAATGGTTTCAAGCTAAAAAATTCTAAAATTTTCCTTTTCTCTAGTTAATGCTCCTTTTCGGTAGATTTATTCAAAGAGGTTGGATCTAAAAATAGCCTATGAGGTAATGGGTTAATTAGATTTATTGTTATAATATCTCATGGATACAAGCATTTTTGGCCACGGCAGAAACTATAGAATCATATCTATATTATATCATAAGCAAACACAGTGGACTCTGATCAGATGACTCCTACAAGAGCCACCTGATCTTGGTCTACTTTGTTTGTAAAGGTGTGATAAAGCCTTTATATATGAAGGAAGGGTTAATAGACCTGAAAGAAAAGTCATCTGAAAAATTCTAGCATGAAAATCATTTTCTTATGCTTATAAATGTTGAAATAAAGTTACAGCAGTTTTGCACCAAAACGTTTGCTTTGTGAATGCTTTCTGTACTGCATGCTTGTGTGTTATACAATGTCGCCCTATATAAATGTGTTTTGTTACTATCTCATTATTTAGTGCCTTACAAATATAGCTCTCTGCAGAATTGATTTTCAAATATTGGTGTAATTAGGTAAATAATTTGATTTGATCAATAGCAACATTTATATCAGTAATGAGCTGCTTTCACATTCTGAACTGAAGGTAACATACCATTAGATAGAGATGTCTCTTTATGCCTCTGCAAACAGAGTAGACCCAGATCAGATGGCTCCTGTACGAGCCGTCTGATTAGGTCTGCTCTGCTTGCATATGAAATAATATAGAAGTTAATTCTAGTTTCTACGAAAGCCAAAAAATCCTGTGTTCATAAGCCTTTAAAGAATTCAGCTGATAAATAATCATGATGTTGTTATTTCTAATTAAATATTTATGATGTACAGAACTAAACTGAAAATAGTTCATTGAAAATAATTATACTGAAAACTCTGATGTAAGACTTCACTTTGATAGTTTAGTAATGATGCAATTAGTACATGTACTTCTAACAATTTAACCTTTTCCTCCATAAATACACCTGTCTACGCCTCTGTAAAATCACCTATTGAAACCATTGTGATAAATAGAGCATTAATTTTGTCCAATAGGAGCAAATGCTCTATTTATCACAATGGTTTCAAACTACAAAATTCTAAAAAAATTCCTTTTCTCTAGTTAATGCTCCTTTTTGGTAGATTCATTCAAAGAAGTTGGGTCTAAAAATAGCCGATGGAGGAAAGGGTTAATATTCATGTAAGAACAAATGACAATATAAATACTGTAGAATCTATACTATTGCATAAGTAAATAGAGCAGACCTAAATTAGATGGCTCCTACAGGAACTGTCTGATCTTGGTCTCCTGTGTTGGTCAGGGTGTAAAAGGCTTCTTAATGAGGGAAAGGGTTGAACAAGGAAAGCTGAAGTATTGCATATCCAGGTAGTAATCTTTTTAATTGAAAACACTTTTTCTGCTTATCAAATTTTCATCAGAAACAATTGTTGTCTGCTTCAATTCTTAAAGTAAAATTTTACTCTTTTTTGCAAAAATATGGTCAAATGATCAATTGGTTTAGATCCTGATGAGATGGCGCATTATGCCATGTCTCATCTAGATCCAAACTGGTTGTCACGGTTAATCATTGTTTCACTAGTGTGTAAAGAGTTAATTATCACCCATCTATTCCTAACCCTTTCCTCCATAAATACGCCTTTCTATCCCTCTGTAATAGTCACTTCTTGAAACCATTTTGATAAATAGAGCATTTGCTCCATAGAAATGGTTTCAAACTACAAAGTTCTAAAAACTTTCCTTTTCTCTAGTTACTGCTCCTTTTGGGTAGATTTATTCAAAGTGGTTGGATCTTAAAATAGCCTATAAGGGAATGGGTTAAATACTGCTTGGTAATTTATTAAACAACGTAAATTGAGCTGCAAACAGTGTAGAATGAGATCAGAGGTCTCTTGCGTGATCAATGTTGAAATAAATGTTTATAAATATTCCACATTGAAGTAAAAATCATTTAATGTTAGAGATTCTAACCTTTAACAAGCTAATTATCTTGTAGAAAATGTAATTTACGTCAATTATGAATTTACTGTTACCCCCTTTTATATGTGTCAAACGGTTTGGATAAAGTTTGGATAAAGTACAAAGTTATTTGATATCTCCTCTAGATCATTTATTGTGTCACTCTTAGTATGCAAAAGGTTACAAATTACTCCATGAATATTCATGTAAGAAATAATTACATCATGAATATTAATTGGATTTATTGTTACAGTAAAACCTCTCTATAACAGCCACTAAATTACATCAAGTATTTCGTGTCAAAGGCAGGTGGCTGCTTAAAGCAAGGTGAAAGAAAAACAGAATGTTCTTATAGGAGCGTTCTGTTTTATTTTCACCTTGCTTTAAGCAGCCACTTGCCCTTAATATAATTATGTACCAACTAATTAACGCAATTTTGTGGTCGTTATAGAGAGGTTTTACTGTATAATGGCACATGAACACTGGAATTGTTGGTCATAGTAGAAACTAGAATCAGGTCTACATTATTTGGCAAGCAAACAGATGATCCTAATCAGACGGCTCCTATATAGGAGCCATCTGATCTGGGTCTACTCTGTTAGCAAAGGCGTAGAAAAGAGTATTTATGGAGCAACGGGTTAAAACACTTACCTGATAGACATATGGTTAACCTTTACCTGGTGAAAGATTAAATATGCCACCTGAGGAGCTTTGATCAGGGTCTATAATGTTTATCAATCACATTCTTCAGCAAAATTAATTCAAGCTAAACAAACTCTATTGTTAAATACTGATGGAATTTGAATATTCAGCAATTTGACAAACGTTAATGCAGTTGTTTCTTTTTATTTTCAACAGCGGCTCCAGATTCCCAACCAGTGCTCCAGGTGCCTATAGATCATATAAAGGTTTCTGTGGGCAGATACTTTGAGCTGAAAATACCGGAGAGGACATTTAATGACACAGAAGATGGCAGTACCAGTTTGCTGAATCTTTCCATCAGTCTTGTATACAGCAAGCCGTTGCAGCCAGGCTCTTGGCTTATGTTTGATGCAGTGACACAAACATTGTATGGTTTACCTCTGATGCGGGATCTGGAGAGTGGTGAAAATAAACAGGTGCTTGAGAAGTTCATATTGACAGCATCAGATTCAAAAGGCAATATTGCGAAAGATGTTATAAGTATAGCATATGAATATGACAAAGACATTACTCATGATATAATGCTTGAGTTTGATGGAGACTTTACAAAGTTTGATGGTGATAGAAATGCCTTGATAGGGGTTGCTCAAAGGATTGCTAAATTCTATGGTGATCAAGGGTTGAATTTTATAACTGTCTTTGAGATGATGAATGGGTCAGTGATCATTAACTGGGGAAACAATTCTTTGTTTGGCAAGAATTGCCAAAGGGAGGAGATTCAAAACATGTATGATAATCTTGCAGATGGTAACAATACAGTGTTTGACAATTTTACCCGCCTTTTCTCAGGTATCGTTCCAGTGTCAGCTAGTTTAGTTTTCAGGGGGGCGTGCCTCCTACCTTTGACTACTCTTCCACCCAATAAACCACCATTAGCTAGTGAGGAGGATGAGAAGTTCTGGCTGACAATAGGCCTTCCAGCATTGATAGTGATTTTAGTCATTATCATAGTTGCTCTGTTACTTCTTGTATGCTGTCGCCACAGGCGGCCAAGCAAGGAACTCCCTCATTCAGATAAACCGGCATTTCTAGAGGACCGTCGTCCGATAATTTTCCCCGAAGAACTGGAGATGGTTGACCCATCTCTAAAGCCGAAAAAACCATTGATATTACCGTCTGATTACCTGGTAGAGACTCCACCTGCAGTGCCTCCACATGGACGAACAAATCCACCGACATATCAAGCCCCTGTGTTTGATGATGATGACATGTTTGATAACCCCCAAGTCCCGCCGCCTCCTGGGATGGCAGAGACAGCCACAGATCCTCCTCCATACAGACTGCCCCCACCCTATTTCAACCCCCACAGAGCCTTGCAAAATGTAAATACATAGTTGAAATTTCACTGAATGCCAAAATGAATTGGGTCTTGATAAACGTTACTGTATGGGGTTAGCGAACACTGAAGATCCAGACCATACTCTTTGTTGGCTCTTTACTTGATAATCCTGCCTGTTTATGCTGTTGCAAATAGAGTAGACCCAGATTAGACAGCTCTTGTAATAGCTGTTTGATCAGGAATGCTCTGCTTGGTAATATAGATTTTATGGTTACAGATAAAGATATGATTCTTTACTGTTTGCCATGGCATCACTTTCATGAACTTTCTTATTTTCTATCAAATTACAAGTGTATTTAACACTTTAACTGCTATGAAAATGAGGTCAGCTTACACTCCGATCTGTAACAATTTTCACTTACTTCCGATTTTTTCAAGTTATTGAAAGAGTGTCAAACAGCTGAGATCCTAATGATTTCTGGTGCCGAGTTATTAATTTAAATCTTGTTTTAAAATGCCACAGCAGTAAAGATGTAAGCAAACAGAGCAGACCCTGATCATACAACTATTTCAGGAGCGGTCTGAGCTGGGTCGACTCTATTTGCAAAGACATTACAAGGTGGGATTATGAAGTAAATGGCTTATATCAGACATATAGGTAGCGATCACTATTGTAATGTATAAATGTAAGTATATGACTATAGCTAGAATCAAAAGATATTCCATTACTGTCTATTTCAGAATAGTGATATAGGCTATTGACAGGGTATATTATTTTTGTATATTTTAGTAGTCAGTGCAGGGTTTGTACAAATGTACTAGAATAGCTTTATCTCCTTGCACTAGTGCATGTTTAGGCAACTCTAGGGACTAGGAGAACTGCTGCCTTCTTGAATGGCAATGAATGTCTTTAAACCTTTATATGATAGAGACGCCTTTTCATACCTTTGCAAACAGAGTAGAACCAGATAAGATGGCTCCTATAGGAACCGTCTGATCAGGGTCTGCTCTGTTTGCTTATGATATAATATATACCTGATTGTGTAGTTTCTACCATGGCCAAAAATGCCGGCTTCAATGTGCTGTTATAACAATTATTCTAATTAATACTGATGATGTCATTATATCCTACATGAATATTCATGGAGTAAAGGGTTAAAAATTAGAGATGTACTTGGGTAAATACTCAAAGTCGCCATGCACAGACTCAATTCCTATTTACATTGTTACAGACTTGAGTATACAGTAAAACCCCGCTAATGTGACCACCTAAAAGAGGTATAATTCTGGGTGCTAGATGCAGTTGGTAGCTTAATGCAGGACAAAAGTAATGCAGAAAGCTCCTTGAGGAGCTTTCTGCATTACTATTGTTCTGCATTAAGCAACCACCTGCTTATAAAGACACCTATGTTTATCCATTAAGTGGTCACATTAGAGGGGTTCTACTAGAATTCAACAAAATGGCTCTCAAAGTATTAAATTAGCAAGGCATAGTCGGATATTTTAAACGATAAACATTCAATGTTTCCATGTCTAGCAATACCATGATTGTGAAGTAAGTTAGGCCCGATAGAATCTTTACTTGAGCCTAAATATCATGAAACTGGCTTATGGCCTTATAATGTTTAGAATGGCAGTTGTGAGGATTTACTATAATTAAATCCGCTTTGCTGGGTAGTCAAGTAAGAAATAATTACATCATGAATGTTGATTAGGTTATTGTGTTTAGAAATTTCACAGGAATACAGGAAAGTTGGCTATGGCAGAAACTGTAGAATCATATATCTGTATTATTTTATAAGCAAACAGAGCAGGCCCTGATCTGGGTCTACTCTTGTTAGCAAAGGCAGGCATCAAAAGGAGCTAAGGTTTATTATAAGCTTAACACTTTATTAAGATTTCTACAGATGTGACAGAAAACTGTTTCATATCAATGCTTATGGAGATTTAAGTAAAACTTCATTAGAATAATTCATTTTCAAGTACAGTAGAACTGCTTTTACGTAAGTTTGAGGTCTATTCAAACTCCCAAGTTTACAGGATGTAACCAACTTAACACAAGTTCACTCGCAACATAGCAAGGATATGTAGTACTCATAATGGCAACCATGTGATCTAGATGTGAAATGTAGTATAAATTATGTTTCTCATTAGGATTCAAGCTGTTTGAAACTCATAAGAGACATCTATCTTTATCGGAAAAGAAGGGACAATGATGAAAAATTTACTTGGAAGATAGATACATGTAACTGATGGGTTTGTTTCAGATGATAATTAGAAACATGTATTGCATTATTAACCCATTCCCTCATAGGCTATTTTTAGACCCAACGTCTTTGAATTAATCTACCAAAAAGGAGCATTAACTAGAGAAAAGGAGAATTTTAGAAATGTGTAGTTTTGAAACCATTGTGATAAATAGAGCATTTGCTCCTATGGAGCAAATGCTCTATTTATCACAATGGTTTCAAAGAATGAGTTTTACAGAGGCGCAAAAAGGCATCAGTAGGAGAGAATGGGTTAATTAGCTGCAGTTTTATAATGACATGAATAAAGGGTATATTTTGTTACAGCAGAATCTATATTATTTCATAAGCAAACAGAACAGGCCCTTATCACATAACTCCTACAGGAATTGTCTGAACTAGGTCTAGTCTGTTTGCTAATGCATAAATATTTGTCTTTATCAAGTGAGTGGGACCAAGTAATGTGTCCATTTGGTGGAGAGTCGTTCTACTGTAGTTTGTCAAAAAAGCAAAATGAAAAATAAATCTGGCAGCTGGAGAAAAAAAAAGAATGCAACAGATATTTTTCATGGATGTCTAAAGCACCACACAGTATTATATTTTTGTAACAATTTTCCTCAGAGTTCCAGATAAGATGCGTAAATTAAAATATTTTCAAGTATAATTTCTTTATTTCTCCACCAAACCCTATGTTGTGACCACTCTTTTGAATCGTCTCTTCGAGATGATTCTAAAGAGTGGTCACAACATAGGGTTTGGTGGAGAAATGACGATTTTGGTATCTGAGTACGCACCGTTATCTGTAGCTCCATTTCCTATTTCCTAATTTTGATGTATAGATATATAAACTCATGTTTGTTTTTTCAAATCAATGTCCGAGATTTATTGCAGAAAATCAGTCTGCACAATTATGTGAAGTTTGAAGGTGGCACTTTCAGTCTAGCTACAAATGCAACATATCGCATCATAATGAACACAGATACATTAATGCCCATCTAATACATTAATGCCCATCTAAAGAAGTTTCATATTGCATATTAGCTCATTCCTCCATTGACACCTTTTTATGCCTTTATAAAAGTCACTTTTGGAACCATTGTGATAGACAGAGCATTTGCTCCATATTTATATATTTCATTTCATAAGCAAATAAAGAAGACCCTGATCAATTGGCTCCTACAGGAGCTGTCTGATCTGAGTCTTGTCTGTTTTCAAGGTGTTAAAAGTGAATCTATGGAGTGAAGGGTGAAGTGGTTATCTCGGACAAGTTTTAACCCTTTCCTCCATAAAAACGCCTTTCTACGCCTCTGTAATAGTCACTTCTTGAAACCATTGTGATAAATAGAGCATTTGCTCCTATAGGAGCAAATGCTCTATTTATTACAATGGTTTCAAATCACAAAATTCTAAAATTTTACTTTTCTCTTGTAAATGCTCCTTTTGGGTAGATTCATTCAAAGATGTTGAGTCTACAAATAGCCTATGGAGGAAAGGGTTAATGTATATTTTCACTAAAACTTCATTTATTCATCTTATGAATATAACATATACTCTCATATTTATATGGATCATCTAAAACTCTTGTTATATGTTCAAACATGATATAAGCTATACAAACATTAATTTTGGTCAGGTAGATTCTACCAGCTTAGGTGGTGATACTGTGTTGGACCTTATCAAAGGGAGGTAATTTGTATTGAAGAGTGTATATCAGGTAAGTTTATTACTAGTCCATTCATGCTAGTGGCAGATATATGTGCATTGCTATAGTGCTAACCTATTTCTATAAAAAAAATACATGAAAACGACTCGCGTAAGCGTGGGATAAATTATTAAAATATCGCAAGGAAGCTGTATATCTGTATCCTAGTATCCGAAATTATTTTGTGATAATGTCTCTGACATACCAACCAGCACAAATTTGTCTGTCATAAAAATTCATTATAAATTCTGGATACAACAAATCTGTTAGCCCAGCTAAAAGCATGGCCAAAATACAGCCACATTTGGTAGAAATATTCCTATGCATTCGAAGATATAGGACCAATCCTGGAGTTTGAATGGCTAAAAATGTTAGAAAACTAAAAATGCTATCTATTCAAACCAAGAATGCAATCTGAAAGCATTGCCGATTGCTTTTTTTGGTCAAAACGATGTTGGACATAAGTCAAATCTTCTTACAAGTATTCTGAAGGCAATTGGGATCAATCATGGACATCGAAAATATAAAGTATTATAGAGACAATAATACTGTTACGGATTTTCTGCCTCCAACATGCTGCGGCATGCTGTCTCGGCCATGTAACGTTCCCATTAACAGCGTAATGATTCAATACAGAAATAACATGTTTTTTTAATGTGAACAAAATTGATTAAATTGTGATACTATAATTTTGTGTCTTTTATAATTTGACAAAAGCCAAGGACTAAACCTCCTGTCGTGCTATGGACATTGATTCCTGCCTAAACTCGATTAGTCGAACACTCAAATACGTACCATTATTGATCTTTAATACAGGTGGCAGCTTAATGCAAGATGAAAGCCCTAGGAGCTTTCTGCATGACTTTCACGCTGCATTAAGCAGCCACCTGCCTACAAAGACATAAATTCTTCATTACTAAAATTGTGTAGCATTGAGTTTTTACTGATTAGTGATAATGAAACCTACATAATTGCTTCCAGAATTGATAAGTTCTGTAGAATTAATTAACCCTTTTATGTGATAAAATATTCATATAAAAATAATTACTTCATGATTATTTACTACTTGAAAGTTTTTATAATGACATTATAAACAATTTTTGTTTTTTACCTGGCAAACAGAGCAGACTCTGATCAGCTAGCTTCTACAGGAGTCATCTGATTTGGGCCTACTGTGTTTACAAAGGGATCAAAAGATGTCTGTATTAAGTGAAGGGTTTAGAAGTTTTTACAGTAGTGATATCATGTGATGTACATGTATAGTGTCTATTATTTATAAAATAAATACTGGTATAGTCATCAGAAATACTCTGTATATTATGTGATTACTATTTGTTGTACTGTTGATAGCCCAAAAACATTACAGATCCCATTACAGTGAACTGTCTTAAGTGACAATTAGAAATATATCTGAGTGTCTTATGCTGGGTTATAAAGGCTGTTGGTAGCTAAATGCTGAACAAAAGTAATGCAGAAAGCTACCCCTGTATTAAGTAGCTTGTTGCTTTTTAAGACTCCAATGTTTAATCAAGAAGTGATTTCCCTGATGAATATTTATATAAGAAATAATGACATCATGAATATTAATTAGATTGATTTTATTAACCCTTTACTCCATGAGTATTCAAGTACAAAATAATGAAATAATGAATATTAATTAGGTTAATTGTTGTAAATGAACATGGACTCAAGAATGGTTGATCATGGCAGAAAGTGCTGAATCATATCTATATCATAAGCATTAAGCAAACACCGTGAGCAGACCCTGATCAGATGGCTCCTACAGGAGGCGACTGATCTGGGTCTACTCTGTTTGCAAAGGCGTGTTCATGGAGTAATGGCATATCAAAAAGAGAATATTCGGTTGTGACAGAATCTTCAGAATCATATCCATATAATTTCATTAGTAAATAGAGCAGACCCTGATCATACAGCTCCTACTGGAGCCATCTGATCTGGGTGTACTCTGCAAAGGTGTAAAAAGGCTTTGCATGGGTTTAACCTTTTACTCCTTAAATACACCTTTATACATTTTTGAAAATAGAGAAGGCTCAGCTCGGACGGCTTCTGTAAGAGTTGTCTGATCAGGGTCTACTCTGTTTGCTTATGATATAACATAGATATGAATCTACAGTTTCTGCCATTACCAAAAATTCCTGTGTCCATGTGCTATTATAACAATATTTACGATATAATTATTTCTTATATGAATGTTCATGGGGTAAAGGGTTAAAACTTAAAACAGATTTGAGTAATACTTCAATAACCAAGGTATGCTGTTAGCAAGTACTGATTATAATAAGTACAGTAAAACCTCGATTATCCGAACACTAAAATACGTATTATTATCGATCTTTAAGACAGGTGGCAGCTTAATGCATGGTGAAAGTCATGCAGAAAGCTCCTCTAGGAGCTTTCTTCATGACTTTCATCATGCATTAAGTAGCCACCTGCCTAAAGGGTCTAAATTCGTTTATAACGAAAATTTGAATAATAGAAGTTTTACTGTAGTTCAAAGTTTGGTACAATTTTTGTATTGGGCAATGTAGAATGTAACTACATGTATGTACATATACTTAGGAAATAATAAAAATTAATAACTCCTGTTGTCACATAGAAATGTACATATATTTAGGAAATAACAAAAATGAATAACTCTTGTTGTCGTGTATACAAATAAAATGGATATTTTTGTAAAAAATGTAGTTATTGAATTTGGATTTTTCAGAATGGTTTCTTGATTGACATTTGATAAATACCTGACATAGTTGTCAGATAGCATTTACCATAGTACATTGTGTTTAGTTTAGTGATAAAACCTGATTTTGTTTTTAGGTATGTACATATAGATTTTGAATTTGTTGATGTATAAAATGTCATCTGGAATTCAGTGCCCTACTGACTTTTCCAGACCAGTACTAAGAGTTAACAAACTGATTATGGACTGTAAATGACTGTATATATTTGTATGTCACCTGTCTGTCCATCTGTCTGTCTTCCATCATTTTTTTTTTTTCGTCACACTTCTGCCAACAGGTGATGCAGACTCCTATGCGAGTAGATTATTTTGTTGTGTTAGCGAGACTTTCAGAAACAGTAATTGACAAAATTGCAAGAAACTCATTACTCTCTCCCGGATCAGATTGGGGAGAAAATTGTTTTTGTTTTGCCCTGTCTGTCTGTTTGTTTGTCACCAACTATAACATTGGTCATAACTTTTGAGCCAGTACAGATACAGACTTGATATTTGGCATACATATGTATCTCATAAAGCCGCACATTTTTAGCTCACCAGAGCACAAAGTGCTCAGGGTGAGCTTTTGTGATCGCCTGATGTCCGTCGTCCGTCGTCGTGCGTCGTCCGTCGTCCCGCGTCAACAATTTGAACCTTTAAAAATCTTCTCCTCTGAATCTACAGGGTTCTCAGCTTTCATCTTTGGTACATAGCATCACCTATAGGTCCTCTACAAAAGTTATATAAATAATGCCCCTGGGGTCAAAATTGGCCCCGCCCCAGGGGTTGAAAGTTTTCAATAGAAACATATAGTAAACCTTTGAAAATCTTCTCCTCTGAAACCAGAAGGTTCTCAGCTTTCATATTTGGCACATAGCATCATGTTCAGGTCCTCTACAAAAGTTATATAAATTATGACCCTGGGGTCAAAATTGGCCCCGCCCCAGGGGTGGGAAGTTTTCAATAGAAACAAATAGTGAAATCTTTGAAAATCTTCTACTCTGAAACTGGAAGGCTCTCATCTTTCATATTTGGCACAGAGCATCATGTTCAGGTCCTCTACAAAAGTTATATAAATTATGGCCCTGGGGTCAAAATTGGCCCCGCCCCAGGGGTGGGCAGTTTTCAATGGAAACAAATAGTGAAATCTTTGAAAATCTTCTCCTCTGAAACTGGAAGGCTCTCAGCTTGCATATTTGGCACAGATCATCATGTTCAGGTCCTCTACAAAAGTTATATAAATTATGGCCCTGGGGTCAAAATTGGCCCCGCCCCAGGGGTGGGCATTTTTCAATAGAAATATATAGTGAAATCTTTGAAAATCTTCTCCTCTGAAACAAGAAGGCGCTCAGCTTTCATATTTGGCACATAGCATCATGATCAGGTCCTCTACAAAAGTTATATTAATTTTGACCCTGGGGTCAAAATTGGCCCCGCCCCAGGGGTGGGTAGTTTTCGGAATAGAAACAAATAGTGAAATCTTTAAAATCTTCTCCTCTGAAACTGATAGGCTCTCATCTTTCATATTTGGCACAGAGTATCATGTTCAGGTCCTCTACAAGAGTTATATAAATTATAGCCCAGGGGTCAAAATTGGCCCCGCCCCAGGGGTGGGCTGTTTTCAATGGAAACAAATAGTGAAATCTTTGAAAATCTTCTCCTCTGAAACTGGAAGGCTCTCAGCTTGCATATTTGGCACAGATCATCATGTTCAGGTCCTCTACAAAAGTTATATAAATTATGGCCCTGGGGTCAAAATTGGCCCCGCCCCAGGGGTGGGCATTTTTAGCTCACCAGAGCACTTTTGTGCTCAGGGTGAGCTTTTGTGATCACTTGATGTCCGTCGTCCGTCGTCCGTCGTGCGTCGTCCGTCGTCCGTCGTCGGGCGTCAACAATTTGAACCTTTAAAAATCTTCTCCTCTGAATCTACAGGGTTCTCAGCTTTCATCTTTGGTACATAGCATCATCTTTAGGTCCTCTACAAAAGTTATATAAATTTTGCCCCTGGGGTCAAAATTGGCCCCGCCCCAGGGGTGCCTTGTTTTCTATTGAAATATATAGTAAAACTTTGAAAATCTTCTCCTCTGAATCTACAGGGTTCTCAGCTTTCATATTTGGCACAAAGCATCATGTTCAGGTCCTCTACAAAAGTTATATAAATTATGCCCCTGGGGTCAAAATTGGCCCCGCCCCAGGGGTAGCCAGTTTTGAATAGAAACATATAGTGATAACTTTGAAAATCTTCTCCTCTGAATCTACAGGGTTCTCAGCTTTCATATTTGGCACATAGCATCATGTTCAGGTCTTCTACAAAAGTTATATAAATTATGTCCCTGGGGTCAAAATTGGCCCCGCCCCAGGGGTAGCCAGTTTTGAATAGAAACATATAGTGACAACTTTGAAAATCTTCTCCTCTGAATCTACAGGGTTCTCAGCTTTCATATTTGGCACATAGCATCATGTTCAGGTCCTCTACAAAAGTTATATAAATTATGGCCCTGGGGTCAAAATTGGCCCCGCCCCAGGGGTAGCCAGATTTCATTAGAAACATATAGTGACAACTTTGAAAATCTTCTCCTCTGAATCTACAGGGTTCTCAGCTTTCATATTTGGCACATAGCATCATGTTCAGGTCTTCTACAAAAGTTATATAAATTATGGCCCTGGGGTCAAAATTGGCCCCGCCCCAGGGGTAGCCAGTTTTGAATAGAAACATATAGTGACAACTTTGAAAAAAAATTCTTCTCAATCTACAGGGTTCTCAGCTTTCATATCTGGCACATAGCATCATGTTCAGGTCCTCTACAAAATTTGTATAAATTTTGCCCCTGGGGTCAAAATTGGCCCCGCCCCAGGAGTGGTCAGTTTTGAATAGAAACATATAGTGAAACTTTGAAAATCTTCTCCTCTGAAACTGGAAGGTTCTAAGCTTTCATATTTGGCACATAGCATCATGTTCAGGTCCTCTACAAAAGTTATATAAATTATGCCCCTGGGGTCAAAATTGGCCCCGCCCCAGGGGTAGCCAGTTTTCAATAGAAATATATGGTAAAACTTTGAATATATTCTTCTCTGAAACTGAACGGTTCTCAGCTTTCATATCTGGCACATAGCATCATGTTCAGGTCCTCTACAAAACTTATATACATTATGCCCCTGAGGTCAAAATTGACCCGATCCAGGGGTGCCAGTTTTCTCTAGAAACATATAGTGAAAACTTTGAACATCTTCTCCTCTGATTGGCTGGTGAGCGATGTCAGGGCCATTCTGGCCCTCTTGTTCAATAGAAATATATAGTGAAATCTTTGAAAATCTTCTCCTCTGAAACAAGAAGGCGCTCAGCTTTCATATTTGGCACATAGCATCATGATCAGGTCCTCTACAAAAGTTATATTAATTTTGACCCTGGGGTCAAAATTGGCCCCGCCCCAGGGGTGGGTAGTTTTCGGAATAGAAACAAATAGTGAAATCTTTAAAATCTTCTCCTCTGAAACTGATAGAGGCTCTCATCTTTCATATTTTGCACAGAGCATCATGTTCAGGTCCTCTACAAGAGTTATATAAATTATAGCCCTGGGGTCAAAATTGGCCCCGCCCCAGGGGTGGGCTGTTTTCAATGGAAACAAATAGTGAAATCTTTGAAAATCTTCTTCTCTGAAACTGGAAGGCTCTCAGCTTGCATATTTGGCACATAGCATCATGTTTAGGTCCTCTACAAAAGTTATATAAATTTTGGCCCTGGGGTTCAAATTGGCCCCGCCCCAGGGGTGGGAAGTTTTCAATAGAAACAGATAGTGAAATCTTTGAAAATCTTCTCCTCTGAAACTGGAAGGCGCTCAGCTTTCATATTTGGCACAGAGCATCATGTTCAGGTCCTCTACAAAAGTTATATAAATTATGGCCCTGGGGTCAAAATTGGCCCCGCCCCAGGGGTGGGTAGTTTTCAGTAGAAACATATAGAGAAAACTTTGAAAATCTTCTTGTCTGAAACTGGAAGGCGCTCAGCTTTCATATTTGGCTCATAGCATCATGTTCAAGTCCTCTACAAAAGTTATATAAATTATGTCCCTGGGGTCAAAATTGGCCCGCCCCAGGGCCGGCTAGTTTTCTATTAAAGCATATAGTGAAAACTTTGAAAATCTTCTCCTCTGATTGTCTGGTGAGCGCTTCAGGGCCATTCTGGCCCTCTTGTTGAGGAGGTGACATGTCAAGGTCAAGGTTATTGTTCAGGGTCAAAGGTCAGATGTTTGTTTGTCAGCAACTTTAACATTGGGCATAACTTTCGAATCAGTAGATATAGAGACTTGATATTTTGGCATTCATGTATATCTCTTGAAGCCATTATGCCAATTAGTAAATGCTAATGAGATTTGTTGGCAGACAATACTTTTCATAGAAATTTGGTGAGTGTTAATAGTGATATACTACAGTAACATCTCAGTACAATGACCACTCAAAGGACATATTAACTCTCTACCCCTTTACATTATGAAAATTCCCCTAAGATTTAATGAAAGTATGGATATTCATCAGCTGTTTTTTTGAAATAGCATTATGATTAAGGATCTGCTCTATTTTCTTAACCCTTTACTCCATAAATACGCCTTTCTATGCCTTTGCAAACAGAGTAGACCCAGATCAGACGGCTCCTGTAGGAGCTATCTGATCAGGGTCTGCTCTGTTTGCCTATGACATAACATAGATATGTTTCTACATTTTCTGTAATGTTAAAAATCCCCCTGTTGATAGTGCCTTTATAAAAATTCAGTCAATTAATATTCTTGATGTCATTATTTCTTACATGAATATTCATGGAGTAAAGTGTTAATGAACTATACAGATCTCATTCGATAATTTCTGCCATGACCAAAACATCATGTGTTCATATACCATTATAACAATTCAGCATAGAATTATTCATACAGTCTGTATAATTTTTACATGAATATTCATGAAGTAAATGGTTAATATATTGTCTGCACAGACATGCTTACTGCTGGCACTATGTGCACTAACCCTTTCCCTGTTCTATATTTACACCAAATTTCAATACCTACTGAATATTCATGGACAAAATAATTATCTATCAAATTCCATTAGCAAACAGCAGACCCTGATCAGATGGCTTCTGATCTGGGTCTACTCTGTTTGCAGATGAGTGAAAACACGTTTATATGAGGGAAAGGGTCAACCCTTTGAATACTGACGAGTACACAGGCACTTGCAAGCAGTGTAGGTCCAGATGAGAGGCCCCTTACAGGATCCTGTTGATCAGTGTGTGTACTGTTTGTCATTGGAAACCCTCAGGCAAATGATATCCTTTCATATTAAATGGACTACAATGTCATGTATATCGTTCAAGACTCACAGATTGGCCACTCTAATTTGTGCTAAGTTATTGTTGTTTGCTAAAATATTTGTTTGCTGCAAATCTGAAAGTGTTTCCTTTTTTCATTTTTCTAAATAAATGTTACTCTTTGCCTCACTTTGATCTAAACTTCACGTTTGCTTACTTACTAACTATGAATTTGTTGCTAGAGTGCAAAGAATTATTACTTCTGTGTGTGCCATTTGAGTTACATGTATACAGTAGAACCTGTCTTAACTCTTTCCTTCATATAAACACATTTTTATGCATTTTCAAACAGAGCAGACCCAGATCAGATGGAGCCGTATAATCAGGGTCTACCCAGTTTGCTTTTGCCATGATATAGCTCTGATTCTGCAGTTTTTGTAATGTTAAAAAATTCCTTGAAAAATTTGCATTATAAAACTAAAGCTTAATTAAAGCAGTTAGCTAATAAATATTCACAATTGAATATTGAACAGGGAAAGGGTTACGTGGCCTTCAAAAATAGGCCAAATTATGGGTCTGTAAGGCAGGTGGTAGCTTGGTACAGGTAATCATAATGCAGAAAGTTCCTGAAGGAGCTTTCTGTATTGCTTTTGCCCTGCAAAATTTAAGCAACCGCCTGCTTTTTAAGCAAATGTATGGCTGCTTAAGACAGGTTCTATTATATGAATATACTACCCCCCCCCCCCCCGATATGATTAAGTTCTTATCTCCCTTATTGTTTTATTTTACATAATTTACATGCTTTTAATAGATATTTAGCATCATTTACATGCTTTACATGCTTGATTTCTTTAAGTTTGCTGTTATGTGATTTAAAATAATATTCATGCTGTTTAAAGTTTGTAGTTCTTAGACTTAAGGCTTTCTGTTGTACTGTGTTCGAGCTCATCTGTATGAAATCCATCTCTTAACCCCTTTCCCTGTTCTATGTTTATTCCCAATTTCAATACCTGAATATTCATGAACAAAATAGTAATAATAAAATACGGAGGGTGGAACATGGTAGCAATTTTATAAAGTAAAGACACAGCTCTATCAAATTCCAAAAGCAAACAGAGCAGACCCTGATCAGATGGCTCCTATAGGAGCTGTCTGATCTGGGTCTACTTTGTTTGCAAATGTGTGAAAACATGTTTATATCAAGGAACGGGTTAAGTATATAAGTATATGTGCAGTGGAACCTCTAAAGTAACTACTAAAGTTGGTCTTATTCTAAGTATTAAACCCATTACAGACATCTTTTGAATGAGTAGATACAGATCAGATGGCTCCTGTAGGAGTTGTTTGGCCAGCGGCTGCTCTGATTGAATATAACATAATATAAATATGAATTCTACAGTTTCCTGTAGGAGTTGTTTTTATCAGAGTCTGTTCTGTTTGCTGATGGAATACTGTAGACCTGATTTTACTGTTAATTTATCAGTAGTGGAGTCTGAAAAACAGGTGCTTAATGCAGGACAAATACTTTGTCCTGTATTAAGCTGCCATCAGTCTTGTATATTTAGAATTAGACTTCTTTTGAGTGGTTGGTTTTTAGAGGTTTAAATACACTGTATATACCTTGTACAAGTGTATCTGACTATTTGCAAACAGTGAAGACATTGGCCCGAAGCCACATTGGAACCCTTTCCCTGTTGCACATTCATGTAAGAAACATCATGACTATTTATTGGCTGAGTTTTTATAATGCCATATATACACGGGGCGCTTGGTATTGTTAGCAACTGCAGAGTCAGATCTTGTATAATTTCATGAGCAAATAGAGCAGACCCTGATCAGCTGGCTCCTACAGAAGCCATCTGATCATGGTGTAGCCTGTTGTCAAAAAGTGTGAACAGGCAATTATATGAAGGAAATGGTTAAGTAGATCATCACATGTTGTAAAGACATGAGTTACTCAGTATTTTACTGAATTCAAACTTTTTAACCATTTCAATGCTGAAAATCAGTGTTTAACTTTAGAGTCCAGGCAGTATGAAAGGCTTAACACATTACCCCCTAGTGACGCATTTTTGCACCTCTATCAAATTCACATTGTGAAACCATTGTGATAAATAGAGCATTTGCTCCTATAGGAGCAAATGCTCTATATATCACAATGGTTTCAAACTACAAAATTCTAAAAATTTCCTTTTCTCTAGTTAATGCTCCTTTTCGGTAGATTAATTAAAAAAGATTGGGTCTAACAATAGCCTAGGAGAGAATGAGTTAAACTTGCTAGAGGATTTTGTATGACAAACAATGCAGACCCTGATCAGAGGACTCCTCTAGGAACACTCTGATTTGGATCTACACTGTTTGTAAATGCCATACTGCATGTGGGTTACACATTCAAAGGGTTTACAATCAATGGAAGAAACAGAATTGAAGCATATAACGAGTTTTGAAGATGAAAGTTACACAATGTTGACAGGACCAACATGGCTTCTGGTCAATGATCACTGTTTGTTAGTTGTTACAAATATTTGCATTCTGTCTACTACTGCAACATGTCTGCTGGAGGCAGATGATATGAGTCAGAGTATCCCTACACTATGACTGGGCGTCTATACATGTACTGACTTTATGTGCCTGAATTGATTTTGTATTAAATGAACATTGAATGTTGATTCAAGTTGAAATTTTCATTTATAATGTATGTTTTATCTCATTCAAAGTGAATGGTTATACAAAGGTGTTCAAAATGCAATATCGATATTGATACATGTATTAGAGGAATTCAAACCCTTTATCTGATGGAGTCACGTTTACAGACATGCTAGACCCAGGTCGGATGGCTTCTGTAGGAGCCATCTGATCAGGCTCTGCTCTGTTTGCATATGAAATTAAATAGAATTGTTTCTACAGTTTCTGTCAAGATATTAATATGAGAACTTTTAACCCTTTACCTTCTGTGGATGCCTTTGCAAACAGAGTAGAACTGGATTAGATGGTTTATGTAGGAGTCGTCTGATAGAACTCTGCTGTTTGCTTATGAAATTACATGTATCCAATTCTACAGTATCTGCCATGTCCAAAAACTGCTGTGTTCACATACAATAATAAAAAATCATGATGTCATTGTTTCTTGTGTGAATATTCATCAGGTAAAGGACGTAGGAGCCTCTAGTCTGGGTTTGTACTTCAAAGAAGTGTATAACTAAACGAATTATGTTGATTATGTTTTTGGATTCAGGCCCCGAGGTTATAAAACTATTTGCTTTAGTCTCAGATTATTCTCAAGCATCTGGTTGGTCAGATTTTGAGCTTGCTCAAAATCTGACCAATCAGATACTTGAGAATGAACTCAGACTCATGCGTTTTATAAGCTCAGACCGAGATCTGTTTTGTGAGTATAGGTTATACTGTCTGATGTGAGTATAGGTTATACTGTCTGATGTGAGCATAGGTTATACTGTCTGATGTGATGTTAACCTCTGCAAATGGTGCCATAATTTTGAATAAAGTGTTACCAAAAAAAATAAAGTTGTTTTAATGTTTCATTTGCATCCTTAACACTTTCTGCACGCTTAGTAATTGTCATCTGCCAAACAAATCATCTTCTAAAATTCTCAGTTGTTAACCCTTTACCTGATAGAAGCGGCTTTTAGCGTGTTTGATTTATTCCTCCGCTGAAGAAAATAGTTCAAATTCATACAGTCATGAACATATTGCATAATAAATATTTTCTATATCCTAGTAGGTGGTAGCTTAAAGCAGGCTGAAAGTAAAGCAGAATGCGCCTTAAGGCGCATTCTGCTTTACTTTCAACCTGCTTTAAGTGGTCGTATGTCTTCAAAACTAGAAACAGGCTATTGGGTAAAGGGTTAAAAGTCAGAGTGACACAGTTTAGATCCTGATGAGACCCTGGATATTTACTCCATATGGTCCCTGTCTGATCAAGTGTTTTGCATAGGATTTCAGGAATTGATCGCTATAGCATGCAAAAAATTATGTGTTGCTATTTACCTGAAAACTGCCTATAAAGTTACAGAAATTTAACCCATTACTACATAGAAATGCATTTGCAAACAAAGTAGACCCGGATCAGACGGCTCCTATAGTAGCTGTCTGATCCGGGTCTGCTGTTTGCTTATGAAATAAAATACATTTGATTCTGCAGTTACTGCTATATTGGCCAAACATCGCCTTCTTTATATGCCACTATGAAAAATCAGCTCATATTCATGATGTCATTATTTCTGACGTGAATATTTATGAAGTAATGGGTAAGACATCAGGGTCCATGCTTATAAAGCTTTTAGTTGAGTCTGAGATCGTTCTCAAGCTTTTGATTGGTCAGATTTGAGCCTTTGGCTCAAATCTGACCAATCAAAAGCTTGAGAACTCAAATCTGACCAATCAAAAGCCTGAGAACGAAACTCAGACTCAACTAAAAGCTTTATAAGCATGGACCCAGTAATGGCCACCTTTACTGTAGGAACGTAAGCACTCCGTGATAACCTTGACAAACTGTTCTACATGTATTGTCTATAGAATAGGAAAAGAGCGCTGTGTTCTCAGCTAAAAAGAAGTGAGATGGGTGGTTGTAAGATATCTGTAAAACCTCTCTATAACGGCCACTAAATTGTGTTAATTAGTTGGTATTTAGGGCAGGTGGCTGCTTACAGGAGCGTTCTGTTTTACTTTCACCTTGCTTTAAGCAGTCGCCTGCATTTAACGCAAAATAGTTGATGTAATTTAGTGGCGGTTATAGAGAGGTTTTACTGTATCTGTAACTTAAATAGTAGGACATGGTTCATGGATGGTCTACTTATCATTAATTTAGCTCATTTGAATTTTTACTGGCATTTGCAAACAGTGTAGACACAGATCAGAGGGCTCCTTGTGGAGCCCTCTGATCAGGGTATGCTCTGTTTGTCATACAAAATCCTCTAGCAAATCTAAGACACTGATTAGTCATTCCACTTTAATGTTCATCAATCATTAGTATCGTTATTCCTCATTAATACATGTAACCTATGTGTGTTTACATATTGAAGAAAGGGTTATTTGTTCACAGGAACGTGCATTGGACATTATTATAACTCGCATATATTAGAAATTTAAATTTGACTCACTTGTGAAACTGAAGATTCAAGCATATTTTTAGGAGAAAAAATATGGATTGGCACTTTCTTTTATAAGCAGAAACTTCTTTAGAAGTGTGACGCCTCATACAAGGGGGATAACCTTACTAGTAATATTTTACTGTCTGAGTTAAGTTCTCTCCCTTCCAACATTTTTTTTCTCGTTTCACCGGTACACCACTCGAGTTTTCCTTACGATATTTCGCGTGCAATAACATTAACATAACCAGGCAACAGAAGAAACTTAACCATTTACTCCATAGAGCCTTTTTTAATGCTTTTGCGAACAATGAAGACCTAGATCAGACGGTTTCAATAGGAACTGTCTGATCAGGGTTTTGTCTGTTTGCTTACGACATTATAAATCGTATTCTATAGGTATTACAAGAGTTGAAACTTTATTTGTTAATACATGTATGAGATTATGAATGTTAAGCTAATTAATATGCATGCATACATTGTTTCGTGCATGCATATTAATGGAGTAAAGGGTTATCAAACACTTCACTGGAATTAACTCCCCAATGCTCTTATCTGTTTCTGTAAGAAAACGAGATGTCTCATACAATCAACTACAGTAACATGTGTTTTAGCCCTTTAACATTCATGTAAGAAATAATGACTTCATGAATATTTATTAGCTCAAATGTTATATTTACTTGCATAAGAACACATTTTTTTTTACCATGGCAGAAACTGTAAAATAAGGTCTAATTCCTTAAGCAAACATGCAGAGTAGACGCTGACAACGCAGCCCCATAGGATTTGCCACCTACTACATGTTCAACTTTATACAAAGTATAATGCAATATGTTTACCAAAATGCAACCAGGGTGTCAAACAGCTTGGGGTCTAAAGAGACGCTTGGTTAGTCGGCATCTCATCTGGATCCAAACTATTTGCACAGGTAATTATTTTATCGCCCGCAACAGGATAAACGTTAAGCGCGGTAAATCAAAACAAACAACTTGGGTTGTTGAACTAGATTAGACCTTGCTCTCGCTGTAGAGGACAGAGACATATACATACATGTATGTAAATGTCTTTGTCGAGGGTGAAAATACAATTTCGATATATAAATAAAGCAAGCTGAAAATAGTTGTTCGGTCCCGAATCTTTGCATGTAAGTAATTTTCATCTGCAAAAATAAGTGTCTTCGGCGTGAAAGTTTATTTTACATTCATATCAAAAATACAAAAAAATACAATCAGAATATCAAACAATATGGACCATGACGTCTCACATGGAGTCAAATTGTTTACATAATTTACAAATCCATTGCTAGCTTGCAAATAGTTAATTTCCAAACATATTAAACAGAGTTAACCCAATCCCTGTTCTATATTGATTAAAAATTTCAATACCCACTGAATATTCATAGAAAAAAGTTATAATGAAATATGAAAATATGGAGGGTGGAAGGTTGTAGCCATTTTTTGAAACTAAAGAAACAGATCTATAAAATTCCACTAGCACACATAGCAGGAGCCATCTGATCTGGGCTACTCTGTTTGCAAATCCGTGAAAACACGTTTAACCCATTATCTATCTATTTATAGATACAGCCACTTTGAATAAATCTACCCAAAAGGAGCATTAATTAGAGAAAAGGAAATTTTTAGATTTTTGTAGTTTGAAACCATTGTGATAAATAGAGCATTTGCTCCTATAGGAGCAAATACTCTATTTATCACAATGAGTTAACAAAGTGACTTTTACAGTCGTCAAAAGTCGTCAATATGAAGGAAAGTATTAAGGGGTGTTAGATTCTAATCTATATCGAAAGGCATGTGTCAGCTGTTTTATTAACTCTTCGGATGCTGAGTATATTTACACCAGATCAAACTTAGTCTCCTTCGTATTTTAACATATGACCCATGTTTAGCTCATCTGGATACATTTTTACAAACGATATGCAAGTTTTTTGCGTACTTTTCTATGTAATTTACGCATACGTTTAGATTTATGATTTGTGCAAATCCGTTTTACTAAATGGTTTCGGGTAGATCTATACATGTAAGACTAGTTCGTAACTCTTCAAATGGAGGTAGGTTTTTCATGACGCGGGCACCTGTCACTTGACATTCGTCTGCTGCGTTGCTAACAATGGAAACACAATCAAAGAATAAGAACGCAAGGAAAATCGGTCCATTGAGCAATTCTTTTCTAAGTTTAGGCCACATGGGGCAGACTGACCATTTCACTGACAGCCAAGGAAGAAGATGTGACTTGTTTGGATATATCAAGTGGGTAAAGTTATCAAACCAATTGTTTTGCTTACAATTAGGCCTAATTGGTTTTAGTTTCAATGTAAAACAACAATTTCTATAAAACAAATGATAAAAACACCTCGCGGTTTCCATGTTAAATATGAAATGCAGAACGCCTTCTGTGTTTACGAGGTAAATTGCGTTTGGGCCTAGCTTGCAAATGTTTGTAAACGCTAAATAAAAAATCTTCGTTAATTGTAGAATTGCGCAATCGTCAGTTCGTCAGTAACATGTTACCTTGAGCTATTGTTGAGGGCCGTCGTCCGTCTACCTGTCCTTTAACCCTTAGCCTACCCTGTTCTATGTTTATTTCAAATTCCAATACATAGTGGATATTCGTGGACAATATAGTTAACTTGTAATGTAATATGGAAGCTTGAACATTATAGCCATTTTAGAAAGTATAGAAATAGAACTTTTAAATTCTGTTGGCAAAACAGAGCAGACCCTGATCAGACGCTCTGTGCAATTAAATGCGTGAACATGCACGTTTATATGAAGGAAAGGGTTAACTTTTTATTCATTCGACATGGAACTTGATGAGATGTGAAATTTATTGTCCTTGGACTGTCCCCATTCAACGCTGTTCAAAGAAATGTTTAATTTAAGACCTCTGGTTGCCATAGCAGTCAGAAATAAAACATCCAAGGACCTTCCAGTATAGAAATCGTCTGGTCCGATTTCAATAACAATTTATAGAAATTTAACATGTGTGACCCCTTTTAACAATTTATTCCAGAAATACGCCTTTCTGTGTCTTTGCAAATAGAGTAGACCCATTCCCCCATAGGCTATTTTAGATCCAATCACTTTCAATAAATCTACCGAAAAGGAACATTAGCTAGAGAAAAGATTTTGTTTAGAATTTTGTACTTTGAAACCATTGTGATAAATAGAGCATGCTTAGTTTACTGTATAATGGACACAGGGGTCTTTCTAAAATAGTCTTCTAAAATGAATAACCCGATTTAAATATAGTTTTGTGCAGGAATGCTTTCTATACCAAAATTAGCCAAGCGTTCGTGTTTCGTCAAAAACATAATCGCATTTACACCTTCAAAAATCTACTTATCAATTTTCACGTTCACGTAAACATTTTTGGTTGATCATTATACGCCCACCTAATAAAGGTGGTCGTATATTGTCGTGGCCCTGTCCGTCCGTCCGTCCGTTCGTTCGTTCGTTCGTTCGTTCGTTCGTTCGTCCGTCAACATTTTGTTTGTCCGCTGTTTTCTGGGAAAACTATTTGACAGATATTAATAAAACTTCACACAAATGTTAAATGCATCAAGATCTGAAGCTGAGTTGATTCTGAGGTTCATTTGATTTTTCATTTCAGAGTTATGGCCCTTGTCCTTAAAAAATATGCAAAGTTTGTCCGCTGTTTTTTGGGAAAACTATTCAAGAGATATTAATGAAACTTCACACAAATGTTTAATGCATCAATGTCTGAAGCTGAGTCAATTCTGAGGTTTATTTGATTTTTCGTTTCGGAGTTATGGCCCTTTTACTTAAAAAATAATGCAAATACATGCAAATAGTTTGTCCGCTGTTTTATGGGAAAACTATTTGAGAGATATTAATGAAACTTCACACAAATGTTTAATGCATCAAGATCTGAAGTTTAGTTGATTCTGAGGTTCATTTGATTTTTCATTTCAGAGTTATGGCCTTTGTCCTTAAAAAATATGCAAATAGTTTGTCCGCTGTTTTCTGGGAAAACTGTTTGAGAGATATTAATGAAACTTCACACAAATATTTAATGCATCAAGATCTGAAACTGAATTGATTCTGAGGATCATTTGAATTGTTGTTTCAGAGTAATGGCCCTTGTCCTTAAGAAATAATGCAAATAGATTGTCCGCTGTTTTCTGGGAAAACTATTTGAGAGATATTAATGAAACTTCACAAAAATGTTTAATGCATCAAGATCTGATGCTGAGTCGATTTTGAGGTTTATTTGATTTTTCGTTTCAGAGTTATTGCCCTTTTACTTAAAAAAATGCAAATATATGCAAATAGTTTGTCCGCTGTTTTCTGGCAAAACTGTTAGACAGATATTAATGAAACTTCATACACATCTTTAATGCATCAAGACCTGAAGCTAAGTTGATTCTGAGGATCATTTGATTTGTTGTTTCGGAGTTATGGCCCTTGCACTTAAAAAAATAATGCAAATCTATGCAAATATTAGGATGGCCATAACCTTTTCATTTGAAATGATATTTACTTCAATTTTTTTATATGGTTAAACCTTAATGTGACTTTTCACATATATTGCGGGGTTTTTGATTTTATTCTAAAGTTATGGTCCTTGAACTTTGTGTGTTCTTTGCTTTGTTAGTCAACTTTTAGTTTGTCTGTTGTTTTCTGGGAAAACTATTAAAATGATATAAATGAAACTTAACACAAATGTTTTAAGCAACAAAATTTGAAGCTGAGTTTATTTTGAGGTTGATTCAGTTTGTCTTTACAGAGTTATGGCCGTTGCACTTTACAAAAATCTGCAAAAATAAGGATTAGCTGTAACTTTTTATTTAATAAGATATTCACTTCATTTTTTTAAAGAATAGTATCACCTTAATATGGAAATCAAGATCTGAAGCACAGATTAGAAAATGTCAACACTTATAAGGCATGTTGAATCAGAGAAAGTTTGCAAGTGGGCGTATTATGTACCGTATGCGGTACTCTTGTTTACCGAATTTCAAGAACTAAGATTTTTACAATAACAACCATGACCGCCACAGGCGGGACTTGTTTACTATTGATCTACATGGGTTCTTCTTAGAGAAAGTACCTGTCAGAGTTTAAACTAAGTTAATAGAAACATTTATTAAGTGACTTTGTAGCCAATGTGAGGTAAGTAATATCTGAAAAATGTCGAAATTGCTTTTCATCAAAACTCATGCCACACGCGTCATTTAAGCTTTACCACCTAATTTGAATTAATGACAACAAGAAAAGACTCGGCATAAACTAGATACACATAGTCATAAATTGGCAACGGAGAGAAGAAGCCACTTTAATATGAAAGCTGTGTAAGATTATACTTTATGAAATCTACATGATTGCTATGAATAATAATTGACACCATGTAATCCAAAATTATATGATGTTTACTAGTAAAAAGCAAGAGTATAATAGAAAGCTGTACACGATGTTTGTTACACAAAAATAAGAGTAACTTAGATATCGCTCCAGTTTACTATCCAATGAAATGCTTGGATTTCGCTGAAATGGAAACATCTATTTCACGTAGAATTAGAATGAAATAGACCGTTTCTTATTTCTAAAAATATAATTTTCCAGTTTCCTTTTCTGTGGAAACGTGCGCATGCGCATCGAGTAATGAAAAAAATCTGTATATAGACCATACAATGTCCATCACATATACCGACTCATTAAAAAACTAACCCACAGCATGGCTGCCATAGGCCGGTTTAATTATACCGCACATGAGCAATTCTGTCGTAATGTCACCGGCGAGTGATTTAGCTGCTCTCACATCATCCTCGTCAATAAGCGCTCATAAAAACAATGCCCTCGATGCGCTTGGCGAATTTTTGGGTTAAGAATATTTGCTGTCCTTCATAGGATCTGATAATTATAGAAAACACCGTTCCGATTTTAAATTGTTTGAAACAAAAATGTGTGTTTATTGGTCGTCTAATTTCATTAGAATATTTCCATACGATAAAACACCAACACCATTGATGACGCTCTTTTTTCCTTATTTTAAATGGCGATAGCTGACATTAAAACAACTTTCACAGAATTGTTTTATAGATCATCTTAACTCTTTTCCCGATGTGAACATATAAGGTCTGCTAAATTTTTGATTTGGTGTAATTTTTACCTCAACCGTTTAGATCAAGCTTTTGGGGGAAATATTGCCTTAGTTTCAAACAGTTTGGGTTCTGAAGAGATGCCAAGTTACTTGATGTCTCATCTGGATCCATTCTCTGCAAAGGGACTTACGTCGCGCTTGGTGGAATAAGGGTTAAACCATTTACCCGACATACTTCTTTTACGCATTCGCAAAAAGTACAGCCAGGTCAGGCGACTTTTTGTAGAAGGTATCTGATCAGCGTTTGCTCTGTTTGCCTATGGGATAATACAATTTTGATTCTTCATTTTTTTAGGGTCAAACGTTCTCTTGTTCATATGCAATTATAAATATCAGCTACTTAACCTTGTGCCCCATGGGTATTCAGGCAAGAAATAATAGCATTTATGATTAAGAATATTACTTCACTGAATTGTTATAATGAACAAAACAATTTATTACCATGAGAGAAACTATATACAGTAAAACGTACCCCTCTAAACCGGACGTTCAACTTAGTATCAATATCGGTCTTGGAGATAGGAGACAGCTCTGCATGACTACCATCCTATATTAAGGAGCCACCTGCCTAAATATATCTAATTTTTTCTCTACTAGAATTCCGGTTTTTAGGAGGTTTACTCTAATCAGATCTATACAAACAAAGCAGGCCCTGATTAGACGTCTCCTATAGGGGCCGCCTGGTATGTCAACTCTGCAAATATATAAAATCACCAATGTTAAGATGAATAGTCATCAGGCAAAAGGCTATGGTGAACACTGAAGCACGTAACACATTTTACCGACGACAATACGTGGCAGCGAGACAGTTAATGAAATGACAAATATTTTCATGCTATAAACACAATTATACACAAAATTATCACAGTTCGTTCCAATAAATATAACTGTCGCCAACCGGTCAATAGACCGAAAATTTAAGCGCTCCTGTTTATTTAGGATCCGGCTTACTTTATTTGTTTAACCCTTTCTCTACTTTAAGCGCCCTTTTCACGCAAAAAGATAGGACTTCTGTAGGAGCCGTCTGGTCAGGGTCTGCTATGTTTGATTATAAATAATATTGTCCGATTCTACAACTTCTGCAAATGTTTAAATTATCATGTGCACATTTACAATTATACAATTACGTTAATAAATATTGATAGTATCATTATTTCTTACATGAATACTGGACAGATATAGGGTTTTCCTTTAGCATACTATAGTCCAATTCTTTAGATTGCTTTGCAGCATGTTTGGATCCAGATGTAACGCCGTGTAGATCGGCACCTCGCTTGGATTCACACTACTAACAATCAGATGGCATGTTTGTAGAGAATGTACATTTATTTTGGCATTTTAAACAAATGAGCAACAAATGATCATGCCTTCTTCTTGCCAAATGTGACCCAGAAGGCATTTATATTTTACTAGCCATAAATAAATCTGAACGGAAAGCAACCTCTATGAAGCTATAGACAGTAGTATAGGAAAATATCCACCAGCGGCGAAAAAAAGTGGCTCGAATAATTTATTATTTTTATATTTTCTTTGTTTGTTTTCATTGTGTAATGCCGTCTGGACAATAAACCATTCACTCCATGAATTTTCATGTAAGAAATAATGCTGTACATAATGAATATTAATTAGCTCAATGTTTATAATGGCCTATGAACAGGAAACGTTTTGACTATGGTTGACCCTTTCCTTCACATTTAAACGCATGTTCATGCAACTGCAAACAGAGTAGACGCAGATAAGACGGCTACTATAGGAGCCGTTGATCAGGGTCTGCTCTGTTTGCTTTATGATGATTTAGAGATATAATTATGGATTTTCCTCAACAGTGTAAAAATCCACCTTTCATTTTCCATTTTATTGATTCTGATCATTAGTATTCATGAGGTGAATAAATCGTGAATAAACATGAAACGGAACGGGTTAAAGCTGTAGACTCATATCTATATAATACCATAAGCAAACAAAGTAGAGTAAGATCAGACGACTCCTATAGGAGACGTCTGACATGGACCTGCAGTGTTTGCAAATCCATTAACCCATTCCCTCATATTGACGACTCTATAAAAGTCACTTTGTGAAACCATTGTGATACATAGAGCATTTGCTCCTATAGGAGCAAATGCTCTATGTATTACAATGGTTTCAAACTACAAAATTCTAAACAATTCCTTTTCTCTATTTAATGCTCATTTTCTGTAGATTTATTCAAAGAGGTTGTATCTAAAAATAGCATATGAGGTAAAGGGTTAAAGAGTTATCTATGAGGTAAAGCGTTAACTCTCTCTCTCTTCTCTCTCTCTTCTCTCTCTTTCTCTTTCTCTCTCTCTCTCTCTCTCTCTCTCTCTCTCTCAATTACATAATCACAGCATAAAGTAGTTTGGATTCTTGCAGTTTGCAAAGATAATTACGGTGTTTGCGACAACAGCGACAGAGTAAATAATAAGGTGGCATTCGTCTGGCGACTTGATATTACATAGTGCTAGCCAATTAAGGAAGTGCAGAATACTATGTTGGTGTCATTTTACATCTCGTCTGTTGTGGTAAAACACATTATACTGTAAATTCTCACTCATATGACCACGCAAAAGAAGTATTATGCTGGATTTGTAAAACATGTGCTAATTTATTGCAGGACAAAAGTTACGCAGAAAGCTCCTATAGGAGCTTTCTGCATTACTTTTGTCCTGCACTAAGGAGTCACCTGCTTTTGCACTCCTTTGTTAATATAAAGTATGTACTGTCCATTTCAATTTACTTTGTCACTGAATCTGAATCGAGATTTTTTTTATTTCGAGTCAGACTGACATTAAATCTACTTCATTTGATCGCATCGTTTTTAGTAGTCGCATAAGGGAAAGTTTACTGTATGTTCATAAAGCATTTAGAATTTGGTATATGACCTATATTGTTTCCTATAAAACTGTTACACAGTGACGCAGCAAAACACCCACGACAAACAACATAGGCCCAGTGTGACCAGTGAACTGACATTAAACCAGTATCTTTGTTTTCATAACTCATCATGTATGATTATGTTTGATTATGAGAACAAAATGGTTTAGCCACCCCTGTAAAGTTCTATTTTTAAAGTTAATTTTATATGTGATGTGTAACATCTATGATTCACAAGATAGTTTCGCGTCGCAATTTGGATTTATAAGGCCGGTTTAAGTGTTATTATGAAATTTTAACTCCCGTTTAAATCAAACGAAATTGTCAAAACACAGTTGTTTTGAACAAATTGGTTTTGTTTAAATGCTACTAGGAACTGGAATAAACAACATGCAAACAGTTTGGATCCAGATGAGACGCCGAGTGAGGTTTCCTCTCATTTGGATCCAAACTCTTACATACGATGCTAATTCTGGAAAAGAGTGCAGTAGAACCCCTCTAAACCGGAATTCTAGAAGAGAAGAATTTAGATACTTTTGGGCAGGTGTCTACTTAATGCAGAGTGAGCTTTCTGGAGTAGCTTTCTGCATGACTTTCACCCTGCATTAAGCTGCCACCTATCTACAAAGAGGCCGATATTTATGCTAAATTGCACATCCGGTTTAGAGAGGTTTTACTGTATTCAGTTTTGTTTGATATGATAATTTAGCAGTTGGAGAGTTTGAACAGAAAACGATTTCCACAGCATGTTAAAAAAGTTTTAGAAGTCTCAAAGCTTTTGCATTATACTTGATATATACACCATGTATATACATGTATGACATATAGTGCGTGAATTAACCCTTTACCTCATAGATACACATTTAACGCATTTGCAAACAGTGTAGATCCTGATCAGACGGCCATTGTATGTACCGTCTGATCAGGGTCCGTTCTGTGTGAGTAAATATATCTAATTCTACAGTTTCTGCCGTGGCCAAACATTCGTTTGTGTCCATATGCCATTATGCATGTTGCCATCAATACTTGTATGGATATACATGTACCTGAGATAGAGGGTTAAAATACAATAGTGATTTATATCAATTTGGGTGGATTATGTTTTATACAAACACAACGTCGTAATATTACCGGTAAAATTGCAAATTATATCCTAATCAGGCTTATTTGAATTGTCACATGCGCTGTCAAATTGATATATAATTTCGCGTTATATAACCTAATAGCTCTGTCCTCAACGAACTCTTTAGTGCCCACAGCCCAGTGTTGACAGCTCAATATGTCTTTTATTCTTCTAACTCGCAATTGCAAACGACTTGAATCCAGGTGAGACGCGAAGTGACTCGGCGACTGATCATGATCCAAGCTATTTGCCAATTGGTCACTAACACTTTACTCCATAATTACACATTTCCACGCCCTTGCGGAGTAGACCACGACCAGACGGCTCCTATAGGAGCCGTCTAATCAGGATCTGCTCTGTTTGCTTATGAAATAATATATATTATGATTCTACAGTTTGTGCCAAAAATGCATGTGTTCCTATGCCATTATGAAAAATTAATCAAATTAATATTCATGATGCCATTAATTTCCACAGGATTAAATCTTGAAAAAAAATCGGCAGAATACAAACATTGTGTCGGAGTTCTATCGTTCTGCATTCAAATCCAGCGTTTATCTCTTTTTAAATAAGTGGTCGCGCCAGTGAGTTTCTACCGTACGCGCTGTATACCGTGTCTACAGATACAACTCAAATTAAGTATAATTCTGAGTTTTAAGACTTATGGTAGCTTAATGTAGGACGAAAGTTATGCAGAAAGCTCTCTTCTAGAGCTTTCAGCATTACTTCCGCCCTGCATTAAGCAATTATCTGCTTCTTGAGGACCTATGTTGATTTATTATGTGGTCGCTCTCGGCAGGTTCTACTGTCTTAACCCATTACCTCATTGGCTATTTTTAGATACAACCTCTTTAAATAAACCTACCGAAAAGGAGCATTAACTAGTGAAAAGGAACATTTTAGAATTTTGTAGTTTGAAACCATTGTGATAAATAGAGCATTTGCTCATAAAGGAGCAAATGCTCTATTTATCACAATGGTTTCACAAAGTGACATTTACAGAGTCGTCAAAAATCGTCAATATGAGGGAATGGGTTAATAAAGTACAAAATGTAATAAGATTATAAAACGCAACGTTAGACAATATGACATACACACAGGATTAACCTGACTGTCGTTGGAGTAATACTATTTTGTAGGTCATATACAGTAGCAGATAGATTTTAGTGGTTTTTTGACGGACCCTGACTCATGTATCAGGCTAATTACCGGGCCCACAATTGTTCTGTCGCTCGTGTTACAGTAATAAAAGAAGCTTGATCAAACTGTATTGCTGTACCCGCATCCGGGCGTATCTCTAGAAAAACGAGGTAAAATAGAAACTTTTACGACAATAACTACCATATAGGTTTAACCTTTAACCTGCTAACTGACTTGTTTTTGGCATTTGATCAGTTTTTCACCATCTTCATTTTGTATAAATCAAATTATTTGTCTTTCCTTGGTATGAAAACTCGAAGACTTAAACAGTCGGGATCTTGATAAATCGTCTTGATTCGTGGTTCTTATCTTGGTCGTATATGTTTGCAAGTCGCCAGTTTGGATATAGCATGGGTAGAAAAGGGCTTAATAAAACAGTACTTTTAACAATCTATTATACTTTATTGTAACAATGCGGAGACGAATATCAGCGGAACATTATTGAAAAAAGTTCGTAACCTACTAGTGTTAGATTAATATTATTCGTGTGATGTACGGAATGGTAGGACCGAAATGATTAATGTGTTTGATGGATTCATTATACATGTATATACAATGTAAGTCAGACCACTACTAATTATGAAAACACATATTGAGAAAGAGAGTCAGGAAAACACGAGTCCTGGCTCTCAGATTGTAAAACGTATTGCTGGGACCTGAGTTCATTCTCAAACATGGCGTGCGAGTGGTCAGATTTTGACCAGACTCAAAATCTGACCAATCAGATACTTGAGAATGAATTCAGATTCAAAAGTTTTATAACCTCGAAGTTGGCTGTTCGATTACTAATGCGTGTACATTTGCAAACAATGTTGATCCAGATCAGCCACCGCGCTGGCATTTGTTCACTATTGTTAACTTTTTCCCCTATGTGGAAAAAAATAACGTCTGCTTGAATTTGGATCTGGTGCAATTTTGGCTACTTCCGATTGGATCAAGCTTTTGAGAAGAAAAACATGTTGGATCCTGATGTGACAGCGACTTGCCCGGGTCTCAACTGGATCTAGTTTGTTTGCAAATAATGCGAACCAGGGTCCAAGGTTATAAAGCGTCTGAGTCTAAGTCTGAGATCATTCCCAAGTATCTGATTGGTCAGATTCTGATCAAGCTCAGAATATGACCAATCAAATGCTTGAGAATGATCCCATACTCAAGCAAAGCGTTTTATATAACTCGGACCTGGTCACGAATAGTGGGATGAGTTTTAAACAGTGTTGGTTTGAATCACGGCGACTGATCTAAGTATATACTGTTTACTATATAGCAAGATAGGGCTTCATACAGTTGGTTCATTTACAGGCAAACAGGAAAAGAGATGGTATTCGTGATAGACGTTATGGCCGGTATCTATGTCAAATCAGCATGTGGGGTAATTATATCGTGCATCTCAACAGTAAAGACAGATCAAAAGAGCAATGCGTTATCTTCATGACATATCTTGTATGACCGAACCACTACACGGTGGAAAAGTAACTTGGTGCAACGATTGTTAAGCAGTGTTTTACAGAAACAGTGATATACCTGAAGATGACTAGTGCAACCCATTCTTCGGACATATCTAGAAGTATTGACCACATGCGATTCTTCTGGACAGAAACTGGTCGTCGATTGCAGTGGCGTTCACACAGACCGACGAACATAAATGGATTTGACAAAAGAGAATTGAGTAAGGATCTTGCATTACATGACCAAGAAGACATACGAGACGGAAGGCCAACAGGTGACGGTATGAATTCTAAAAGTTCAGACGACCTTGATGTATCCCACAATGAGGAACAACGCTATTATGAGACCTTGAGGGAATTTGAAAATGTTCTAAAACAAACGACAAAGTATACAATGTGCGCCATGAACAACGTATCCAATGCTGTGGAAAAGGATGCAAATGAACCAAATACGGAAGTATCCAATACAGACACTGAACAAACTGAAAACGGAACAGAGGAAGATCACGTCAAAGAAGTATACTCTGCTACTAGTTACAATGAATTCACACACGCTGCATCAGGATCTTCGTTGGATGAAATAATGCAGGAATTCTTATCATATTTTCACCAGCAGAGAGCTTCAATATTGGGAGTGAAATCAAGTAGTTATAGAAGTGTTAGTGAATATTCATTGGGGAATACCAACAAGAGCAAACAGGGATATACAGAGAAACACAAGGGTAAGTGTGCCTCATTAATCGGCTGACATCTAGTGATTAACCCTTTACTCCATGAATATTGATGAAACAAATAATAGCATCATGAATATTAATAAGCTGAAGCTTTATTATGACATGGAATTATGATTTGGTTTCGCAAAGACAGAAACTGTATAATCAGATGTATATTATTTCATAAGCAAACAGAACAGACCCTGGTCAGACGGCTTCTATAGGAACTGTCTGATCTTAGTCTATTATGTTTGAAAATGTGTAGAAAGGCGTATTTATGGAATTTAACTTTAGAAATAATGACACCCTGAATATTAATTAAGATAAATTGTTATAACAACACATGGACACAGGGAAGTCTGGCTATGATAGACATTGTAGAATCATATCTATATTATATCATAAACAGAGCAGTCCCTGATCAGACGGCCCTATAGGAGCCGTCTGCTCTAGGTCTACACTGTTTACAAAGGCGTAGAAATGCGTATAAATGGAGAAAGGGGTTAAGGGTTAAATCAGGATTGAATAGCCCACCAGTTTTTTTTATATATTGAGTCCACTCAGTATGAAAGGCTTAAACTTTCTCGAAGAGTTTGGAAATGAGAAATAGTGCAGGCCCCTGACCAAAGGACGCCGCTAGGAGCCCTGTGGTATGGGTCTACACTGTTTGCATATGGCACTGCATGCGTGTCCAAGGTTGAAAGGGTTAACCCTTCCCACCATGAATATTGATTCAAAACAATTTACAGCATGAATAATCAAATAATTAATATTTATAATTAGACAGTAGCAATACATGCACTTTGTTTGCTATGACAGAAATATCAGAATCAGATCCATATTATTCCACATGCAAACAGAGCAGACCCTGATCAGAAGCCTCTACAGGAGCTGTCTGATCTGGGTCTTCTCAATTTGTAAAGGTACTTACATTGAATAGTCATCTATAACAGGGGAAAAGTTAACCCTGTCACGCCCATGTAATGTTAGTTAAACCCTGCCTAACTGAAATGTGGAACTAATCCATTTACATGTGATAATTGCATGTACATTAGAACCCCTCTAAACCGGGCGTTAAATTTAGTATAATTATCGGTCTTCGAGACAGGTGGCAGCTTAATACATGTGAAAGTCGTGCAGAAAGCTCCTCTAGGAGATTTCTGCATGACTTTCACCTTGCATTAAACAACCACCTGCCTTAAAATATCTAAATTATTCTCTACTAGAATTCCGATTTAGAGGGGGTTTACTGTAAAAGAAACGTATACTTGTGAAAACCGTTGTTATTGCTTGATGTATCAAACAGTGTAGACGCTGATCATACGATCTTTCATATATCCTCTGATCAGGGTCTACACTGCTTGCATATATGTCCAAAGAATGGGATTGTGGGAAACGTTATACGGAATCAACAATATTGTCACAAGTAAACGTTATTGAAATTTAATAATACAATTGTATATTGAATCGTTATCATATCAACCATTGCAAAGCACATGTTTGTTTTATTAAATTAGTCTCTTTAAAATGTCTTACTTTCACAGTCACTTTCATTTTTTTGTATCCATTTCATCCGTATGTATGTCTATTAATTCATTCTGTCTGTCATCTAACCCAATCTTATAGGGGGAGTTCACTGCGCCACTAGAAGTTACATCACGACACGTAACGTTTGATTTATCGCCCCTAACGTATTTTAAATAAATGATCTGCAGTTAATGTTGGATACATATCCACTTTTATCCAGACTCCCTATTGAATTGATAAAGACCTATAATAGGTATATCTGAATAATGCCAAGCACGAAGGGCAGATGCATGGCCTGACCCTTTGTTTGCTGAATATTCAAAGTGGAATGACGCAGTCCATTCTGTCAGTAAGGATTAAATATGCTCTAGATGATTTTGAATGATATACAATTCAGACTCTGGTAAGAGGTCTGCTCAAAGATCCCTATGGTCTGAGTTTACAATGTTTGTAAACGCCAGTACAATTCAGTTTTCGCAGTCAGAAGATTATTGGTAAATGTTTAGGCTTCTTTAGTTACAAAGCAATACTCTGAAATCTAGTTATAAAAAGTATATTAATAAGCTGGTTGTCATAAACTATTGATTCTGATTAGACGCTTGGTCCAAACTGTTTTCAAAGTTACTCACAGGTTACGAATTGCTTGATAAAGATTTTATTTAATTCCACAGACGGTTTGGATATCAAACGAGACACAGGCTATTTCGGTATCGTTTTATATGTATATAGGTTTCTACTACAATATCATTATCTTCAAGTGGCGTCTGTACCGGATAGATACAGTTGTACACAGTAAACCCACCCAAGGGCGGCCACTTTATAAACATACTTAGGTGTCTTTAAAAGCAGGTGGTTGCTTAATGAAGGACGAACGTAATATAGAAAGATCATACGGGAGTTTTCTGCATAACTGCATAACATAGGCATTCTATAAGCAGACAGTGCATACCCTGATTAGACTGCTCCTAAGGGAGTCGTCTGACCTGGGTCTACTCTGTTTACAATGGTGTGGGAGTCGTCTGATCTGGGTCTACTCTGTTTACAAAGGTATCATTGGTATACTCTGGGTATAACTTTCGTCCTGCAATAAGATACAGACTGTCTCTAATATATATTATAGTAAAATCTGTCTCGGGCAACCATGAAAAGATGTCGAATTCTAGGTATCTAAGACAAATGTAAGCTTAATTCATGGCGAAAGTAATGCAGAAAACTTGCATGGGAGCTTCTTGCATTATTTTGTCTTGCATTAAGCAACCGTATGTCTTCAGACTCCTATGTTTAAACAGTAAGCGGTTTTGCTATATTATATTTTTCTTAAAAGCATTGGTCTCTTCATAGAGGTTTTACTCTTAGGTGGTCTCTTCAGAGAAAGTTTATTGTATCTAATATGGACACTATTATTTTTCAACCAGAGATCGATATATTCCCGTCTGATACTACACTGAAGTACATGTAGTAAACATTACCGTGCTTTGAAAATGATGTTTGCTTAAAATTCAATATAAATGTAAACTTTGCAGTGTGTATTTCCGATTCCTTTAAGCCTTTCAGTTGATTGACTGAGTGTTAACCCATTTGCTCCCAGTGGATTCTTCCATGTTTATATATTGGATTAGTCCATTTTAGTTCGTCTGTTTCGAAGAAGTCACGAGCTATTGTCGTAACTCCGGTGTCCGTGTCGTCGTTGTCGTCGTCGTTGTCGTCGTTGTCGACGTCCGAAATCTTAACATTAACCATAACTTCTTCAATTTTTCATTTACAACCTTCATTTTTGGTATGCATGTTCATCTTGACAATGACGACAGACGAGCATTTGCGCCCGCTTGCGGTGCTCTTGTTTATCTGACGGGTGTCTGGCCTAAATTTCCAATTTCGTTTTGTTTTATATTGAAATTCCTATCAGCAAACAGTGTAGACTCTGATCAGACGCCGCATTATGCGGCGTCTGATCAGAGTCTACACGGTTTGCCTACGTCCCATATATGGGATCGTGGGAACAAATGGGTTAACCAGCTAGTATCTTGCTGAGACGCCGGATCCAAAGTGTTTGTAAATGTCAGTCGTGCTAAGCATAATAAGGGTTTAAACCTTTGAATGCGGGGCATGCATGCATGCACTAACATGCAAACAGTGTAGATATAGACCAGACAGTTCATAGAGGAGTTCTGTGATCTGCAGTGTGTATTATTAAATATCCTCCAGCAAGTTGAACACTGACGGGTCATTCTTTGAACATTCAACATTTAAATAATTAATCATGGCAATCAAAGTGTCTGCAAAAAATGGACATACAGTAGAACTTACGCGTCCATTCATTTATTGAACAAATGCGTCTTAAAACAGGTGGTTGCTTAATGCAGGGCAAAAGTAATACAGAAAGCTCCTATAGGAGGTTCCTGCATTACTTTTGGCCTGCATTAAGCTACTACCTGCCTTACAGACATGGAATTAGACCTCTTGTTGATGGCCGCTTAAGACAGGTTCCACTGTAGACAAGCATCGTGGATTCATATCAGGAGGTTCCTGAAGGAGTTCGCTGTTCAGGGTCAACACTATTACCTCTTCAAAAAATAAATGTTTACAAAGGTATAAGATTCATTCAATATGACATATTTGTATTAGTTTCCTTGGAAATTGAAGCTTAAGTGGGTCAAAGATTATATTGTCTTACAAGTGACATTGCCTAGTTATTGATGTTTATTCACGATAAGAAAGGACAGTTCATAAAATTGCTTTAAGTACCGTTCGAATGCGGAACATTGCATATATACGTATAATCTAGTTTTTGACTGTTATCTTGCTGTGTGCCACTCAAGGTTCAGCCTGTTTGTCACTAGGTCGATACTTTCTATTACATGTAACTAACTGTAAGCGAATCGAAATGATATTGTGCCTATTACCTTATATATAGGCCTTTTAACGTCTAAACAAACAGAGTAGACCCAGATCAGACTGTTCCTGTAGGAGTCGTCTGATCAGGGTCTGCTCTGTTTATGGAATAATATAGATCTCAATATACATGTACAGTTTACCATGGTCACACATTCTTGGGATTCATTTGATATTATATAAATTCAGGAAATTAATATTCATGATGCCATTTTTTCATGCATGAATATTAAATTTTATGAAGTTAAGTATCAACAATGTAGCAGACAGAAGTTTGGGTTGACGTTAGGTTTGTTTCAGCAGGTTACGGGTTGATCGAGAATTGAACAATTCCTCGTCTTTGCGGAAGAAGAATTAACAAGTGAAATTCGTTCAACCGAACTGTTATACATGCACATGTAATAAACACCATAATTAACGCTGCAACGACAGTGATTGCCATGCACATTATTTACTGCCATGCTCTCCCCATAGCTTCTAACTACAACAAACTCTGTCTGAACACATTCCCTCCTATATAGTGACGCATTTTGGCGCCTCTATAAAAGTCACATGTTGAAACCATTGTGATAAATAGAGCATTTTCTCAACAGGAGCAAATGCTCTATTTATCACAATGGTTTCAAGACTTCACAAATCTAAAACTCTCTTTTTCTATAGTTAATGCTCCTTTTCGGTAGAGTTATTCAAAGAGGTTGGGTCTAAAACAGCTTAGGATAAAATGAGTTAATTGATAGAAGACTAATGTCTGGTCTGTAAGGCAAGTGGTGGCGTTATGCAGATCGAAAATTAGAACTTATTTTTGAAAAAATAATGTCTCTCCCACCAATGCTCCAAACAAAACAACAACAACAAAAGTAAACAAACAAACAGTCCCCATCACAATGCATATTTTCCATAACACCAAGTATTATACTGTATTAGTATTCTTTATGATAATCCGAAATTGCCAATAGTATTAATTGAAAAAAAGTGCACTGTACTGCAAAGCAAATTCTGTGCATGCAGATGTACGCACCATGTGCAAGCAATACAAGGCAAATGGCGTGTTCCACAAACAAATCTTCAAATTAAATTTTCAAAGTCATCTGTCTTCCATTTAGCGTCACCATAATACCAGAGTAGCAGGAAGTTATATATTTATATTGTAGTACATAACCTTTTTTTTGGGGGGGGGGGGGGCAAAGGTGCATGTTCTGTGAAAAGCCATAGAAGTAATAATAATAATAATAATAATAATAATAAAGACTTTATTTAACGAGAGTACTCATTTGGTTATGACCAATCTTCCATGAGGCCCTCAAACAGAGAGAAAACATGTATACAATTACATATATACAATTTGTAATGCTTTCATAATAATTTTGCATAGACACCAACCTTGCACTGGTGATAATCCGATCTGAGTTAATCCATTATGTGCTAAGCACAATTTTTACCACACACAGTGTAGACCCGGATGAGTGAGTTCCTGTAGGATCCCTCTCATCAGGATCTAATGGGAAATTGATATTGAAATTCAAAAATCGTTGGCTCTGGTGCAAAAAGGCTGCATGTGGAATTCATAGGTAAATGCAACCCCATTTCACCGAGTTGACGATTTAGATCGTCACTGCATAAAATGCATTTGATGTTATCATTGACGCCAAGTTGACGATTATCATTTTAGCAAATTGTCATATAAATTTTAACAGATCTTATGGAGAAAAGTGAAATTTCCAAGTAAAACAATGATCGAATCACATTATCCTAGGTGAATTAACAACTACACTTCATAGTGATCACGAGTGAAATTTTCTTTTTCCAAACCTGAGCGACCATTTATGAGAAATTGGATGTTATGCAATTTGCTATCATTCAAGAGGACATAATCGAACCAGATCATCCTGGCGATGTATACATCTTCAATTCATAATGATCACTGCTGTGATGTATTATTGAAATCTGCCCAGCCATTTTTGAGAAGCACAGAAAACTTTGAGACAGACGGACGAACGGAAAGACGGACGAACAGACAGACAGAAAGACATAAAAGAAAAAGCGACAATGAAAGACAGAAAGAAAGAAAAAAAGAAGGAAGAAAGCGAAAAAAATCCCAAGAAGTTTTAGAATTATACAATTTACAACAACCAACGGTGTTAAAGCAGATGGCATTTCCCCGATATTAAAGATAAGTGAACAGTCATGTCATTGAACAGGTTATTGCTCGTGATAGTTATTAAGTACTAAAATGGCACATTGGTCTATTGACTCTGACACTTTATTTCTCGTTACACTTTCTCCGTTGTTATTTTATCGGCGATAATCATCACTGATTTTCATATTTCTCATTTTTCCTGCCCAAGGTCACCTCTGGACGCTACTTGGCCTATATTGCCATGGACATTTTGATAGGATAACGGCGCTATGACATGGTATCTACAAAACAGTATTTTTATAGCCACATATGACAGACCTGCGGTTGGTATATATGTCCGTCCGTGTGTCTGTCCTAGTGTTAAAATGTCCGTTTGGATCATAAAAAGTATACAGTAAAATCTCTCTAAAGCAGAGCTTTCTGCATGACTTTCATCCTGCATTACACAGTCACCTGACTCAAAAGATATAAACTCTTCTTTGATTAAAGTTTATTTGCTCTCTCTCTCTCTCTCTCTCTCTCTCTCTCTCTCTCTCCCCTCTCTCTCTCTCTCTCTCTCTCTCTCTCTCTCTCTCTCCCAGTATCTATCTATGTATACATTACAAGCCTGTAGCAGACTCAGTGGTCGTTCTTTCTTTCCTCTGTATAAATGTGATAAATTGTTCATTTGGTCCTTATCTGAGGCGCAGATACATTAAGCCAAGGCAATGTTTCCGTATACAGTAGAACCACTCTAAACCGGAAGTCCAATTTAGTATAAATCTCGGTCTTGGAGACAGGCATGTGGCATCTTCATGCAGGGTGGAAGTCATGCAGGAAGCCCCTCTAGAAGCTTTCTTCATGACTTCCACCCCGAATTAAGCAGCCACCTGCCTAATCGTATCTAAATATTTCTCCACTAGAAGTCCGTTTAGACGGGTTCTTCTGCATCAATGCAATTGCATGTTTATATAACTCCTTAATAGGCCTGTAGGGGATTCTGTGTTCATAAGTTCGTCTGTAATAGTATTAAACTATACCTTCGAATATTGTCTGAGGCACGAATAAACAATGGCAGTCTATAGTGTCTACGAACCCCTAACGACAGACTGGTAAACATGTATGTATACGTTCGCCCGTGCGTCTCGTTCTTAGTACTGATTATATCACGTGTCGTTAATGTTCGTTCAGGTTATGACTCGGTCAGATCATGATGGGTCTACACTATTTTCAATGCAATAGGGCAAATTTTCACTGCGAATTCAACTGTAGTGATTTGTAAGCTATTAACCCTTTACTCCATAGGTACGCATTTCTATGCCTTTGTAAACAGAGTAGATTCAGATCAGACGGTTCTTACAGGTTCTTAAATCATATTATACATCAATTATATGATTCTACATGTTCTGTCATGGCCAAAATATACTATATCCATGTGCTATTGTACAAAATAATCTAACTAATATTGATGAGGAAAGGCCTCAACCCTTTCGGCGCCAAATTTCTAATTGTCGTCTGCAATCTAAGTTTGTTAAATCATTCAGTAAAATAAGGAAATGAGATAAATAAATGCAAATTTCAAAGGAATAAAGCACATATATAGAACTAGAGATTGAGACAAATAGTGAAGTCCCTGATCAGACGCCGCCTTGAAAAGGCGGCGTCTGATCTGGGACTGCACTATTTGTCGTGGTGGATTAACTCGACTGTGGCGGTGAAAGGGTTAAGAAACGTATTGTATGCTTCAGAAATTGTCATTCACATACCTTCCACAGTCCTAGAATACGAGAAGTTTTGTTTTGTAAATAGTGTTGTAGCCCTTTACTCCAAAAATATTCGTGTAAGACATAATGACATCATGGTTGTAAATTATATTAAGTTCTATAATGACACATGCGCACAGGAATATTTGTCAATGACAGAAACTGTAGGAAGTTCATAAGCAAACATAAGGGACTCTGATCAGACAACTCCTAAATGAGCAATCTGATCTGGGTCAACTCTGTTTGCAAAGGCATAGAAAGTCGCATTTATTGAGTAAATAGGTAATACAGATAATACGACCATTGAAACAGTCTATCAGTCAGAGGTAAAACACCTATCAATAGGAAAAAATGTTAAATCACACTAGTTAAAAGTTTTAGCGGTTGATGTATTTCCTTGCACGTTAAGGGTAATTCTACAGTATGGAGGATATGTCAGATGTACTTAAGAGTGATTTTCAGATTAACCCTTCTCCCACTGTTCCCATCCTGAATCATATATGCAAACATTTTGGATCCAGATGAGACTCCGAGTAACTCGGCATCTCATCAGGATCCAGGCTGGTTAACATTCGGTCAATGGTTTCTCGAAATCTTCGTTAGTCTGAATTCACTTTATCTAAATTTGAGCAGACTTTTGTACCAGTTCGGTAAGGGTTAAAGTTAATCCACCGTGCTATAGGATTATCTTGATTTACTTTCATGCTGATATAACAGTATGTTTTTCTAGCTAATCAGGACCTATTGATAGGATCATATTAGTTGTTCAATTTCATGCCAGTGAATAATGTTTTGTAATCCAATTAACCTCGACGACCCACTGACTTTAATAGTCAAACCAGCTTAAAGATCGATACAGAATTAACCATTACAACGCTAACAGGAGTTTTCTGGGTTTAAATGTCATGTACCAATTCTCACGATATTTGCCCCCTGATATGTGTCTATGAAGAACGCAATCAGAACATGAACCAAAATGTATGGAGCCGTAGAACACCGAGTTACCCTGCCTCTCATCTAGATCCATAATGTTTACAAATTCAGAATCAATATGAATAGAATAAACATTTTATGTTTACCCATTATTCTAAAGACATCGCGAGTTTCACTCGGTATCATTGTGTTCATCATTTATTATTGTATTTATCCTTATATAATTTAATATTGTTTGTTTTCATTTCTTTTGGTGAGCTGTGTTTTTTTCATACTCCCATGAAAAATATAGGCCACGCCTTGCCGGGACTACTTTGTATTCGTCCGCAGTTATATGAATCGGTATTAAATGTTGAAAATAAACAAATGATTTGTGAATCTTGTTTTAATTTCTTTCTTACATTCAGTAGTGATATTAAATTATAAGTAATATATAGAATATTTTTGTTTTTATGGAGGTATAAAAACACTTGGCCACACTTCGCGGTTTCATACAGTGTGACTAAGTTTTTTCTTCATACCTCCATGAAAACAAAAAAAGAATATTCTATATATTCCTTAAATGTTTTGAATACAATTAATATCCTCGAATGTAGACATATGGTTACATTATCGTATATGTATGTACAGTAGAACATGTCTTAAGCGACTTTGAAGTAATTGGACACAGGAATCTTAAAAACAGGTGATTGCTTAATGCAGGGCAAAAGTATTACAGAAAGCTCTTATAGAAGCTTTATGTAATACTTTTGATCTGCATTAAGCTACCATCTGCCACACAGAGACACATAATTAGAACATTTTTGTTAGTCGCTAAGAAGACATGTTCTATTGTATATGACACCCGTCACTGCCGTCAGTCAGTTAGTCTTCCGTCTGACATCTTATCACGTATGTATTTGATAAACAGTCTTTAATTAAATTTCATAAAACCATACAGCACCACTTGGGGGCGTGTCTAGTGCACGTACTTTTTTGCTGCTCTAAGTTGTAATCCACTGCTTGTGGCCAAAGTTCCACACATGAAGTCGAAGTCGTTATTTGCTGTAAAGGTCCAAAATCTGGAGTATAAGTCACTCTTTGCAGTTGAAGTCCAAACTCGGGAGTATATGTCGATTTTTGCAGTTCAAGTCCACACTCGGGAGTATGTGTCGCTCTTTTTGCAATCAAAGTCCAAAGTGGGTGTACAAGTCGCTAGTTCCAGTCGGGAATATAAGTCCGACTGTCTCTGTAGTAACGGTCTATTTAGGAAGTATACGTTATTATTTGCAATACAATGTACAATGTAGAGAGTACATATTATGTATAAATCACTATTCGCACGTAAAGTAGAAATCGGGAGTAAATGTATAGGTCGCTTCTCGCAATCCAATTTGCTCATTGTGACCATAAGGCCCTTTTTGCAGTCGAAATCCAAAATCGGAAGTACAAGTCCCTCCTTGAATTCATGGTTCATATCGAAAACTTAAGTTGCTCCTTGCAGTCAAAGTCCCACGTTGGGAGTTTAATTCCCCATTTGCAGACAAAGTCCCATATTGAGAGTGTAAGTCGTTCTTTGCAGTCAAAATTCCACACCGGGAGTACAAGTCCCTCTTTGCAGCCAACTTCACATATTGAGAGTATAAATTGTTCTTTGCACCGGAAGTTGAATACGGAGAGTAGAAATTGTTCCCAAAGTCCCATATTGAGAGTAAAAGCCCATCTTTGCAGTACAATACCCAAATTTGGAGAATATGTCACTCTTTGCAGCGAGTGTCCCATATTGAAAGTTTAAGTTCTTCTTTGTAATCAAAATTCAATATTGAGAGAATTAGTTGATTTTTGTAGTCAACCCCACATGGGCAGTATAAGTTCATCAGAGGTCTCTCGTTGCAGTCAAACATCTCAAGGACCCATATTGAGAATATGAGCCCCCACCCCTTTTGCAGCCAAAGTCCATATTAGAAATATAAGTTTCTCTTTGCAGTCAAATTCCCATATCGGAAAGTAGAAGTCTTTCTTTGCAACCAGCGTCTCATATTAACAGTTTACGTCGCTCTTTACAATAAAAAATTCATATGAGGGCACATGTCCATCTTTGTAGGCAAATTCCCATATTGAGGCTATAAGCAAATATTGCCGGATAGGCCCATTTTGAAGTTTTAAGTCCTTTTGTGCAGTAGAATTCCCATACTGAGGATATAAGTCCATCTTTGCAGAAAAAGTCTCACATCGATAGACTAGTATGTGCCTCTGTTTGCAGCCAAGGTCACATATTGAGTGTTCATGTTGCTTTTTAGTCAAAGTCTCACATCGGGAGTATACATCCTTCTAGGCAGACAAATTCCTATACTGAAAGCATATGTCCCTCTGTGTAGTCTTAATTTAAGTCCCTCTTTGCAGTCAAAGTCCCACATCAGGAGTATAAGTCCATTTTGCTGCCAAATTCCTCTAAATTGAGTGTATGGGTTGTTCTTTGCAGTCAAAGTCCCATATTGAGAATATAAGACCCTCTTTGCAGCCAATGTTCCTATGGGAGAGTAATTATAAGTCTATTTTTGCAGTCAAAGTCCCATATTTGGAGTACAATTGTTCTTTGTAGCCCATGTCCCACATTGAAAGTATACGTTGCTATTCGCAGTAAAATCTCCGTCCAATAAGTCCCATATTGAGATTACGAGTTGCTCTGTGCAGCTAACGACCTACATTGATAGTATAAATTTCTCTTTGTGGTAAATGCACCACGACGGCAGTATAAGTCCCTCTCTTTGCAACCCAGTATAGAGAGAATATTGAAGAGTAGTCTGGTGGAACTGTCTGATCAGGAATTCTGCAATCACTATCAGGGTCGTAATCAGGTCATAGAAGAGCCCTCACACCAGGGTCTATACTGTGTGTCATATTATACTTTTCCTTAAAACAATCCATGAATATTCACTGTAAGCTTGACCTGTTTGAAAGTTTGAAAAGTCAGCAATGAAAGGGCTAAAACAATGCTTAGTTATTATAAACTATAACATAGTCCCTAGTGTCAGACTAAAAGGTAAAACAAAGCACTCAATAAAACAAAATAACTATTTACGTTGTGTATATAAGAGAGAACTTTTTGCCCTTAGGATTGGCCAACAATTGCAACTAACGAGTAGGTAGAAAACAAGATTCCACCAAAGTGTAAGACTGCTGCACATAGGCAGACATATAGGATCGAGCACGAGTTGTCATTTGAGAGCAACTTTTCTTAACCCTTTCCTCCATAAATACGCCTTTCTACGCCTCTGCGAAAGTCACTTTGTTAAACCAATGTGATAAATAGAGCATTTGCTCCTATAGGAGCAAATGCTCTATTTATCACAATGGTTTCAATCTACAATTTTCTAACATTTTCCTTTTCTCTAGTTAAAGCTCCTTTTCGGTAGATTTATTCAAAGTGGTTGGATCTAAAAATAGCCTATGAGGTAATGGGTTAAACAACGTCACGTCTTGATATATATTACACATGTTAGATGTAGATCTATGCATGACTGTTGCACATAGGCAGACAATGTAGACTCATATATGACTATAACACACAGGGAAATAATATAGATCCAGACATTACTGTTGCACATATGTCGACAGTGCAGACCCAGACCTGACTGTTGCACATGCGCCAACAATGTAGATCCAGAATGGCTTTTGCATATAGGCCATCAATGACGACACAGGTCTGACTGTTGCACAAAGTCCAACAATGTAGTCACAGACATGACTGTTGCACAAAGTCAAACAATGTAGTCACAGACCTGACTGTTGCACAAAGTCAAACAATGTAGTCACAGACCTGACTGGTGCACAAAGTCAAACAATGTAGTCACAGACCTGACTGTTGCACAAAGTCCAACAAGGTATACCCAGACCTGACCGTTGCACAAAATCAAACAATGTAGTCATAGACATGACTGTAGCACAAAGTCCAACAAGGCAGACCAAGACATGACTGTTGCACAAAGTCTAACAATTTAATCACAGATCTGACTGTCGCACAAAGTCCAACAATGTAGTCACATACCTGACTGTTGCACAAAGTCCAACAAGTAGACCCAGACCTGGCTGTTGCACAAAGTCCAACAAGGTAGTCACGGACCTGACTGTTGCACAGTCAGACAATGTAGTCACATACACGACTATCGCACAAAGTCCAACGATGTAGTCACGGGCCTGACTGTTGCACAAAGTCCAACAATGTAGTCACAGACATGACTGTTGCACAAAGTCCAACAAGGTAGTCACAGACATGACTGTTGCACAGTCAGACAATGTAGTCACAGACCTGACCGTCGCACAAAGTCAAACAAAGTAGACCCAGATCTGGCTGTTGCACAAAATCAAACAATGTAGTTACAGACCTGACTGTCGCACAAAGTCAAACAGTGTAGACCCAGACCTGACTGTTGCACAAAGTCAAACAATTAAGTCACATTGTAGCCTTTTTAGAAAGTAAATGATCAGATCTATCAAATTCCATTAATAGCAAACAGATCAGAACCTGATCAGCCGTCTGATCTGGGTCTACTCTGTTTGCAAATGCGTGAAAATGCGTTTATATATACGAAGGAAAGGGTTAAAACAGGTACTACTGTACGTTCGGTTGCACGGTGTATCATATAATATTATAAACCTATCTGGCGCTGCTGCAATATTGCTTTTATAAATCACATAAATAATTCTAGTTGATGACGATTCCAAAGTAAAACACGCAAGTCCCATGGGATGTAGGGAGGTAATGACATACGAAATGATGTCTATATAAGTGAGATACAATCGACATACTGTTGCACTGATGGATGTTCAGCTTTTGTGATCACACGTCCAAACCTATGGTAGAAGACTCAGCAAGCATGGCACCTTAACATTAACCCATTCCCTCACAGTCTATTTTAGACCATTCCCTCATAGGCTACTTTTAGACCCAGCCTCTTTGAATTAATCTACTGAAAAGAAGTATTTACTACAAACAAGGCAACTTTTAGAATTGTATAGTTTTGAATCCAATGTGATAACTAGAGCATTTGCTTCTATGGAGCGAATGCTCTATTTACCACAATGCTTTCAAAAAGAGAATTTTACAGAGGCCTCAACAGACGTCAGTATGAGGGAATAGATAAAAGGCGTCAATATGGGGGAATGGATAAAAGGCGTCAATATGAGGATATGGATAAAAGGTGTCAATATGAGGGAATGGATAAAAGGTGTCAATATGAGGGAATGGATAAAAGGTGTCAATATGAGGGAATGGATAAAAGGTGTCAATATGAGGGAATAGATAAAAGGCGTCAATATGAGGGAATAGGTTTAAAACCTTGTCGAACAGAATATCGTCGCCAAAAGAGTATTGTCCACACCTAGTCTCATTGTGCACAGCCATTTTCTTCTATATTTTCGTAAACTCGACTTGTGTGTCACACAGTTTGGATCCTGATGAGGCGGTTAGTTATATTGTTAACGAATTTGCCACACTGCATGCTAAAGGTTTAATGGCCCATTTTGAATAATTCATTTTGTTTTAAAATATGTTATCCCTCTGGATCATTATTCGACGGTGTTCCCTTGCAAAGTCTTTATCCTTGAATTCTCAAAGAAGTGCCGGTATGTCAGAGTGTTGAGGGCGATTTTCAGTGCCATAAAAGGCATCTTCGTATAAATGACTCCATGGTGATCTATATTGTTTCATAAGCAAACAGAACAGACTCTGATTAGACGGCTCCTTTAGTAGCGAGTGCGTTAAAATCCGTATCTATGGAGGATTAGGAATGGGCTCTTTTTTCCCTGTAGGTGAATTGGTAATAACATTGTGAAATTTAATCCATCGAAAATGTTACCAGAGTCCAAAATGTTTGGTAGTTACAAGTGAAGCGCGTTTGATAGGGCAGTGACACGCAGACACTTGGACACTTGGGAATACCAATTATTTGTTTACAAACCAACAAATCGAATGACACAACCATAAACTCCCTGAGATACTTCATGGCTAGGAATGCATATGTTGTAAGGCTTTGAATGCTGCAGTACCGTACTACCTGTCTTAAGCGACAATCAAAATGAGGTCTAATTATGGGTGTGTCTGGCATGTGGTAGCCTAAGACAGGTAAAAAACTCAGGCAAACTCATATAGGGGATTCCTTTCTGCATTACTTTTGTCCTGCATGCTGCAATGACTAACGGCTTAGCATAGGTTCTACTGTATTCAAAGTATGTTATTGTTAAGTGTCCATTAAGTATGGCATGCTTAATTTTTTTTAAACATTTTGATTGACACACAGTGCTGACCTTTGATTAGATGACCCCTCAATAAATCTTCTGGTGTGGGTTTACACTGTTTGCAAATGTTAGCATATAGTAAACGCCCTCTAAACTCTAGTTGAGAAGAATTTAGATACTTGTAGGCAGGTGGCTGCTTAATGTAGGTTGAAAGTCAAGCAGAAAGCTCCTATAGGAGCTTTCTGCTTGACTTTCACCCTGCATTAAGCTACCACTTGTCTTCAAGATATTTATACTAAATTGAATGTCCGGTTTAGCGAGGTTTTACTGTGCTCGTTTCTCACTTCCAAAGGTTAACCCTACCCACTCTGTCGGAGTCCGTCGACAAGGTTAGATACGTTATTAAATATCATTTCTAATAAGCATCTAGAATATGTTAATCTTGAGTCTGCTATAGTATCGTCTGTTTGAAAAGTGTCGTCTGCTTAATATATAAATGACCCATTCCGTCTTGTTACCTTGTTTGTGCATAAATAGGCAAAAACAGATTGGATCTTGATCAGACGCCTAGTTACGCGCTACACGCTGTATGATATGGATCTAATCTAGTTGCGTAAGATGTGTACATCTCTATTAGCCGTTTAAGCGTTACGACTCCAAACGACTAAATTTCTCTGTAACTGTTTGGCTCTATGGGTATGTTATCAACTGTTTTGTGTACACCAAAGCGCCATCGAGGTGGTGATCTTACGACAAAGTGTCATGGACTTGTGGTGATTAAGGAAAAACTACTATCCTTTGTTACATAGTCAAATCTCTATTTATTATACATGTATACACCTTAATCTCTTTATCTGATGAATATTCATGTAAGTAATTATGCCTGTATGAATATAAATTAGCTGAACGTTTATAACACTGTGGACATGGAATAGTTCGACCATGGCAAAGCCGTACTGAACATACAGTAAAACCTCTCTATAACGGCCACTAAATTACGTCCAGTATTTTGTGTTAAAGGCAGGTTGCTGCTTAAAGCAAGGTGAAAGTAAAACAGAACTCTCCTATAGGAGCGTTCTGTTTTACTTTCACCTTGCTTTAAGCAGCCACCTGTCCTAAATACCAGCTGATTAACACAATTTGGTGGCCGTTATAGAGAGGTTTTACTGTACATTATTCATGTGCAAACAGAGCAGACCTTACATGAGCTGCCTTATATGGGTCTTCTCTTTTTACAAAGGCGGTTCTATCCGGTAAACAGTTAATCCCTATCCTGCTATAAAATTAAGGTCTGCTAAAACTATGTTCTGGAAATTTTTTTGAGAAACTAGCGATCAAGTGTCAAACCCCTTGAATTCCTGATAAGATACTGAGCTATTAACAAGTTCTTCGGTATCTCATCAGGATCTAAGCTGTTCGCAAATGTCCGCCAGGTCCCGCTCAGCAGGGTATGCGTTAATTATGTTCAAATACATTTATAAAAGAAAAAGTTCTCATCACCTTTGACTGACTGAATAATTCATACAAACCCTCTATGTGCGTTTAACACATTGGCTATTTTTAGATACAACGTCTTTGAATAAATCTACCGAAAAGGAGCATTAACTAGAGAAAAGAATTTTTTCAGAATTTTGTACAATGTAGTTTGAAACCATTGTGATAAATAGAGCATTTGCTCCTATAGGAGCAAATGCTCTATTTATCACAATGGTTGCACAAAGTAACTTTTAGAGATTCGTCAAAAGTCGTCAATATGAGGGAATGGGACAACACTTGCCTTCATATAAACACTTTTTCACGCCTTTGCAAACAGAGTAAACTAAGATCAAATGGCTCCTATGGAAAGGTGCAAACAGAGGTACTCTCTGATCATGTCAAAACTGTTTTGGCATTCACAATCTGTTTGCATGTTTAACCCTTTTCTTCATATAAACGCTTTTCAACTTATTTGCAAACAGAGTAAATCAAAATCAGGCGTCTTCTGTGGGAGCCGCCTGACCATGGTCTGCTCTGTTTACTTACACAATTATGATTGACTCTACAGATAAAATTTATTTTATTTCCATATAAGAGGAAAAAATGGGCTGTGCCACAACTTCTTACAACATAAGAATGTGTGTGTGTGTGTGTGTGTGTGAGAGAGAGAGAGAGAGAGAGAGAGAGAGAGAGTGTGTATTTCTTACATGAATATTCCATAGGGAAATTGTTAAGTCTTTCATACCAGTGAAACAGTGTAGGGCTTTTTCGCACTGAAAGGGTTACTAAATACCGGTACATCTGTTCGTATAAAATCTAATAATTGTATACATATTTTCTAAATATAATAAAAACACTCAATATAAAATGAAATACTTCGCCTTTGACTTAATTGTTGTGTAAATCACAAAAAGATCGAGGAAAGTAGATAAAAAACTGTCAATGACCTTTGATTATTTGGCAGTCAAAAGCCTTAACCCTGTTGGCACAAAATAACTTTCGTCTGCAACAATGTCGTCTGCTTTAATCTTCAGAGTAGAGTTTCCTACCTCTTCTCCACAGTATAAATGCTGAATCAAACAGTTCGGCTCCTGGTGAGACGCCGAGTTACTTGGCGTCTCATCTGGATCCAAACTGTTGGCAAAGGTAATCACAAGTTCGTCAACATTGCTGACTGGGTTAAAGAGTATTGATAACATTGTAGTTGGCGCACTCTAGATATATCTTATCACATCAATCTCTCATTCGTTATTCTTTACAGTACCTGGTAGATTACAGTGTTAGCCCGGAAACAAGATTTCTTTTCCAATTCATAAGCGTACGATGACATAAATTCCAGATGGTTTAGAGCCAGATTAGATGGTAGGAATTTCCGCGTCGGATAGCTATAGAATGTAGAAAAAATAAAATAATGAAGACGATAGTTAACATGGTCTTCCCAAATGAACATCAATGTACCGGTGTTTCTACGTAAACGCTATCTGCTTGTTGAACTCCATGATTTTAAATGTTATCATACTATTACACGTAGCGACCTGGCGTGTATTTGCAAACAGTTTGGGTCCAGATGAGACGCCGAGTTACTCGACGTCTCATCAAGATGAAAGCTGTTTGACACTTAATCTCTGTTAATAGTTTATCAAACGTTTGATCGAATCGGAAGTCAAAATTACACCAGATTCAAATTTAAGCAGATTTGTTATTGCAGCGATGTATGGCTTTATTGCAATTGTAAATCACGCAGATTCCAATCCAAGGTCTTATTCACGAACCATCTGATCTGGGTCAACACCGCTTGTCTCTGTTCCAATTTAGTATCCTAGACAGTAACCTGGATAACGAAATTCTAGTTGTGGGTTTCTTGTGACAAGCTAAAACCGTTCATCGACGGTTGGCACCTGGCAAAATATCAAATTGCTGTCACCGTTTGAATACTTATAACCAATTAAATTCTTTAATAAAGTCTTTAGTTTGCTTCATAATCTATTCAAGATTTGTTCAGGTGTGTGAGAGAAAATAAGAGTCGGCATCTAGCAAATTCATGGAATGTAGATTTGTTTTACTTCTGCTATGGAATTTACTTTGCAACTAAAAAAACAAACATATCATTGATATAATGCCAACGAGATTGGATCCTGGTCAGACGCTGAGCTGATGAATGTCTGAAATTGATGACCTCTTTGCACGCTATCGGCGAATATTTGAACCCCGTATGCAAACTGTTTGGATCCAGATATGATGACACGTCACTTAGCATTTCATAAGAAACCGAACAGTTCAGCACTCTGACATATTTTTGGACAGAAATAGAACACAGTAAACATCTCTAAACCGAAGGTTCAATTTAGTATAAACATCGGTCTTGGAGACAGGTGGCAGTTTAATGCAGGGTGAAAGTCAGACAGAAAGCTCCAAGAGGAGCTTTCTGCGTGACTTTCACCCTGCATTAAGCAACCATTTTCATAAGAGTATCTTAATATGTCTTCTCAAGTAGAAATCCGGTGTATAGGGTTTTTTACTGTAACAATATCTTGCAGTATTGAAGAAGTACTATTTGCACGTTAGCGGCAAAGCTGTGATTACCTATGCAAACAGTTTGGATCCAGATGAGACGCCGCATAATGCCGCGTCTCATCAGGTTCCAAACTATTTGCCCCTTTGACCAAATAGTTGCAAAGAAAGGATATAAAGTTTATTTTAAGAATCAAAGCAAGCGACAAGTGCAGTAAACATCTGATCAGGGGCAACACTGTTTGCGTATGACATTATATGAATCTGATATCCAGGTTTTGTCTAAGCCAACCATTCCCTTTTAAAAGTTGACCTTGTAAAATAAAACCATGAGTTAATGAATATGCATGGCGTGATCAATATAATGCATAAAATTATTAGGGAAAGGGTTATAAGAGTGAACATTCGGAAATGAGATAAACTTGGGTGTGTTTTTTCAAAATTGCTATCACCTTTTAAATTAGGTTCATTAATATTCATTTAGTTTGCTACAAATCTCCATGTAATATTCTCCTTTGAAAATACCATGAGCATATCTTTCCTAACTATTTCCCTGCCATTGGCAAATGCATGATCATGTATGCTAAAAAGCTGGGATTCAGATGAAATGCCGGATCAGGGTCCACACTACTTTATAATTTTATAGCATTTGTATTACAAGAAAAAATAAGAAAAAATCAAAACATGAATATTGAAGCAGACGATAACTTTTACAGATGACCGTATTTGGCAGTGAAAGAGTTAATATAGGGTACAGTAATGCATTTTCATTGAAATGCACACACGGCATGTAAATGATGGCTACCTAAGTCTCCATCAGTTATTAACGAATATTGACCTTTAATGCGCCTTTTGTGATCTATCACTGCCATTAAAAATAATTCGAATTCTGATCAGAGACCGGATTATATTCGGGCGTTTGATCAGGATCCAAAAGTCTGTGACCCTCATATCTGTGGTTTGTTTCTTTGACAAAAGACATACAGATTTAGACAATGATGCAGACGACTATTTTGAAGCAGACGACTATTTTGAAGCATACAGTATTGTATCATTCTTAACGTCAGTCTGTTGACGATGAATGGTTTACCTTATCCTGCTGTATTAACTGTGTACAGTCGAACTTGTCTTAAGCGGCCATTAAAAAAAGAAGTCTGTAAGGGTCTTTAAGGCATGTGGTAGCTTAATGCAGGTCAAAAGTAATGCAAAAAGCTCCTGTAAGAGATTTTTGCATTACCTAAAGATTTTGTCCTGCTTTAATTAACCACCTTCTTTTTAAGGCTCGTATGTTCACTAAATGAATGGCAGCTTTGAACAGGGTCTATTGATCGGCTGCAACTTTTGTTTTCTACCAATATGTTCAATCTGTCGAAACATTAGTAACCGAGTGTTAAACAGTTTGGATAATGATGAGATGCCGAGTTACTCGGTGTCCCATGTGACTCCAATTTGTTCGGTATCGCGACGAGCCCTGCAAGGGTTGAGACATGTATTATACCACCTGCTCATTGGTATACATCAGCAGTAATCACTGGCTTATACAGTTAAATCTCTCCATGCTGACCATCTATAAGAGAAGCATAATTATGAATATTAAGCCAAGTGATAGCTTAATGCAGGATGAAGGTTATTCAGAAAGCTCATACAGGCGATATTTGTGTTACTTTCGTCCCCACATTAAGCAACCACAGGTTTATAAGAAACACATTTCTGTTGATTACGTGGCCGCTTTAACGGGGTTATACTGTACATGGTTTATAATTCTAAATTATTGAACATCATTTGTACATTTATTCATCAGACGTGCAGATTATTTTCCAGTTTTCTTGTTCCCACGCCCAACATGTGGGCGGCTTTATAATAGGCCTACAGTAAAACATTTCTTATGGAACCATGAAAAGCAAAATATGTCTTAAAGCCAGGTGGTAGTTAATGCTAGACAAAAGCTTTGTAGAAAAAAGTAAAGTACATAGTTATAGTCTACTTTCAGTCCGACTGTACATTTACTCCCCTGGTCATTGAGTCATTGGCCTACAATATTGAGCACTGCTAACATATGGCGCAATCATGCAGTTCGTCAACATTGCTGACTGGGTTAAAGAGTATTGATAACATTGTAGTTGGCGCACTCTAGATATATCTTATCACATCAATCTCTCATTCGTTATTCTTTACAGTACCTGGTAGATTACAGTGTTAGCCCGGAAACAAGATTTCTTTTCCAATTCATAAGCGTACGATGACATAAATTCCAGATGGTTTAGAGCCAGATTAGATGGTAGGAATTTCCGCGTCGGATAGCTATAGAATGTAGAAAAAATAAAATAATGAAGACGATAGTTAACATGGTCTTCCCAAATGAACATCAATGTACCGGTGTTTCTACGTAAACGCTATCTGCTTGTTGAACTCCATGATTTTAAATGTTATCATACTATTACACGTAGCGACCTGGCGTGTATTTGCAAACAGTTTGGGTCCAGATGAGACGCCGAGTTACTCGACGTCTCATCAAGATGAAAGCTGTTTGACACTTAATCTCTGTTAATAGTTTATCAAACGTTTGATCGAATCGGAAGTCAAAATTACACCAGATTCAAATTTAAGCAGATTTGTTATTGCAGCGATGTATGGCTTTATTGCAATTGTAAATCACGCAGATTCCAATCCAAGGTCTTATTCACGAACCATCTGATCTGGGTCAACACCGCTTGTCTCTGTTCCAATTTAGTATCCTAGACAGTAACCTGGATAACGAAATTCTAGTTGTGGGTTTCTTGTGACAAGCTAAAACCGTTCATCGACGGTTGGCACCTGGCAAAATATCAAATTGCTGTCACCGTTTGAATACTTATAACCAATTAAATTCTTTAATAAAGTCTTTAGTTTGCTTCATAATCTATTCAAGATTTGTTCAGGTGTGTGAGAGAAAATAAGAGTCGGCATCTAGCAAATTCATGGAATGTAGATTTGTTTTACTTCTGCTATGGAATTTACTTTGCAACTAAAAAAACAAACATATCATTGATATAATGCCAACGAGATTGGATCCTGGTCAGACGCTGAGCTGATGAATGTCTGAAATTGATGACCTCTTTGCACGCTATCGGCGAATATTTGAACCCCGTATGCAAACTGTTTGGATCCAGATATGATGACACGTCACTTAGCATTTCATAAGAAACCGAACAGTTCAGCACTCTGACATATTTTTGGACAGAAATAGAACACAGTAAACATCTCTAAACCGAAGGTTCAATTTAGTATAAACATCGGTCTTGGAGACAGGTGGCAGTTTAATGCAGGGTGAAAGTCAGACAGAAAGCTCCAAGAGGAGCTTTCTGCGTGACTTTCACCCTGCATTAAGCAACCATTTTCATAAGAGTATCTTAATATGTCTTCTCAAGTAGAAATCCGGTGTATAGGGTTTTTTACTGTAACAATATCTTGCAGTATTGAAGAAGTACTATTTGCACGTTAGCGGCAAAGCTGTGATTACCTATGCAAACAGTTTGGATCCAGATGAGACGCCGCATAATGCCGCGTCTCATCAGGTTCCAAACTATTTGCCCCTTTGACCAAATAGTTGCAAAGAAAGGATATAAAGTTTATTTTAAGAATCAAAGCAAGCGACAAGTGCAGTAAACATCTGATCAGGGGCAACACTGTTTGCGTATGACATTATATGAATCTGATATCCAGGTTTTGTCTAAGCCAACCATTCCCTTTTAAAAGTTGACCTTGTAAAATAAAACCATGAGTTAATGAATATGCATGGCGTGATCAATATAATGCATAAAATTATTAGGGAAAGGGTTATAAGAGTGAACATTCGGAAATGAGATAAACTTGGGTGTGTTTTTTCAAAATTGCTATCACCTTTTAAATTAGGTTCATTAATATTCATTTAGTTTGCTACAAATCTCCATGTAATATTCTCCTTTGAAAATACCATGAGCATATCTTTCCTAACTATTTCCCTGCCATTGGCAAATGCATGATCATGTATGCTAAAAAGCTGGGATTCAGATGAAATGCCGGATCAGGGTCCACACTACTTTATAATTTTATAGCATTTGTATTACAAGAAAAAATAAGAAAAAATCAAAACATGAATATTGAAGCAGACGATAACTTTTACAGATGACCGTATTTGGCAGTGAAAGAGTTAATATAGGGTACAGTAATGCATTTTCATTGAAATGCACACACGGCATGTAAATGATGGCTACCTAAGTCTCCATCAGTTATTAACGAATATTGACCTTTAATGCGCCTTTTGTGATCTATCACTGCCATTAAAAATAATTCGAATTCTGATCAGAGACCGGATTATATTCGGGCGTTTGATCAGGATCCAAAAGTCTGTGACCCTCATATCTGTGGTTTGTTTCTTTGACAAAAGACATACAGATTTAGACAATGATGCAGACGACTATTTTGAAGCAGACGACTATTTTGAAGCATACAGTATTGTATCATTCTTAACGTCAGTCTGTTGACGATGAATGATTTACCTTATCCTGCTGTATTAACTGTGTACAGTCGAACTTGTCTTAAGCGGTCATTAAAAAAAGAAGTCTAAGTATGGGTCTGTAAGGCAAGTGGTAGCTTAATGCAGGTCAAAAGTAATGCAAAAAGCTCCTGTAAGAGATTTTTGCATTACTAAAGGCTTTGTCTTGCTTTAAGCAACCACCTTCTTTTTAAGGCTCGTATGTTCGCTAAATGAATGGCAGCTTTGAACAGGGTCTATTGATCGGCTGCAACTTTTGTTTTCTACCAATATGTTCAATCTGTCGAAAAATTAGTAACCGAGTGTTAAACAGTTTGGATAATGATGAGATGCCGAGTTACTCGGTGTCCCATGTGACTCCAATTTGTTCGGTATCGCGACGAGCCCTGCAAGGGTTGAGACATGTATTATACCACCTGCTCATTGGTATACATCAGCAGTAATCACTGGCTTATACAGTTAAATCTCTCCATGCTGACCATCTATAAGAGAAGCATAATTATGAATATTAAGCCAAGTGATAGCTTAATGCAGGATGAAGGTTATTCAGAAAGCTCCTACAGGCGATATTTGTGTTACTTTCGTCCCCACATTAAGCAACCACAGGTTTATAAGAAACACATTTCTGTTGATTACGTGGCCGCTTTAACGGGGTTATACTGTACATGGTTTATAATTCTAAATTATTGAACATCATTTGTACATTTATTCATCAGACGTGCAGATTATTTTCCAGTTTTCTTGTTCCCACGCCCAACATGTGGGCGGCTTTATGATAGGCCTACAGTAAAACATTTCTTATGGAACCATGAAAAGCAAAATATGTCTTAAAGCCAGGTGGTAGTTAATGCTAGACAAAAGCTTTGTAGAAAAAAGTAAAGTACATACTACATAGTTATAGTCTACTTTCAGTCCGACTGTACATTTACTCCCCTGGTCATTGAGTCATTGGCCTACAATATTGAGCACTGCTAACATATGGCGCAATCATGCAGCCGCAGTACCGACAGGTGACCCTCACAGGTACATGTACCCATTTTAACCCCTGGGTGGAGAGGAGGTGGGAGACACGGAAAAGCGTCTCTGTTTCCGTGAGGGACCGAGTTTTGAACCCCGGACCTCCGGACTGATAGTCAAGTGCGTTACCACTAGACCATCGCACACCAGTGTACCCCTCTAATGCGACCACTTAATGAGTAAACATGGGTGTCTTTCTAAGCAGGTGGCTGATTAATGCAGGACAAAAGTAATGCAGGACACTCATCTGGGAGCTGTCTGCATTCATTAAGCTACCACCTGCCTTTACCACCCAGAATTATACCTCTTTTAGTTGGTCGCATTAGAGGGGATTTGCTGTATTTATATTATCAAACTGTTGGTGACTTATAGGCCCAAAAGGTTGGGTGCTACCGGTGAGTTCGTTATTGTCATGGATATATTATAAAACATTATATTATATGATCTTATTTTTATAGCAAGAAGGTATAGGTTAAATTATTGTAACTATACTCTGTGAGGAAATCTATACACACTATTTGGATCCTAATGAGACTCCGAGTACTCGGCATTTTATTAACCCTTTCCCTGAATTCATGTAGGAGATAATGACGTCATTAATATTAATAAGATTATTTTTTTATAATGGCGTATGAACGCATGACATTTTGGCACAGGCAGACGCTGTATAATCAGATCTATATTACACCATAAGCAAACAGAGCAGACCCTGATCAGACAGCTCCTATAGGAGCCGTTTGCTCTGGGTCTGCTCTGTTTGCAGATGCGTCAAAATGCGCTTACATAAGGGAAAGGGTAACCGGTTAAACCCTGTTTGAATTTCTGATAATAGTTCTGTAATGAAATGCAAAAATTTATTTTAGAATGTTAAAATTGAGGAAAACGATTATTTTGCAACAGCTTATAAAGGTTACAGAGTGCGTTATACCAGTTAAGAGCTCATTCCTTATTATGTAGCCAATGATAGTAATTAAACATTTTTTCAGCAATATGCATGCAGTTATCCCCCTACCTCATTAACTTTAATGAAAGAGATACTGACTGTATGCATATTAATGAGCTGAATTTATTTACATAATTGCATAGTGAACAAGATAATATGTAACAATGACAAACTCTGTATAATTCCAGATACAAACAGAGCTGACCCTGATCAGACGGCTTCTACAGGAGCCGTTTGATCTGGGTCTGTTTTGTTTGCAAAGGCGCCAAAAGGTGTTTGTATGGGAACAACGTTTATACAAAATTGTGCTGAAACAAACATGGCGACTGCTTGCTATTAAATTAAATCCATACACATATCATAAGGAACAATAAACCCTTTATGTAGCGACCATGTACTGATTAAATATAGGTGTCTTAAAACGGGGGTACTTGATTAAAGTGGGCGGGGCAGATACATTAAACTCCTTTTGGAGCTTTTAGTATTATTTTTATCCTGCATTAAGCTACTACCTGCCTTGAAGACCCATAATTAGACTTCTGTTTTACGGTTGCTGGGGTTAGGTTTTACTGTACACGAACGCCCAGGACCAATGAAGTAACAGCTGCGGTGGATTTATACATACCAATTTGATTTTCGCTTTTGTTTACATAATTAAAAGATTGTCAGATGTGTTATAATATTGATCGAAATCGATTATTATTCTAAGAATGTCTTATAGTAGGATGATAACATTATCGACTTGTTTATGTTAAATTGTTAGCATTCAAGTGCGACTGGAATTTAAATGACATATACAGATATCTGTATAGCGATGTACGTGACGATATAGTACAAATCGTTCAATATATTGCTAGAAAATGACCGTCATTACAACATTGAAAGACGTCAAAGAACACGACAGGTAGTAAAGGAGGAAACTATTTCATTTAACCCCTTGAATGCTGGTTTTTCAAAATGGAATGATCTATAATTTATTAACAATAGAACACATTAAGTTTGAAAAGATATAATTTGCAAGAGGATTTTGAATTACAAACAGCGCAGATCCTGATCATAGGGTTCATAGAGGAGTCATCTTATGTGGGTCTCCACTATTTGCAAATGTATGTACACTTATTTCCTGTAATCAACGGGTTTAAATCCTGGTCATCGAGTGTAGCCCTTATTAGACTGGGTCCTAGTAGTGGTTACCGTAGCATCCCCCCCTAGACTTTTTTTCATGGGTACCAAATTGTTCGTTGGGGTCCTCAGAACACATTTTGAGCATGCCCCCAAAAATAAGTTTGTCCCAGCTATGTTTTATTTAACGGTTTCCATGGTAACCCGAGGTAATTTTCGAAACTACCTTGGTTCAGAAAATGCGCCATAACTTTGTTTTTAGAAGCAATAGAAGGACAAAACAAGTACCAAAGTAAAGCAGAGACATATAGCTTGAATATGATATATGATTTTATTAATATTCATAAATGCATTCTTATGAATATTAATGAGGAAGTAAAAAATGTGATTTTTTTTAGAAAAAAGGAGTTTGTTGTTTAGTCTGAGAGGCTTATTAATGCACAGAAATTATTGAATTTAGGTTTAAATTGTTCGTTGAAGTCCTCAGAACACATTACGAGTGGTCCCCCAAATAATGTTGTCCCATCTATGTTTTATTAAACGGTTTCCATGGTAACCCGAGGTAAATTCCGAAACATCCTTGGTTCAGAAAATGCGTAATAACTTTGCTTGTAGAGGTAATAGAAGGACAAAACAAGTACCACAGTAAAGCAGAGACATATAGCTTGAATATGGTATATGATTTAATCAATATTCATAAATGCGTTCTTATGAATATTCATGAGAATGTAAAAAAATGCGTTTTTTAGAAAAAGGAGCTTGTTGTTAGGTCTGATAGGCTTATTAATGCACATAAATTATTGAATTCAGGTTTAAATTGTTTGTTTGGGTCATCAGAACACATTTTAAGCATTCCCCCAAAGTAATTTTGTCCCATCTATGTTTTATTGAACGGTTTCCATGGTAACGCGAGGAGGTAAATTTCGAAACATCATTGGTTCAGAAAATGCATAATAACTTTGCTTTTAGAGGCAATAGAAGGACAAAACAAAAACCAAAGTAAAGCAGAGACATATATCTTGATTATGATATAAAATTTTAATAATATTCATATATGATTGCTTATGAATATTAATGAGGAAGTATAAAAATCCGCTTTTTTTAGAAAAATGAGTTTTTTGTTTAGTCTTAGAGGCATATTAATGCACAAAAATTATTGCATTCAGGTTTAAATTGTTCGTTGGGGTCATCAGAACACTTTTTGAGCATTCTCCCAAAATAATTGTGCCTCAGCTATGTTTTATTAAACGGTTTTCGTGGTAACCCGAGGTAAATTTCGAAACTATCTTGATTAAGAAAATGCTTCATAACTTTGCTTTTAGAGACAATAGAAGGACAAAACAAGAACCAACGTAAAGTAGAGACATATAGCTTGAATACGATATGTAATTCTATTAATACATATAATGCATTCTTATAATGCATTCTTATGAATATTAATGGGGAAGTAAAAAATGCGTTTTTAGTTTGACGAGTTTGTTTTTAGTCTGAGAGGCCTAATAATATACAAATAGTTATTGAATTCAGATTTAAATGTTTTAATAACAACATACAAATAAAGAAAAACATCTTTGGTTTATGTAATATTTCTAAAACATGTATATTTAAGATAATTTGCATATAACGTGCGTAAATGATTAAGCAATTTAACATAAGCCCTATATTTAGCATTGTTTCGAGTGTACTATCTTTTCTATTATTTATTTTACGTAAAATACCAGAACAACAAACATTGACAAGAGCAGAGGGTCATTACTTTGGGTTCTTGAATATTAATGCATATTTATGAATATTAATGAGATGTAAAATAAACACACTTGAATGAGCTGTCTTTTTATCTGAGATTATTTTAGTTAACCAGGATAGAGCTTGATACTGACTGAAACAGCGATATTGATGTTCATGTATATAAATATGTAGATAATGAATATTATTTCAAAATCATGAATATTAATGAGAATGTAAACTGTTGTAGGAAATTAGTTTTTCTATTATATTGCAATATACATGTATGTGAACAACACATTTCTTGTAAGAAATTACAGCAGAGGAATTGAGCCTCATGTATGTTTTATGAAGAATATTACTGTTATGGGTGTTTTGCAATGCAATAGAAAATATATAGCATCTCGACTGTAATCATCAGCTTATGTTTACCCATATTAGCCTTGCGTGACTTCTAACTTACTCGCGATGTCTTATGCATTTGCTTGATTATTTACCACAGCATGCCAGAGCAACGCAAGGCTTCTTGTGAGCATTTCGCGACAGGCTGGACAACTCATTAAGTGATTCTGGCCTGCTGTGGATGCTCCGAGTCAGCTCCCTGTCCAGTTTCATCCCTCTGGACAGGGGAGACGTGGGAGCTTGCTGCCCGACGGAAGAAGTATGCTTCTCTTTGGTCAGCGACTCCCTCGCAACAGACAAATCACTGTCCTCTAAAGCTCAGAAGAAGCCTGCTTCTTCTTTAAAATCTCTATCGTCAACAGCCCCTGTGGTTCAGTCGATTCCCCAGTTGTTAGTTGCAGATCGGCACCCAACTGCTGGCCCGGGCGCGGGTTCCCCGTTTACCACTTGAATGGTACCCTTTTTTCTGGTCCCAGGTACTATTGTTGCCAGGTCTCCCGGTCCGCTTGTTGTGTGAAGAGTTTTGCCTGGTCCCGCTGAATCTAGGCCCACTTATCCGTCACCGGTCCGCGGTGTCCTGGCGTTAGTGCTTCCGTTTCATGACATCACCAGCAGACCGGTCTACCGAGCCCCCGCCCAAAGATGTCACTGTGTATTCTTTGGCCCTGTGTCCTAAGTTTGCTCTCCAACGGTCCTCCGGTGGCCCGGTCTCGTCCTTTGGACCAGGAAACCGAAGTCCAATCTTTTCTACAGGGCATTCTGTCTCTACACCGCATTATAGTGGTGAAAGTCAACAGGAAGCTGCTCTGGCTAAGTCTAGACGTTCTTGATCGTATAGACCCTGCAATTACTCTTCATCTTCTGAGTACACCTCGGACTCCCCAGCCCCAATCCCACCCACACCGTAGGAGGCGTAAAAACCTTCTTATTCTTCTAGTGGGAACCGGCACTCGCACCGCTCTCATCGCAGATCGAGGTCTTACCATTACTCTTCTATGCGAAGACATCGCTCTGCCTCCTCAGATTCGCCGGCTGGTCGCTGTCGATAGCCGACACTCATTCTGGGAATCAGCAAGCTTCACCTAGAGGGAGAATAACTCTCACGCGAACCCACAGTCCACACTTCTATGTCTGTGGCGGGTCCCACTCTTCCCGGGTGCTGCCATCCATGGCGTTCACCAGGGCGGATTCTGAGGGAAAGCAGGAAGACACTTTGTCCTAGGGATGGTCCTATTTTTTAAGGGAATCAGACTTTGTGGAAGCATCCCACTCAGATTTAGACGGGACTTAGTCCTCTTTTTCTTTAGATGATTCTGAACATCAATATTTTCTATTGAGAATGCGTGTGAAGATTGTTTTAGAATCATCCCACCCTCTGTCTGCCCTAGACCCCCGAATCCTATTCACAGGGGTCCTATATCCTCTTCCGTACTAGTGTCAGTCGAAAAAGTGGACCTCCCTAACCTAATTAAGTCTAGGGAGTCTCTTTCTCCTTCCACGGGACTTCTTTCCCGTTTGCCTGACCTGGACGAAGATTTTTGTGCCAGCCCGGCAACTGGGTGGATCATGTCCGCTAAACTCTTACGGACAAGGGTTCCCTGGGTATCTCTTAGGCCTCCGGTTTCAAATGAAAATCGACCTGGGATGTTTTATCAGATCCGCTCACTTGATTCCGACAGCCCCAGGGGCGGGCATTAGGCCCCCCTTCTCTCTCTCTCTCTCTCTCTCTCTCTCTCTCTCTCTCTCTCGCTCTCTCTCTCTCTCTCATTCACTTCTTTAGCACCGGCAGTTGCATCCAACAGATGGGATTCGCTTCAAACATTGACGTATTATCATTGACGTACGTATTATCATCGATATTTAAGACAGGTGACAGCTTAATGCATGGTGAAAGTCATGCAGAAAGCTCATAGTGCAGCTTTCTGCATGACTTTCACCATGCATTAAGAAGTCACCTGCCTAAAAGGGTCTTAATGCTTCTATAAAGAAAATTCGAATAATCGAGATTTTACCGTATACTCAAAATAATACTAAATACAATGCTCATAGAAAATTGCTTATTCATATACGTACATTATATGCAAATAAGCTGAAATACGCATGCTTTATAGAAATATTACCTGAAACAAAGATGGTTTATTTTCCTTCACATGAAAACATTCAAACATGAATTCAATAACTCTTGTTTATTAATAGGCATCTCAGACTAGACAATAAACTCCTTTTTCTAAACAAAAATCGGATTGTTTTACTTCCTCATTAATATTCATAAGAATACATTTATGAAAATTAGTTCAATTACATATCATATTCAAGTTATATGTCTTTGCTTTATTCAGGTTCTTGTTTTGTCCTTCTTTCGCCTCTAAAAGCAAAGTTATGACGCATTTGTTTAACCATGGATGTTTCGAAATTTACCTCGGGTTACCATGGAAACCGTTAAAAACATAGTTTGGATACAATTATTTTGGGGAATGTTCAAGTGGTGTTCTGATGACCCCAACGAACAATTTAAACCTGAAATCAATAATTTTTGTGCATTAATAGGCCTCTAAGACTAAACAAAAAACTCATTTTTCTAAAAAAGCGGATTTTTATACTTCCTCATTAATATTCATAAGCAATCATATATGAATATTATTAAAATTTTATATCATAATCAAGATATATGTCTCTGCTTTACTTTGGGTTTTGTTTTGTCCTTCTATTGCCTCTAAAAGCAAAGTTATTATGCATTTTCTGAACCAATGATGTTTCGAAATTTACCTCCTCGCGTTACCATGGAAACCGTTCAATAAAACATAGATGGGACAAAATTACTTTGGGGGAATGCTTAAAATGTGTTCTGATGACCCAAACAAACAATTTAAACCTGAATTCAATAATGTGTGTGCATTAATAGCCTATCAGACCTAACAACAAGCTCCTTTTTCTAAAAAACGCATTTTTTTACATTCTCATGAATATTCATAAGAACGCATTTATGAATATTGATTAAATCTATACCATATTCAAGCTATATGTCTCTGCTTTACTTTGGTACTTGTTTTGTCCTTCTATTACCTCTACAAGCAAAGTTATTACGCATTTTCTGAACCAAGGATGTTTCGGAATTTACCTCGGGTTACCATGGAAACCGTTTAATAAAACATAGATGGGACAAAGTTATTTAGGGAAATACTCGTAATGTGTTCTGAGGACTCCAACGAACAATTTAAACCTAAATTCGATAATTTCTGTGCATTAATAAGCCTCTCAGACTAAACAACAAACTCCCTTTTTCTAAAAAAATCACATTTTTTACTTCCTCATTAATATTCATAAGAATGCATTTATGAATATTAATAAAATCATATATCATATTCAAGCTATATGTCTCTGCTTTACTTTGGTACTTGTTTTGTCCTTCTATTGCTTCTAAAAACAAAGTTATTGCGCAATTTCTGAACCAAGGTAGTTTCGAAAATTACCTCGGGTTACCATGGAAACCGTTAAATAAAACATAGCTGGGACAAACTTATTTTTGGGGGCATGCTCAAAATGTGTTCTGAGGACCCCAACGAACAATTTGGTACCCATGAAAAAAAGTCATGGGGGGATGCTACGGTAACCACTACTAGGACCCAGCCTATATGGAATTGGGTCTCTGCTCTCGCGCTAAAACCTTTCGTAAACAAGACATTATCGCGCAGATAGTATCTTTTAAATGGTATTGTGAAAGTCGGCGTGTCATTATGTACTTAAAGCGACATCCACTGCTCGACCTATTGTTACGGCAATTAGCAATTTATGACGGCACTATGTACGGTAACGTGAGAACAACACCAGCGTGCAATAAACACTCCAATCTCACAGCATGAACGTGAAAATGAAGTGTAAGGATATACGTAACAGAGGCTTATTATAACACCACGTGGAATAACTGATAAAGCTGCAGATTCATTTATTGACAGAATCTGTTACACTAAGCGATACTTATGTGCGTGCCATGATAGCATTGGAGTGAAATTTGAGGAATTTATCTGCAGTATATGCAATAATATATAAGTGAAAATCTACGTTCTTCAAAAACTAAGACAGTAAATTCCCTCTAATGCAACCACCAAATGAGGTCTCATCCCTAATCATAAAGGCAACTGGTAGCTCAGAGCATTACAGAGACTATGCAAAAATCTCCTACAGGAGCTTTCTGTATTACTGTCACCCTGCTTCAAGCTACCACCTGCTACTAACGACACCTGTTTTGATTCAGTGAGTGGTCGCTTTAGAGGCGTTTAACTGTACTTGATCAAATAATGAAATCAATTTATTAATTTGAAGCTGTGGAAGGTAATTGTGATACATCTACACATATCTGTAATAAGTATGAGTCGGAGTAGAATTTCATGTTGTAACACCTTCATCATGACCGGTCGCGATGTTGGACTATTTTTACGCGCGGATTCATAGTGAAGTATGTAAATATAAATAAACATTTTATTGTCTGGGTATTGAAACGCAAACGTTTAAGTATTGAACCTGATGAATATTCATGTAAGAGATAATGGCTGTATGAATATTTATTAGCTGATATTTTTATAATGACATATAGAGACAGGACATTTTGGTCATGGCAAAATCTATAATACTATATAAGCAGACAGAGCAGACCGTGGCCATATGGCTCCTATGGGAGCCGTCTGATCTGGGTTAGCGTGCAAAGATGTTAAAAAGCGTCTTTTGAGGAAAAGGGTTAAGTCGATTAACGGCGAGTAAATATATGATTTCGTCACCAAACAGCGAATAACTAGTGGGCCCATATAACCAAGACTTAGCTCTTTTCCTGCTAACTATTCCTGGTAGTCTCCACCCATTATGAACATTAATCAACTGATTGTATAACAAGTGAATATATTTTGCTATGATAAGATACTGTAGAACCGTCCTAAGCCGCCATTCATTTATTAAACATATGAGTCTTAAACGCAAGTGGTTGCTTAATGCAGGACTATTATATATGATCCTTATTGCATTACATTTGACCTGCATTAAGCTACCACCTGCCTTAACAGACCATCGATCAGACCTCTTGTTGATAGCCGCTTGGCTTAATACAGGTTATACTGTAGGATATAAGCTAGCAGAACAAACCCTTATCAGACAGCTCCTACAGGAGTTATATATTTATTGTGTACGAATACTTTCAGTCACAGTTAGTGGGTTATTTAAATTAAGGTGCACATTTTAAGACAAAATATAAATAAATGATAACCAACAAAATCTGCAATGAAACTGACAAGGAATATGATGAGATTACATCATTCAAAGGGTTAGTAAAACATGACTTGGGTCATAGGAATTGAAATATCTAGTCCTGGCATGCCTCTTAAGTATAATCGTTTAGTTTCCTAGTTAAACTAACTTCTAAATTGGCTTAGTAGATTAGCACTCGGTCTGTTTAACCATTTCCCTTATGCAAGCTCATTTTCACGCATTTGCAAACAGAGTAGACCCAGATCAGACGGCTCCTTTAGGAGCCGTCTGACCAGGGTCTGCTCTGTTTGCTTATGGTGTAATAAAGATATGATTCTACAGTTTCTGTCTGAGCCAAAACGTCCTGTGTTCATATGCCATTATAAAAAAATAATCTTATTGATATTCATATTATGTCTTACATGGATATACAACGGGGAAAGGGTTAACCATTAGACTGCTTCTTGTTAAATAAATGGTTTTCAAATTTATAACTATTAAGGGTTAAACATGAGTTCACTAGTGTCTTGGAATCTGGTCAGAATCCATAATGTTTACACAAATATGTTGAATATGTAACTGTAGTCAAACAAGTGGGTAGATGTTCGATGTGTGACTCAGGTCAAACTAGTGGGTAAATGTTCGATGTATGACTCTAGTCAAACTAGCGGGTCAATGTTAGATATGTGACTCTAGTCAAACTGGTGGGCAAATGTTCGATATATGTATCTAGTCAAACTAATGAATGGGTAAATGTTCGATACACGACTCTAGTCAAACGTGTGGGTAAATGTTCATTATTCACATCAGAAACAACGACTACATCAATATTAATTAGTTCAACTTTTGTAATGGCATTTGCGCACACAGATAACTTTGGTAAAGTCGGAAACTGTTGTATCAAACCTTTTTATTATTTCATAAGAAAACAGAACAGATCATGCGCCGTCTGATCTGGGTTACCCTTTATTTGCAAAGACGTTAAAAGCGTCCCTTTGAGGGAAAGGGTTAAGTCGATTAATGGCGAGTGAACATACGATTTCGTTATCAAACAGTCAGTAACTAGTGGGCTCTTTTAACCAAGACTTAGCTCTTTTTCATTGTTTACGGGCCTACTCTGTTTGCAAATGCGTGAAAAGGCGCCTGTATTCGATAAAGGGTTAAAGTAAGAATAATTCATTCAGAATAACTACACTCTCGTTAATATTGTGAGATTAAGGAATTTCAATAAACTTAAGAATATTCCTAGTTTCCCATAAGAAGCTTAACCCATTCCCTAATAGGCTATTTTAGACCCAACCTCTTTGAATAAATCTACCGAAAAGGAGCATTTACTAGAGAAAAGGAAAATACTGGAATTGTGTAGTATGGAAACAATTGTGATAAATAGAGCATTTGCTCCTATGGAGCAAATGCTCTATTTATCGCAATGGTTTTAAGAAGTGACTATGGCAGAGGCGTAGAATGATGTATTTATGGAGGAAAGAGTTAATAAAACACTGGTCCTAGTAGTATATTTGCCATGGTAAAGCATTCTCTTATTCAAATACTATAATAACTGTGCAAACAGTCATTATTTCTTACGTAACTACTAATAAGGCAAAGCGTCAAATACGAACCTGTTGGAACGAGTGAAAAGTTAATCTGCAGATTAAAGGTTAAGTGACGATATCTTTTGACTCAGGGTAAAATCCATTCGACATGGAATATGACAGGTCGAATTAGGTCTCCATAGACCGTACGGGTGTTCACTCTTCTCCCGCTGTCCACAACCTAACCCGTATTTGCAAACAGATTGGATCCAGATCAGACGCTGAGTAACTCGGCGTCTCAACAGTATCCACACTATTTGAGACTCGGTCAATAGTTTAACAAAAGCTTAATTGAATGGGACGTAGTGAAAATTGAACATATTCAAATTTAAGCAGACGGTATTTTTCACGGTAGCATGAGGGTTAACAGGCGAGTTAATCAACCTAATTATCTACTTTTGTGACCATAAAACAAGTGTAGGTAAAAGCCATTAACTGGCTGGTCGCGTTTACTCTGAGCGATAAACTCACCGGGGTAGATCTATTTATCAATATGTAGCTACGACATGGTGTAACGATATTAGTGAGATTAAGATATATTTTCACGTTATTAGTGTGACACATATTGAACAGAATGGCATCTTACTCTGGATTATATGGCGGAAATTGGATGTATGAGTTAGATGGTAGATCTAACAAGAATAGAGCTTATAGGAGAAAGAGTCTAGTGAGTTTAAATGGTGCTAAAGAAGGTTATGAAAGAAAAGTGTGTTCAAGTGTCAATTTCAATAAAGAAGTTCGGAATTCACCTGGCGTTCCTAATGGCAATGGAAGTTTAACTGGATCAGATGCTGCTCTGTCTCAAGAAAAGGGCTCTCCTGTCAAAGTGCGGAAATACGAGAAAGAGCAAGTTCGTGCCGTTGGGTATCGGATACAGAATGACGTCAGAACGTGCAAATCGACGTCAGAAATGGACGACGGCGCCACATTGACGATACCTAAAGTGAATAATTTGGCGAGAAACAACACAAGCGTACAATATTGGTCTCCACAGTTGCTACGATCTCCTAGAACTCGCTCAAACAGCGGTTCCTTTACTTCCATGAGAAGTACCTCTTCTGTATCACACACACCCAGTTCATCAGGCTCGCTGACTGGAGGGAAAGATGATTCTGACTGCGACAGTGACGTCTTTGTGGACCCAAACACACGAATGGTGTCATCAAACGGACTGGACAGAAATGAACGTAACCCTGAGCATCGAACCGAAAGCAGATCTAGTGATAGTTCATCGGATGTTAAACTCACTGTTAAACTTGTTAAGAAGAAAGTGAGAACTATTCAAAATCAGGCCCATAGGCGTTTGCTTGAACAATGGATGGAGGGCAAGCTAAAGGCTCAAGGTAAGTAGATCCCAGATACCAAGATCTTTGTTATAGACATTGGTAACATGTAGATGGTAGACACAAGAGATACCAAGGTCTTTGTTATAGACATTGGTTACATGTAGATGGTAGACACAAGAGATACCAAGGTCTTTGTTATAGACATTGGCTATGTGTACAAGAGATACCAAGGTCTTTGTTATAGACATTGGTACTGTGTATAGGTGGTAGACACAAGAGATACCAAGGTATTTGTTATAGACATTGGTTATGTGTATAGATGGTAGACACAAGAGATACCAAGGTCTTTGTTATAGACATTGGTTATGTGTATAGGTGGTAGACACAAGAGATACCAAGGTCTTTGTTATAGACATTGGTTACGTGTACAAGAGATACCAAGGTCTTTGTTATAGACATTGGTACTGTGTATAGGTGGTAGACACAAGAGATACCAAGGTCTTTGTTATAGACATTGTTTACGTGTAGATGATAGACACAAGAGATACCAAGGTCTTTGTTATAGACATTGTTTACGTGTAGATGATAGACACAAGAGATACCAATATCTTTGTTATATACATTGGGTACATGTAGATGGTAGATACATGAGATACCAATGTCTTATAGACACTGCTTACATGTACAGATGGTAGGTACAAGAGATACCAAGATATTTGTTATAAACATTTTTCAAATGTATATGGTAGATACAAGCGATACCAATGTCTGAGCCATAGTCTGTGCCATAGCCTAATTGTCTGATGTTGTGCATAATGCCACCACTAAGATTCAGCTTATTGATATTCATACTTTCAGTTTTTCGTACATGATTATTCATGGTTTAAAGGGTTAAACAGACGATCAGAGTGTATTACGTTGTCATCGACCCTACTGGTATTTACAAACAGTTTGGATCCAGATGAGATGCCTAGTAACTGGCCGTTTTATCATGATCCAAACTATGTGACACTCGGTCAATAGTCTCAAAAACTTGTACGGCCGCAAGTAGTCAAAATGAACTATAACCAAATTTCAACAGACACTATTATGTTTTTTACGACGGGATAACGGTTAAGAGAATTTTGTGCCAACTTTCCTTATTCTAATGTCAACTTTCCTTATGATAGTGTCAACGTTACTAACTCTAGTGTCAACTTTTCTTATTCTAGTGTCAACTTTTCTTATGCTAGTGTCAACTGTCCTTATTCTAGTGTCAACTTTTCTTATGCTAGTGTCAACTGTCCTTATTCTAGTGTCAACTTTCCTTACTCTAGTGTCAACCTTCCGTATTCTAGTGTCAACCTCTCTTATTCCAGTGTCAATCTCCCTTATTGTAGTGTCAGTCTTTCTTATTCCTTTGTCAACCTTCCATATTCCAGTGTTCACCATCATTATTTTAGTGCCATTCCATTGTTTGCTAGTCTCTGTCAACCTTCCTTACTTTAATTTGAACCTTCCTTATTCCAATGTCAACCTTCCTGACTCTAGTGTCAATCTTCATTACTATAGTGTCAACCTTTCATATTCTAGTTCCAGCCTTCTTATTCTACCGTCAAGGGTCAACGTTTCTGATTCTATTGTATCGTCTCTGGCATGAACTTTAAGTAAAACACGAGATGGTGGTTAGTTATTCCATGGGCTGTTTTTAGCGTGTGGCACACTTCTTCGAATGTTACATCATCTACTAAACAGGTGTCAATACATACGCTGTATCCACCTTTACACCGGTGTAAAAACAAACCTGACCACGTAAATATGGACTAGGTGATTACAAAGTCACTAGTAAATGCTGCAGCGCTGTAAAATCCAAAGTTCGAGTAACCCTTTACTCCTTAAATATGCCTTTCTACGCATCTGTAAACAGAGTAGACCCCGATCAACCGGCTCCTATAGATAGGAGCCGTCTGACCAGGGTCTGCTCTGTTTGTTTGCTTATGACATAATATACTCGTAGATATGATTCTACACGTTCTGCCATGGCTAAATGTTCAGGTCAACCGTTCTAAAGTATCAAGTCAACATTTCTAATTCTTACACCAATGTTTCTCAATCAAGGCTAACTATATCTATTTCGAGTAAATCTGTTTGTGTTTACAGAATCGTGCATTTCCTGTTCTAGTAAGAAGTACGAAACATTGATTTTATGTATTGCAACCAGTGTAATACTAATTAAGCATTAAATCTCACCAGATATGCCTCGAGGTTATAATACCTTTTTTCAATTTGAGTTCATTCCTGAGCAGATTTTGAGATCCACACACAATCTGTTTAGTCAGACATTTGAGAATGAAATCGGATTTAACCCCTTACTCCATGAATATCCATGTAACAGATAATGCTACCATGTATATTATTAGATTAATTGTTATGTTAGCACATGGACACAGGAATGTTTGGCCATGACAGAAACTGTAGATTCATATCTATATTACATGAGCAAACAGAGCATAACCTGAACAGACGGCTCCTATAGGAACTGTCTGGTCTGGGTCTACCCTGTTTGCAAAGGTCCTAACACTGTTTGATGCCATGTGCATATCTTTGAACAGGACTGAAAGGGTTTAAATGCTAATGTTACTTTGTAAAAGTTAATGCGTAAAATGATGTTTGAACATAAACACTTAGAATACTGGAAACGAGTGTACTGGCACTTGCAAATTGCGTAGACCAATATCAAAGGATTCTTATAACCCTTTCCTCCATAGATACGCCTTTCTACGCCTCTGTAAATATCACCTATTGAAACCATTGTGATTAATAGAGCATTTGCTCCTATAGGAGCAAACGGTTTAAAAAACTACACAATTCTAAAATTTTCCTTTTCTCTAGTTAATGCTCCTTTTCGGTAGATTTATTCAAAGTGGTTGGATCTAAAAATAGCCTATTTGGGAATGGGCTAAAGTACGTAGCTCTATGGGTAGTGTACGCACGGTTTGCCTCTCAGAATCATCTCGCAAATTATACCCTTTCATGCTAAATGGAGTGTATCGTTTAAACAATGATGAACCAGTCCACTTTTGAAAATACAGCATTTAAAGGGTTACCCATTTAGAGAGGGTACGAGAGAAAAAAGTGTTACCGAAATGCAAATAAAGAGGAATCGCGGGGCAGTGCTAATGTCTCTGGTGTTTAATTGACCTGAAAATGACAAGTGTCTTGACCTGGCCGCAACATCAGTGTGAATATGGTTGAAATATTTAAAGCGCTCTCCTTTACTGATAAATTTAATTTCACCCTTAATGTCCTAGTGGAATGTTCCACCCAGTAGTTAAACACTGAGAACAGTTTTAACCCTTTGCTCCATAAACACACCCTTCTACACCTCTGCAAACAGAGTAGACAAAGATCAGACGACTCCTATAGGAGCCGTCTGATCAGGGTCAGCTCTATTTGCTTATGATATAATATAGATATGATCAAATAAAATAACAGAAGTCGACCTCCCGGTATGAATATACGGACCGTGAACATACTAATATATACCCTTTAAAGGCGAAGTCCCTTCATTCGACACGTTTCAAAAGTGTCTAAACTACAAACAAACTAATTTGTTTATATGCTGAAAAGAAGTATATCGCAAGAAAACCAATCGAATAAACACCGAAGAAGACAGAACTTTCACATGTTTGATATGTTATTCGGCAATGTATTAGTATTTATTTGGCTCGCGTTTTAGTTTCGTTAACTGTTCGACCAAGGCCGATAATATTTTGTTGTAGAACAAAAATTATAAGTGTCGATGAAAATGGTTTATTTTGTATCACAGGGGTATTTTCGATATAAGTTCAAATGGTTTATTTTGTATCACAGGGGTATTTTTCGATATAAGTTCAAATTGACAATCTTCATAATTATGATTGAACATAACAATTATTAAGTTTTATGACATTATTGAAAATATGTGTTCATTTCTTTGTAGGGACTTCCTCTTTAAAGTGATAGTCTCTACTTGCAACGTGTTTAAAAAATGCCTAATACACGTAGTTAAATAAACCATTTGTTTATGTACTGAAAAGAGGTATATCGCAAGGAAACCAATCGAATAAACACAAAAGAAGACAAAACTGTCATGTGTTTGATATCAAAGACCCGATGTTATTCGGCAATGTATTAGTATTTTTAATCGGGTTGCGTTTTAGTTTCGTTAATTGTTCGACAAAGGCCGATTATGCTTTGTTGTATATAGAACAAAAATATACGTATTGATGAAAAGGGGTGTTTATTGGATCCAGATTAGACGCCAAGTTACTCGGAGTTTTAGCAGGATCCAACTGTGTGTTGAAGCAGACAACAATTATTAATTATCCAGACGCAAAAATAGGGGGCCTACTGAATTTCTGAACATTGCTTTCGAGTGCATATAGATCTGTGTTTTACTGTTTTGTATATTGTATGAAATGCTTTTGTTCTAGGGCCTCAATGTAGGTTAGTCATTATGACTAATTGAGCTACCCTCGTTAAACAAAGTATTTAATTCATTCATTTCATTCGCTTAGTTTTATTGTTACTCATTTTTTTTAGTTTGCTCTTGAATGTTTTATCGTTTGTATGCTAGACATTATTTGTCTCCATTAATACAGAAAATCAGAGTGAATCAACCAGCTTTAATCTGGATGAGACGCTAATTGCTCTGGTGCTTCATCTTAAAAGCAACTGTTTGTACGGTATATCCGCTAAATAACACCTAGCGTTTTAAATAGCCTTTCATTTCGATTCCATGCATATGTACAATAGCTGGTGAATATACGTTACCACACATCGTCTGATCGTGGTTGGACCCAATGTCATTGCGATATCGGGCCAACTTTGCGCTGACGTCTTGTGGGATCTGGGTAAAACCTTGAAATATTATAGACCCTATACTAACCATTAAGTAAAACTTTAATTCTACCAGTAACCATATGTATCTTTAAAGATGTATGTAGCTTTTACTAGATTGTTTTTAATGTGCTTGTATATATGTTACTGTTGAGGGCCTCATGGAAGATTGATTTTATCAAATGAGTTCTCTCGTTAAATAAAGTCTTTATTATTATTATTATTATTTTGTATTACAGGGGCATTTTTCGATAAAAGTACAAAATGACAATCTTTCTTATACAGGGGCATTTTTCGATAAAAGTACAAATTGACAATCTTTCTTAATAATGATTGAACATAATAAATACCAAGTTTTATGATGCTATTGCCAGGAAATATGCGTTTATCGTAGGGACTTTCACTTTAACCCGTTGCTCCATAAATACGCATTACTACAACTTTGCAAACAGAGTAGACCCAGATCAGACGGCTCATGTAGGGGCCGTCTGATCAGGGTCTGCTCTATTTGCTTATGATATGATATACAGTGGTAAATACGCTATTCCTACCCATTTACCCGTTTTTCTACGCGTAAGAAACGGGTAGTGAACGGTTAACGAACGGTTAACGAACGGTCACGCGATAAACGGTTTACAGGCGTTAAACGCGTAAAGAAACGATTATACCAGAGAAGTTGCGGTAGGTGCATAAGTTTTCCGTTTCATGCGTTGATTTCGGATCTTATCGATGATAGCCGTTTTCAAAAAAGTCCGAATGAAACGGGTTAGCCAAAATAAGAATCGATTCGTCACTCAACGAACGTTTAGCGGTTCAATTCCGGCTAGTGTCGACGATTTGCTCATTTAGGTAAAGATATGTTCTTAAAATTTGTTTGTACAAAGCTATAATATCAGATATCCACTGTATATCAAACAAATGGATTGAAGAATTAGTTCTTTTTGAGTAGGTTTCTACATTTCAGATAAAAATCTGTCACAAAGTAAACCAACAAATTTTGGATCTAGAATGAAGAAACCTACTAAAGAATTCAGATCTATTCTATTTCTTAACCCTTTCCCATTTGAATATTTCTGTCAGAAAAAAAAATGACATCATGAGTATTTATTAGATCTTGCTGAATTTAACAACGGTATAAGTGCAAACGCCTTTTTGATATTTGTAGAAAATATAGTCAGGTCTATTAATTTATAATTTCATAAGCAGAGTGGGCCCTGATCCGACGGCCCCTACAAGAGTCTTCATGTCTAGGTTTACTCTGTTTGCAAAGGCGTTAGAGTGTTATATCCATGTGTATGTAATGGGATAAGCAAATAATACAGACCCAAGATCTAACGGCTTCCACGCGAGCAATCTGATATGAGCCTATTACGTTTTCGAAGGTGTTTTCATCATTATTAGGTAGATCTAAAGCGTTTTAAACAAAAAAACATATTTCATGCTCACATATAACTATGAAAACGTTCTTATTATTTTGTTACTTTGTGAAGATTAAACCTTTGTATGCCGAAATTTAAAAGTGGAATGGCCCATCATTGTTTAACTGTATATTCCATTCATTATTACCAGGCTTAAATTTGCTAGATGATTTTTAATTAGGCCTATGAAAATACTAGTGAAGACCCTGATCAACACCCTGATTTTGTGGCTATATTGTCTGTGTTTACACTGCTTTCAAATGTCAGTACTTTTGTTCCCGCATTCAAATATTTAAAAAATACTAACTATATAATTGTTATGAATGCATGAAAATAAATTGTCTTAGTTGAAGACTTTATTATTTATCCAGCCTAAATATACGATCAAAGCTGCCAGATGGTCAGTAAATCCCCCAGCTATTTTCTCAGCAGGGGGCAATCGTCTTGACAGTGATCACACCACTGCTTTCTTATCAACAAAGTTACGAACTATTACGTAACAGAAATACCAAATAATGTGCCCAATGGTCTAAAAGTATGATTTGTTAGTTTCTCCAAAAATACAAGAAAACTATGTTTTGAATAATTGTAGATCTATGGCTCAGCACAAAGTTAAATCCAAACGTTTTAGACCAATTTAAAATTTAGATTCATATAAATTCTAGTTTTAAAGATAGTTTACATTGATATGATCCAGATCTATTGTAGAATACTTCTACTATATCTGCTACGGTACGGTACGTACAGTAGCAAAAAAGACATTTTACAACACATAGATGAACGCAATGAGACTGTAGATCTATATTTTAATATAGATCTAGATCTAGCTAGATCTTATGGAAATGAAACGAGAATTAAAAGTTTAAATACTGTTAATCTTAATTTTACATATCAGGAGTGCCAAACAGGTAAATGAGAATGTCTCCCATTTCAAAGAAAGGCCATATCAAGGATTACCCCCCTTTCGTCCATAATTGCTCCCCTTTCATCCGGGCTCTTAAACGTTTAGGAAACGCGTTAAGAAACGCGTAAACAAACGGTTAGAAACCCGTTTAACGAAACGGCTAAGAAACGGTTAACGAACGGTTAGGTAACGCTTAAGAAACGCGTTAAGTGGGTAGGAATAGCGTATTTACCACTGTAGATATGATTCTACAGTTTCTGTCATGGCAAAATGTTTCTGTGTTTGTATGTCATTTTAAAAAGTAATATCAGTAAATATTCATGATGTCATTGATTTATGCATGAATATTCATGGAGTAAAGGGTTAAATATTTACTCAATGAATATTTAGTAAAAAATATTGACATTATGAATATTACATGTAATTGATGTTTTAACGTGACATCGTTACCAAGGAAATAGTTTACCATGACAGAAACTGTAGAATCATACCTATATTATTTCATAGGCAATCAGAGCAGACCCTGATCAGACGGTTCCTGCATGAACCCTCTTATCTGGGTCTACCCTGTCTGCAATGGCATGTAAGTGAAGGATTGATCTACATTTTCAAACGGTGCATCCTCCAGTAGGAGCCTACTGATCATGATCTAAACAGTTTAACATTCAAAATTATTGTCAGCAGAACTTTCCTTTCATAATAAATGAGTATTATTCAGGTGTGGTAGAATATTGGAAAATAAAATAAGATTAAAAATAATAATATCCAACACCAAGTGTTAAGGATTAACCCTTTACCTTATGAATATTTATACAAAACTTTACTCCCTCGTGAATATGACTATTTTTTTCTTATAATGGCACACGAACACATCCATTTGTGACCAAGACAGAAACTATATAATCATATCTGTATAGGATCCGCCGGATCCTGATCTGACGTCAAAATACGTCTCTTTGAAGTAAATTGTAACACTTACCAGCGTGCATTGCACAGCAGGTACTGCATTGCACAGCGGGTATTTAATATCCATGCCTCCAGCAGGGATAACATGCAATTTCACGAAACGTTCCCTACCTATGTTTTATTTGTATTTATTCATATTAATTTTATCTTATTAAAAAAACAAGAGCAAAAACACTTTAGAGTGCCTGTCTTCTTTATCGTGTGTAAACTATATTCATTGATCCTTCTCATGCACAGCGCCATCTGCCTGGCATTTACAAAGTGCTTGCATCCAGATGAGACGCCGAGTAATTCGACGTCCTATCACGATCCAAGCTGTTTGACAATCGTTCAGTACTTAGTAAAATTGAGCGACTCGAATAAATTTAACTTGTAACAGGTCACAGTTTAGCAGACTTTATTTTTCTGCATAAGAAGGGTTAATATCAAGATACGAATGAAATCTTAGATTACCTTTGTAGGCATATTGGATCCTAATGAGACGACGAGTGACTCATCGTCTGACTAAACATCCAAACTGACGCCCGAGTCATGTGTTTGGAATATTTGTATGGTTTGTAACTGCTTGGTTTTACGTCAGTATTTCGGTCATACTGCGACCCACAGTTGAGGCTAAATAATTGTCAGCCGAATACCATACAGCCAACCTAGGAGACTTCGTGTTTATTAGAGAAAATAATGTAGCTTATATTTTGAAATAGGGACAAGTATTGAGCAGGCGAAACTTTATTCGATATGCTAAGTATAAAAATAACTAATGAACATTTATACGTGAAATCATCACTTCATGAATATTATTTTTTATTTTCATAAAAGTTTCAAAGGAAGGTTTGGCTGTCTGATCTGGGTCCAATCTGTGAAAGAAGGGCGTGAAAGAACATTTCTGTAAATGGAATGGTTAAATATGCCCAATACAGTCAAACCTCTCTAAACAGGAATTCTAGAACAGAACAATTTAGCAACTTTCAGGCAGGTGGCTGCTTAATGCAGGGTAAAAGTCATGCAGAAAGCTCCTAGAGGAGCTCCTAGAGGAGCTTTCTGCATGACTTTCATCCTGCATAAGCTGCCACCTGTCTCCAAAATCGATATTTATACCAAATTTAACGTCCGGTTTAGAGAGTTTTCACTGTATTTCAAAATTCCACGCGTCAAGTCTCGGATAGCTGTATAAGGGTTAAATGAATCGGAACAAATGTTTATGTTGAACTTTAAGTGCTCGGAAATATAAATTGCCTTCATAACGAACACTTAACCCACATCTAAACAAACCAGTGCATACCAACACCCGATGTCAAACGAACATCGGAAAAGAACCCCTCGACCAAAATCAAATTTATTCAGTGTCAGAAGTCGGCCAGAAATGTAAATTAAATAATGGCAGTGTATTATGGACATGGATATAGCTTTATTGAATGAGAAATATTCTGTATCCCGGCTACATGAGACCATACTTAGGTTTCTATGTCACACATGCTCTTCGTTTGTATTGCGAATTGAACAGCGGCATGCTGTTGATAACCCCTTACTGCATGAATATTCACGGAGAAAATAATGACTTTATGAATGTTCATTAGCTGAATGTTTAACGTGTAATAATGGACAAGGGTATGTTTGACCCTGACAAAAAATGTACAATCACATTTATATAAGTCCATAAGCAATCAGAGCAGACCCCTACAGGCGCCATCTGATCTGGGTATACTGTAAATTTTGTTAACCCTTTCCCTGTTCTATGTTTATTACAGATTTCAATACCAACTGAATATTCATGGACAAAAAGGTTATTATGAAATATGGAAGGTGGAACATTGTAGCCATTTTAGAAAGTAAAGACACAGATCTTTGAAATTCTGTTAGCAAAAAGAGTAGACCCTGATCAGACGGCTCCTAGAGGAGCCGTCTGATCTGGATCTACTCTGTTTGCAGATGCGTGAAAACACGTTTATATGAGGGAAAGGGTTAAAAGGCGTCTCTATCAGGTAAATAGATAAAGAAGGCTTGTCACTTCACTTATCAGCTAGAATTCCTACGGTACAGTTCAACTGACAATAATACATCTGAAATGTTTGAATGAACTTAACCTTATACCCATTCTAATAGCGGATTCGTAACAACATAGTAAACATTTTGATCTACAGTAAAACCTCTCTAAACCGATCTTTTAGACAGGTGGCAGCTTAATGCAAGGTGAAAGACGTGCATAAAGCCCTTACTACAGGTGGCAGCTTAATGCTGGTTGAAAGTGATACAGAAAGCTCCAACAGGAGCTTTCTGTATGACTTTCACACTGCATTAAGCTGTCACATGTCTAAAATTAAAGACCTAAATTGTTCTGTCGTAATATTTTTATTTTAATAATATTTAGAGGGGTTCTATTGTATATGAAAAGGCGAACAGCTCATAAAATTGCAAACTGTTTGGCATTCTTATCGTAATGTTGAAAATACTTGATTTAACCTATTCACTCATAGACTACTTTAAGATCCAACCTCTTAGAATAAATCTATCGTAACTAGGGAAAAGGATAAATTTACAGAGGCGTAGAAAGGCGTATTTATTCAGGAAAGGGTTAAATAGACGACAGTTTGGGAAGAACACAATATCATTAATCCATTTATTCCCAATATCTTAACGATAAATCTGTCCATATCTTTTTGTCGAACCCATCCATTTCCATGTTGAGAGGACACAGTAAATGAAATATAATTATTTTAGTATAAGCCATTGACATCGATGGGTTCAGCAAACAGTGCATACCCTGACCCGAGTGCTCATTTAGTAACCCTTTGATCTAGGCCTACACGGTTTGCCTATGTCCTTTATAATATTAATTTGCAAATGCTACCCATACAAGTTACAACACATTTTCTTTGCGAGCATTGTAAATCCAGATCCAATATTCAATATGGGAAATGCAGTGTCATTCCAGGATCTGTTTTACGGACGGACATCCCAACAGATACCAGTTGATGAATGAAACTGGAAGTTGTAATCTTGATACGGATACCCTTTGGCGCCTGGGGGGGGGGGGGGGGGGAAGGGGGGGGGGAGAGAGAGAGACAACTGAGTAATCCTTGATCAGACGGGCCCGTCTAGGTGCTCTATTAGCTAATAAAATTATATAGACCTGATTATACAGTTTGTGACATGGCGATTATATATAATATCCTGTATTCATAAACTATTTAAAAAAATCAGCTAATACACATTTATCACATTTATCATGTCATTATTTCTTTAATGACTACTTATCAAGTAAAAGTTTTAAACCAGATTGCTTAACGTTTATCAATTTATCAAGTTAAGCGCGACACGACTGGTATTTGCAAACAGTTTGGGTCCAGATGAAGCGCGTATCTCGGTGTCTCATCAGGATCCACGCTGTTTGGTACTCAGTAGTTTCTTGAAAGCTAGATTTAGACAGACATAAAATTTTACATGATAAAGCCTGTTGCAATACGAACATACTCGTATATATCACACAGAAAGCTCATTTTTTCCCTACATTAACCTACTACATGTACCTGTAAGTTAACTCTTTCAATGCTGTATTGTAAAACGGACTATTCCAAATTTCAAACAAGTTACAGCGAATATTCAAAGATTGTTAAAGAAAAATGTCACATAACAAACAGTGCCTTAAGGTTTCTCGCAATGAAACGGTTAACTCACCTGTGGTGATGATTTATAAGGAATTTTTATTCTGTCTGTGTTCAGCGAGTAGCTCTTGTTTTGTCACTACTTTCTTCACTTTCCACAATTTCTTTCAGCGTGGTTGCTGATCTGATTCTACAGTTTGCACTTCTCTTGACACATTGTTAGTTTGTGGAATGACATTGGTAGTGTGTGGAAAGTCATTACTATAGTGTGTGGAACAAAGGTGCCCGACGCATACTTGGACTCACCCACGGAACCTCCTCCCCCCCCCCCCCCCCCCCCCAAAAAAAAAAAAATCAAAAAAAAATCTGATCGAAGTATGTAAAACTAGCCTAAAACTATCTATTTGAACCTTAAAACCACTCCGAAAAACCAGAAAAACACGACCCGGAAATTTTTTTCCTATCGGGTCTATATATGTATTGAAAGGTACCTAACTACGTCAGATCAGCGGCGGAAAATACAACAGTCATGTTTATCAAAGTCTTACAGCAAAGCCAATTCAACACCGATTTCAATCATTTTGGTCTTGATCCGTTCCAAATTCCATATGCTAAGCGGCACAATTAGTGCTTTCCTTAAATATTGCTCCATCTTGTCGCTGCAAGACCACGAATTTGAAAATACGCTAGAGCGAAACGATGTGACTCCCGCAAGGATGCATAGACATATATAGGGGGATCTGTATTCGTTAATCTTTTCAACAAAAACGCGAATTATGGTGAAACACTATCGAAAAACATTAAACTCACCGCAATTAAAACACCGCTTACTATTTCCAGTCTGCTACGAGGCGCCAGTTTTCCTTTTGAACGGATGCGACCATTTTGCTGTGACCCGGCTCACAAACTATTCGATATGCAAATTGACTACTACTTCCGGGCCACATCGAAATGGCCACCTCCGTTCAACACGAAAGTAGGAGAAAGAAAACCGGCGTCTCATAGCAGACTGGAAATAGCCAACAACGTTTTAACTGCGGTGAGTTGAATGTTTTTCGAATGTGTTTCAGCATAATTCGCGTTTTTGTTGAAATGTTTAACGAATACAGATCCCTATATACTTCTATGCATCCTGGCAGGAGTCACATCGTTTCGCTCTAGCGTATTTTCAAATTCGCGGTCTTGCATTGACAAGATGGAGCAATATTTAAGGAAAGCACTAATTGTGCCGCTTAGCATATGGAATTTGGAACGGATCAAGACCAAAATGATTGAAATCGGTGTTGAATTGGCTTTGCTGTAAGACTTTGATAAACATGACTGTTGTATTTTCCGCCGCTGATCTGACGTAGTTAGGTACCTTTCAATACATATATAGATCCGAAAGGAATTTTTTCCCCGGGTCCTGTTTTTCTTGTTTTATCGGAGTGGTTTAAGGTTCAAATAGATAGTTTTAGGCTAGTTTAACATAGATCTACTTCGATCACAATTTTTATATATTTTTTTTTTTGGGGGGGGGGGGGGGGGGGGGGGGCATGGGTGAGTCCAAGCATGCGTCGGGCACCTTTGGTGTGGAATAGTGCTACTGTAGGCTGTATCGTGATTCAGCTACCCTTGTTATCATCCAGTCACTCTACAAGGGCGTCATACCAGATTAGCCATGCAACAGTGTTGTTTGTTTCAATTATTGAAGTGATTGTTTCCATTTCTTTCCAAAACCAGATTACAGTAGAATCTGTCCTAAGTGTCCAGTCCTTTCTTGAACACAGCAGTCTTAAAAACAGGTGGTTGCTTACTGCAGGTTACAAGTAACGCAGAGAGCTCATATACAGGAGCTTTCTACATTACTTTTGACCTGCATTAAACTACCATCTGCCTTACAGACCCTCAGTTACACCTCTACTTATGATCGCTTAAGACATGCTGTACTGTAGTATGTCAATCCGTTTGGATCTTATTGCGATCCAGAGTTACCCGTCGTCTCATATTGATCTAAACTGTTAAGTTTCATCCGTTCTGTGTTTGGTTTGTTTGGTAGTTTAAAACATAAGCTATATACATTTCTATTTTTACAAATACAGTGAAACCTCATTAACTCGAAGTTTTAACAAAGAGTTTAGAACTTTTAAGGCAGATGGCTGCTTAATACAGGTTGTACGTCATGCAGAAAACTTATAGAGTAGCTATCTGCATGACCTTCACCCTGCATTAAGCTGCATTAAGAGACCAGTATACTACTTGCTTTAGAGCTCAAGTTAACGAACATTTACGGTATATGTACAGCATATAAATTTAGTGTCAAACACGTTTGTTTCAGATATGACTCCAAACAGGATCCAAACTGCTTGTATCAGTACCCACAGCTTCGTTATTGGCAGCGAAAGAGTTAAATTCTCGTGCGACATTAGATATAATTTATGGCTCAATACACATTGGAAGATATTTATCAGCAGACTATCGCAAGGCTAATGTATCAAACCTGGAGTTTGCTATTGCGATAAAACCCTATTTAGAAACATCAATTTATCATCGTCTGAATTCAACAGATAGGGGCTTTACGCATTTAGGTGCTTCTATTTGTGTCATGACATGCTATAAATGATGCGTTAAATGCTTTTAAAATTGAACTTTAAATTTATTTCATCAATTGATGTCACAATTGATGATAAAGAGTCAAGTCACGAGAAAATGTACATCCGGGACATTAGCGTTGCACTAGGTGTTTGATCAATGAAAGAAAGAAAGAAAGAAAGAGAAAGAAAGAAAGAGAGAGAGCCAGAGAGTCAGAGAAAAAAGAGAGATACAGGCAGGTAGGAAGGATATCGCATTTGCAAGCAGAGTAGACCCAGATCAGACGGCTCCTATATAGGAACCGTTTGATCAGGGTCTACTCTGTTTGCTAATGGAATTTGATATATCGGTTTCTTTAGTTTCTAAAATGGCTACAATGTTCCACCTTCTATGCTTTATTAGAACTATTTTATCCATGAATATTCAGTAGGTATTGAAATTTGGATTAAATATAGAACAGGTAAAGGGTTACGGGAGACAGCGACTTTAATTTGTATTGCCCATGGTGTGTAGATAAAGATGGTCTGTGTACAGTGCTCCCTCTCTACAACGACACCCTTTGGGATACGAATATTGTATGTGCTGTTCAGAGGGTGTTGTTATAGGGAGGGAAAATCAAACATAATTAGCTTGTTTGCAGATCCCCAGATAAGGTGTATTTCGAGAACTAAAACCGTTATGCCTCTATCAAACCCTATGTGGTGACCACTCTTTAGAATCGTCACAAAGTGACGATTCTAAAGAGTGGTCACAACATAGGGTTTGATGGAGGCATAACGAAAATACGATGGAAAAAGGTTGTTTCTAGAGCCTTGTTGTTTCGGAAACAGTGACACGCGTTGTTGTAAGGAGGGAATCGTTATTGAGAGGGCCGTTGTAGGGAGGGAGCACTGTATTACTATTATAACAAGTGTATGGTGCTATTGCGTGCTGCACGTTCTTGGTTTATTATGGTAGCAGACATGTGATTACTTATAGCGTATTTCTTACACTGCTGCTTACTCATAGTTGGTGTGTTGCACACCAGTTTGGATCCAGATCAGACACTGATTAGCTCGCCGTCATTCAAATTTCGCATTGTCTGACATTGAAACTGTATAATCCATTTTATAACGAGACAAGTCACAATGGATATAATCTTTTTATTTGAAATGTTGACCAGTAGACCATTTGCAAACCATGTTAAAGAACAACCAACCTTGACTCACAATATGTGTATCAGGTTTAGATATCATTTGTATGAACATGCAGGCAATTATATTTCGTCTTTAAAAAATTATACAGTTAAACCTTTCTATAACGACCGCTGGATAGGGCTAATTCTGGGTTTCATCGATAGATCATAGCTTAACCCTTTCAAAGTAGAACGAAAGTAGTACAGAAAGCTCTTATCGGATTGTTCTGGCTTACTTTCATAAATGCATTAAGATGCAATTTGTTTTTTAACAAATTATTATTCAGTAACTGTTTCACAGCCGACGTCAAAATATACAACGACATACAGTGCTATCCAAGGATCAGGCCCCAATATACAACGACATACACAGTGCTATCCAAGGATCAGGCGCCGCCTTTTCAAGGGTCGTCTGATCAAAGATTCGCTGTTTATCTCTAGTTCTATATCTGCGGTTAAGATTCGCTGTTTATCTCTAATTCTATATCTGCGGTTTATTGCTTTGACATTTGCTTTTTATTTGTCTCAATTCTTCATTTTATCATAATGTGTTAACACAGCTGTGTGGCAGACGACACTTTGTGGTCGCTTCAAAGAGGATATACTGTACACTAATTTAGACATAACACTGTTCTCCAGTGAAAGGAGAAATCATGGACCCAAGATTATAAAACTTTTGAGTATGAGATCATTCTCAAGTATCCGACCAAGATGTATCAGATACTTGAGAATTGCCTCTATCTCAAGCAAAACGTTTTATAACCTTGGGACCAAATCTCCACAGTTACACTGGCGTGTTAAAGGCTTACATTTCCTTGGCATTTCCAAGTCTGTACACGCAAAGGAAGGGAGATGTCTAAATACAGCCGGTTCTGTACAAATTACAACTCCTAAGTCTTACACTTGGCGCACACAGAATAACGATTGTAGGTTGTACAAACTTGTCATCTGCTTCGTTATTACAATGGTTTTATTGAATTTCGTCAAAGTTACCATCGGCGAGGTGATCAATTTGGTTACTGGTTTTAAAGATGCTGAGTTACACGACATATTATCGTATAATGTGGATCCATACTAGTTGTATACAGTAGAACCTCTCTAAAGTGGTTATTTATTTATGAAAATAAGAGTCTTAAAACAGGTGGTTGCTTAATGCAGGGCAAGAGTAATGCAGAATGCTCATAAAGGAGTTTTTTGTATTACATTTGACCTGCATTAAGCTACCACCTGCCTTACAGATCATTAATTAGATATGGCCTCTTCTTGATGGCCGCTTATGAAGGTTCTACTGTAGACTGCTTTGTTTTCTAATGCTTTCTTCCTAGCTTTTCAGAGTTGAAATTCAGACTGAATTGAGTTGAATCATGAAAGAATAGTAGTATGATTTATTGACTTAATGTTTAGTACTTACTGCGTTCAGTTCTTGTATCTGTTGCAATTCTAAAAAGACGTAATTTGTCTTTTCGAAAATACATATATACACACTACACAATATACGAAGTTTATACAGAATTGCGCCCTGCTTGGCGTCATATCCTGATGCAACTGTCTGCATCTACCATCATGCAGTATACTGTGCAAGTACAGACAAACTTGTCTTGAACGACCATTAAACATAGGTAAACATGTAAGTCTGTGTCTTTAAGGCTGATGGAAACTTAATGCAGGACAATAGTGATGCAAACAGCTCCCATAGTCCCATAGGAGCCTGTTGCATTACTGTTACCGTGCATCAATCAACTGCTTTTCTTTTTAACATTCCTTTGTTCAATAAACACGTAGGCGCTTAAAACTGAGTTTACTGTAGTAATCAGTTCAAAGTGTCTTCGGTATCATTCTTTGCCAACAAGAGTAGGATAGTATTGCCAAAACGCATAACCCTGGTATTGTTGTAACAATGATATCTGTTTAACCAATTCCCTCATATTGACGCCTTTTCACGACTCTGTGAAAGTCACTTACTGAAACCATTGTGATAAATAGAGCATTTGCTCCCTAGGAGCAAACTATTAATGCTCTATTTATCACAATGGTTTCAAAACAACACAATTCTATTTTTTTCTTTTCTCTAGTAAATAGTCCTTTTCGATAGGTTTATTCAGAGGTAGTATCTAAAAATAGCCTATGAGGGAATGGGTTAAACTGTAATCAGTCTTATCCCTGATTCGTTCAAGCTTCTAAGGAACAGTAGAGCGAGTGTCAAACAGCTTGGTTCCTGATTAGACGCCGAGTTATTAGGAGTCTCATCTGGACACAAGCTATTTACGAATTTTCAGTCAGGTCTAACTTAACCAGTGTCCCTCGAATAGGGCATAGGCAAACCGTTTATACCTAGATCAGAGGGCTTCTTTTTAAGGAGCAGAATAGTCCTCTGATCAGGGTCTTCACTGTTTGCCAATGGCGTATTCCATCAACTATTTTATTTGCGGTGTAACCCCCCCCCCCCCTTCGACATGAACAATGGATGTGCTCAATGGTTAGGTCTGGACAGGCTTTCCTTAACCTATTCCCTCATAGGCTATTTTTAGATCCAACCTCTTTGAGAAAATCTACCCAAATGAGCATTTACCCGAGAAAAGGATTTTTTAGCATTTGGTAGTTTTTAAACCATTGTGATAAATAGAGCCTTTGCTCCTATGGAACACAATTAATGCTCTATTTATCACAATGGTTTCGAAAAGTGACTTTTAAAAAGGCGTAGAAAGGCGTATTTATAGAGGAAAGGGTCAAATAATATTGGAGTATATGAGCTAACAGGATAAGGGTTAATCTATGTTATATATAATGTTTTACTACATGTACATACCACACAATAAAACGGAAATATTGGCGACAGTTGTAGGCAATTATTATATTTTGCTCCCGGAAGTTTATGGCGATGTGATGTACAAATTTCGTAAAATGGGATAGACTTTGATAAACGTTCTGTCTTGTCAAGTAAGCTTCAACCCATTCCTTGATATATTGACGCCATTGACGTCTCTGTAATTGTCACATTTTGAAACCATTGTGAGAACTATAAGTCTATAGCATTTGCTCCTATCGGTTGAGCATGTCCACGGAGCGTACATTACATTTGGATTCAGCTACGCCCCTGTGACTTCGGCTGCTTTGACTTCGGAAAAGTCATCGAGTACATCCAGATTTTGCGACCGACTTGGTTCATACTATTATTCTAAGGTTGTACTTTTTTCTTCACCCAGTGTCTGTACCGTTTGTGTACATGAATGTGTGTAAGGTGTATATGTGTGGTATATGTGTTTGTATGTGCTCTTTGCTTGATTTGTGCTTCTGGTGTAGCGCATGTCATCTGACAGACTTTTGTTCTAATTTACATGACAATATGTCCACATGCATATATTAGAAGCGTGCCAAGTAATTATAATCTGCAAACAATGCTGTATGCTCAACCCTTTCTATCTTGAATTGTCAGAGTGGAATAGCCCACCAGTTTTAACTACACTCCTAATGAAAGGCTTAAACTTGCAAGATATTATTTTAATGAAAAACAATACGGACCCTGATCACAGTGTTCCTCTAATCTGTGTCTGCACTGTTTGCAAATGCGTGTCCCGGGGTGGGAAGGGTTAAACCTTTCAGAATGGACTCTCTATAAAGGTGGTTTAAACAGTTTGGCTGATGATGACATTTGAATGCCACACGTTCCGTCGACTTCGTCGGTGAAAGAGATAAAGGACACCAATATTAGTTTAAACATATTTTATTTCTGAAAGGTACATACATCCACTTATCACTATATTTGGAAAACGGATTGGATCGAAAACAATATGCTTATTAGGATCCTCTCCTTGATGCATTATATCTGCAATGGTGGACATTTTCTAACATAACATATGTTGTGTACAATTCAAACTAAACTACAAAAGGAACATATTACAAGAGTACATGAAAGAGTAGAAAAACAAGTTTTCGACAGACAACAGGATTACCGCCCGCGAAACTAGACCCGAATAAAGAGGGAATGAATAAACACAAAAGCATGATATAACGGTGGTTAACGGAAGTGCGTATGGCAATGGCTATCATTGCGCACAGAAAAGCTTAAAACGGTATTTACAGCAGAACTCAACTAAATTTCTTAGTTTAAAAAATGAATTGCCGTACTGCTTGAAAGATAAAAGTGATACTATGCATATCAATCGATGGATCGCCGTTGAGAAGGAGTGACAGGGTATATATTGCTGATTGCATGCAGTAATCGGGTACGCGGGATATGGCAGTTCGGACATATAAGGCAATAGTGTTCGGTACTTTCGATTTCACCATAAGAGCACAAAGGAAAAACAACAATATTTCTTTGAAACAAAGGGAGGTTTAATGAACTGCAGTTTGTTCTTAATCGGGTATGGTAAATTTGACCCTTGACTAATATTAACACATTCCCCCTAGTGACGCATTTTGGTGCCTGTGTAAGAGTCACAATTTGAAACCATTGTGATGGGAGAAAATGTTATATTTATCAAAATGGTTTCAAAACTACGCAATGCTAAAATATTCCTTATCTCTAGTAAATGCTCCTTTTCGGTAGATTTATTCAAAGAAATTGATTCTAACTATAGTCTAGAAGGGAATGGGTTAACTCATAAAGTGGTCGCTATAGAGTTCTACTGTACTAACCCATCACCGCGTAGGCTGTTAAACCCAACCGCTTTGAAGAGATCTGCTGAAATGGAGTATTTATCAGGAAAAAGGAGCATATTAGTGTTGTTTAGATTTAAAACCATTGTGACAAATAGAGTATTTTCTCCCATGGAGCAAATGCTTTTTATCACAATGGTTTCATATGAGGGAATGTGTTAAGGTGGAAATGACATCATCGATGGCATTCGTTATCTTGTTATTACGTGTAACAAGGGAAGATTGAAAAATCGAATATAACACGATGTATTACGATTTTTAAGTAATCGAATCGGTTTTATTTGCCGATAGCATGTTTAAAGATAGCATTAGTAATAACATTGCCTCGTTTCCGACCTCACGGGGATTTAAGTGTCGGCAAGATGGAACTGTTCACCAAATCTCCTAGACAGACTCTTGATAATGTTAATGAATGGAAATTGCGTTGTGGATCCCTACTGAAGAAAAACAAAAACCAGGCGCACTTTTGAAATTCGGCGAGACGGTATTTCTGATTTTATGAAATTAATACCGACTATTCTTATCAGAGATTTCAATGGTTTTGAGAATGATGATATAGTTGTAATATCGAAGCTTTAGCAGAACGGCGTACAAAAGTTTACATACAGTTGGTTGGAGTATGTGGCATTCTATAGGGCCTAAATGACTTTTTCCAGAATCAGTTTGAAAAACAGGGGGTCTCAAACTTTAACACCATAGATACGTCCAAACGGAGTAGACTCATATCAGGCGGCTCCTGTAGGAATCGTCTGATCAGGTTCTACTCTGTTTGCCTATGAAAAAATAATTCTGATTATACAGTGTCTGCCATGGCCAAACGAATTCTGTACATGTGACATGCCATAACAAATAATATAATTAATAACCAAGACGTCATTATTTCTTACATAATATTAATCCTTACTACATAAATACTCCTTTCAATGCCATTGCAAACAGAGTAGACCAAGATAAGACGGCGCCTTTAGAGTCTACTCTGTTTGCTCATGAAATGATATATGATTCTACAGTTTCTGCCATGGCCAACCGTTATTTGTTTCATTTGTGACGGTGACAGTATTTATAAATATTAATGTGTTCATGTTTACTATTTACATTTATGATGTCATGATATCTTACATGAATATCATACAACCAGACGACAATGTGTGCGGACGAAACTTATTTGATGACAAAGAGTTAAACATGCACCTTGAAAGAAATGCGTTATGCGGTTGCAGAGAAAATTATACATTATAGATGATAGAAGTGTCCGTTGTTTATGAAATATGAAGCCTTATAGGTGATTTATAGTTAGTTTTTGAAGGACGATATTTTTATATTTTGGTTGATTCAGGCATATAACTGTCTTGAAGTAAGTTTCAGTGCGTATTGGCATACCTATCCTAGATGTCTCTTCAGGCTCCAAACTATTTGACACTGACTATGGTAAAACCTCGCTAATGCGACCACTTAAAAGAGGTATAATTATGGGTATTAGATGCAGGTGGTAGCTTAATGCAGGGCATAAGTAATGCAGAAATGTGATGAGCTTTCTGCATTACTTTTGTCCTGCATTAAGCAAACACCTGCTTATAAAGACGTCCATGTTTATTCACTAAGTGGTCGCAATAGAGGGGTTCTACTGTATATCTATTGTAAAGAAATTGAAGAAAACGCCACACGGAAACTTGAAGTAGACGATAATCTTAGCACATGTCACTGTACTAAACAGTTGCTTGCGTACTTACTTGTATAAACACGCGCTTGGTTATGATATAAGAAGACATGGAAATATTTATGAAAGAACTGAAACGTATCTAATATGCACCAGGTCAATTCAACATCAACCTCTTAACCCTTCGCTTGCTATACACGTCAATAAACCTACCTGTAAATAGTGAAGACCCAGATGAGACAGCTCCTGCAGGAGCTGTCTCATCAGGGTCTGCACTATTTACAAGTTGATTGTGCAACCAGTGCACTCTACAGCAGTGATTGCACAGCGAAATACATGTACACAGTGAAGATATAATTATGTAATTATACAACAGGGCATGGGTAAAGAAGGAGAAATGTATTTTAAAATTCAGCAAGAGAAGGGTTAAACCCTGATGTCTGTTCAAAGATTGAGCTGTTGTAATTTGCCAATAACTTTTTATTCGTTCATGCTTTTGAGAAACATTTTTGAATTTTGATGAGACGCCGAGTTACTTTTCGTCTTCTCCTGATCCAGTTTGTCTTGCTCGGCTGAACAAGGGTTAAGTTCAGAAAAGCACTGTAAGACATTTTTTTAATCTGGACGTTTCTAAGGACAACACATATATCGATTGCGTTCAAAGCTGTTCGAACGTAGTTTCAGTAAAACCTCGAATCGAATTATGAATAATTACAGGGAATTTGTAAGAGCAGATGCTTGTTTAATGTAGGGCGAAAGTAAAGCAAAACGCTCGCATGGCTCGTAAAGCAGAAAGATTCTTTCTGCATAATTTTCGTCCTGCGTTAAGTTACCAACTGCTAAAAGGTTTAACCCATCCTCTATACAGGCACTTTTGCAAACAGAGTAGACCCAGATCTGTAAGAGCCTTCTAATCAAGGTCTGTTCTGTTGGCTTATGAAGTGACATATATATGTACATTGTATATCTATTTCTATAGTTTTTTGCCATGGTAACAATTCCCTTGTTCATAACGTCATTATAAAAAGTAAGCTAATTAGTATTTATACATTTATTAGTTTTGACATGAGTATTCATCGAATAAAGGTTTAAGACTAACATTTAGATTGTAACTGCTGTTACTGAGAAGTCGTCACTCCAACCGTTTAATCATAACGAAAACGTATGTCGTTCATATGACTCGGGCCGATTTCAACGGCATATTTACATTAATAATTTAATACTTCTGAAAATCGACGACTACTAATGCAATGTCATTTCCACTCCATGACTCAATCATGCTCTGTCAAATACGGTATGTCGTACATATGACGCTACACCAAGTTTACTATTTACACATATTTTTAAGAATTAACCATACCAAGACAATGTTATATGCACATGACCAAGACTATCTTGTCAAGGTTGCAGCAGATGCGGCGGATTCCCATTCTATGCAATTTCATTTCCAAAGTAAACCATGTTTTGTCCGATTTTCAAATAATCTCAAACAGTACGTGTTATTCATAACCACAATATGTGCCATGCATAAGTATGACCTTCGACGATATGTCAAGGTCACAATCGAGGGTTTGACACAAAGTCCCTTCATCCATCGAGCGTGTATTGCTCGCTTTGTGGTGGAGCTCTAGATACATGGTACCGGTCATATTTTAGTCAAAATTCATAGAAATTTCTATATATGTTCAATAAATGATTCACACAGAATCTTAATATCACCGAAGACTGTATATGAACAAAAACGTATTAATCATTTATCTCATAGATACGCTTATTATAGAACTCTTGGCAGACAGAGTAGACCCAGCTCAGCCGGCTTCTATAAGAGCCGTCTGATCAAGATCTGCTCTGTCCGCTTATGGTATATAGTTGTGATTCTATCGCTCCTAGCATGGCCAAACATTTTGTGTTCATATACCATTTTAAAGGTTCAGCTAATAGCTAGTTATGCCATTATTCCTCTCAGAAATATTCATCAAATAAAGGATAGAAACCAGGAACTGTGTTGGTAGTCACTACCTTCCTCATACTTTTGTCATAGTGGACTCATGTACAGTATATCCCCTCTAATGCTACCACTTAATGAATAAACATGTCTTTATAAGCAGGTGGTTGTTTAAGGCTTTCTGCATTACTTTTGTCCTGCAGTAAGCTACCACCTGCATCTAGCGCCAAGAATTATACCTCTTTTAGGTGGTCGCATTAGCGAGGCTTTACTGTACACTGTAAATACATGTACTTACAAATGTATAAATTCAAAATTGCAAAACCAAGCTGTATTGAACACAACTACAGTATTGCACGGTATACGTAGTCGATATACCAAGAGCATTTTAGATTCAGTTGGGTCAGTGACACACGCAGGATAAACATACACAAATCCAACTACTTCGACATCCACTTTGGTACATTAAAACCTCTATAAACCGGACGTTAAATTAAGACTGAATACCGGTCTTGGAGAGAGGTGGAAGCTAAATGCAGGGCGAAAGTCTTGAATCTTTCTGCATGACATTCATCCTGCATTAAGCAGCCACCTGCCTAAAAGTATCTAAATTCTTTTCAAATAGACATCCGGTTTAGAGAGGTTTTTCTGTATTCTGAATCATTTGGACATTGCTCATGAAAAAGTCCGGTATGGACATGGGCAGAATAATGATTGCTGTGTTTCTTGTCAAGTTAAATTATAACTGAAAGACCTTGGCTGAACAAATATCAAATGTACTGTAGATTTCCTCAAAAGCGGCCATGTTATGAATATACAATGCACTTCAAAACTAGGGATCCGCGAAATTCATTATCCCTTGTACACCTTTAAAACGGAGTAGACCCCAGATGGCTGCCATCTGATCAGGATTTACTGTTTGGTTATTAAATCATGTATTGATTCTGCAGCTTGCGTCATGGTAAACTATTCACTTGTTTATATCACCATTATAAGTGACACCATTATAAGCGGTCACAAATCCTTACATTAATATTAATAAAGAAAAAGATTCATCCTCAGTCTGATGAGTCAGGTGCTTCAGCTCTGGTCAGTTGTACCTTTACGTATCTTGACTTCACTCAGGGAAGCTATGGGAAAACTATTGACCCAGTGTCAAACAGGGTGGTTCCTGCTGAGACATCAACTTACTCGGTGTCTCATTTCATCTGTAACCAAGCTGTTTGCAAATACCGGACATGTTGCACTTAACCCATTCCCTCCCACTGACACATTGTGAGGCTTCTGTAAAAGTAATACAAGTAAAATTCCGCTAATGCGACCACCAAAAAGGGGCATACTTCTGGGTGGCAGAGGCAGGTGGTAGCTTAATGCAGGACGAAAGTTATGCAGAAAGCTCCTCTAGGAGCTTTCTGCATAACTTTCGTCCTGCATTAAGCAACCACCTGCTTTAAACGACACCAGTGGCTGTTTATTAAGTGGTCGCATTAGCGGGGTTTTACTTGTATTTCGAAACCAATGGGATAAATAGAGTATTTGCTCCATAGGAACAAATGCTTGATTTATCATAATGGTTTCAAAATTACACAATTCTAAATTTTTCCCATTCCCTGGTAAATGCTCCTTTTCGGTAGATTTATTCAAAGAGGAGACAATTGGTTAGCAGGATAAAGATTAATGCAGAAGAGATGAGTGTAATGTAGAAAGTTCTAGGGGACTTCTGCATTGCTTCTGCATTTCATTTCTCTCAGAGGTCATAGAGAGGTTTTACACTTAGAGAACTAACAGTGTTTACCAGTTCCAGTCATCTGTATCTTTGTTCAAAGGCGAAAACTAATGACATTCTACACTCAGTTTTGATTCAGGCCAGATCAGACGAATATGTATTCGTGTATGCATGCGTGTGTTGGGACGGGTGCATATTGGAGTCACTATGTCGATCGGTCGGTCTATTGGTGTTTTGTCCGGGCCATTTCTCATTTCTCAGCAACATCTAACCAGACTCAATGACACTTAAGAGAAACTTCATAATGAAGAGGAGATACTCATATCGTTACAACATTCCAAATGATTTGAATTGGGTAATGCTTGCAATGGAGCTTTTTGCATAACTTTCAATAGAGTAAATGTTCAATAAAACACTCTAAAACGGAGTTTTATATCAGTATCAATGTCGATCTTTAATCGACATTTTTTTTATTTGTAGACAAAGCCATTATTTCACGTCGGATAGTACATCACATAGTAACATAAGACCCGTAGAACTTTTATTTCGACAAACCTAAATATACAAACAGAAACAAACCAAACAGAATAAAATAATATTTAACAGGATCACATACATGCATGGGTTTTAAGTACACGTGCACATAAAAGCAAAACCATAGGTTTAAGACCAGCTTAAACAGGCGCATTTATGTAGAGAAAAGTTGGGGAAAAGGATTGTTTAAATAGGTCTTATCATTTAATTGAAATACAAATTAAAACAAAACTAAAAACTCTGTGAAAGATGCTGATCTAGATCAGAGGACTAAAACTGCCATAAAGAGGACACATGAAAGGCTGATACTCAAAAGGAACGCAAAAGACATTTAAGAAAGTAATTAAAACTTATATCACCTCCAATCAGATTTGAGGGGAACTGATCAGCGACTTCCACACACCTAGAAAACATTTAACCTTTTCGGCGCCAAATTTCTAATTGTCTTCTGCAATCCGAATTTTGTTAATCATTCGGTATAATAAGGAAATGAGATAAATTAATGCAAATTTCGAAGGAATAAAGCACATACAATGTATATAGAAATAGAGATTGAAACAAATAGTGAAGTCCCTGATCAGACGCCGCCTTGAAAAGGCGGCGTCTGATCTGGGACTGCACTATTTGATGTGGTGCATTTATGCGACTGCGGCGGTGAAAGGGTTAATCTCATCAATGATATTACAGGTACTAAATGTAGCCTAGATATAAAAACTTAGTCACTCATTTCTCTATAGAAACCCAAAATTACGTTCGGAGGTGAATGCTGAAAGCAGGTACAGGCTTAAAGCAGGATAAAGGTAAAACAGAACGTTCCAAAGGAGAAAACTCGCCCAACTGTATCTCGTCTCAAGCATTCACCTGCCCTAGAACTGTGGATATAGATACTTTCACTTTTGGCTATTAACCCTTATTCCATAAATACGCCTTTTCAAACACAATAGCTCCAGATCGGATCACTCCTATAGGAGCCGTCTGATGAGGGTCTGCTATGTTTGCTGATGACTTAATATGTATATGAATCTACAGATTCTGCCATAATCCATATTTCCTGTTTACACATGCCATTAAAAGATTGCACCCAATTAATTCATACTCATGATGATATCATTATTTATTACATGAATATTCATAGCAGAAAGGGTTAAGGAATAGGAAGCAATTTAAAAACGATGGGAATTATCAAAGGGTAGAAATATGCAGCAATATAATAAATAAATAAAAGAAAGCAAACACTAGATGCTATAAGCTGTGTAACTAGGTCGAACATAACGATCATTCACACATGTTGCCGTCCCAGTTACGGATCAACCTTCTGAATTGACGGTAGGATTCTGCATTTCGAATCTCATTTCGAAGACCGTTCCACAGCTTGACGGTCGCATGCCTGAAGGGTTTAAGTATGTACCTGGTACCATTAACTGTGGCTGTATGGCCAGGTTTTCCTTTCTGAAATTAAAATTGGATTGTCCGAATTTAACAAGATCATGTATACATATAAGATTGAGATATGTTGTGTTAAATCTGAAACACTTCTAAAGTCAAAGCGTTTAGTCTTTTTACATGTAAGAAGCCTTTACTTGGTGGCTAAAAGATCCCGAACGGGCGAAGAGAAGTCATCATTAATGGATCTTAAGACCCGCCTCTGGATCCTTTACTTTTTGTTTGTGCTAGCCTGGCTACAAAAGTGCCAGGCTAACGGACAATAGTTAGAATCTGAAAGTATGAACGAGTTAAAAGTTGCGAATTTACCCTTTTTGTTAAATGTTTTCCGAACTTCGTTAGGTATGGCCAGCTGCCTTGATGCGTTTTTACATATTTCAGAGACATGATCATTGAAATCGAACATGAAGTCATTGTTAACCCCAAGAAGAGTGACATTGTCCTCACATTTAATCAAGGTGTATTTTTAAAAACCAGAGAAGGTATCATGAGACCTTTTACTAATGCAAATGGCTTAACATGTGTCAGGATTTGCTTTCATCGTATTATTTTCAAGCCATTTGATTAGTAAGCTGCTTTCCCTTTGTAAAACCTGTTTTAAAATATCAATATCACATTTACTAAAATATAAGATGTCGTCATCTGCGTAAGTATAAAGTGAACAATATCTTACTGTATAGAAAATATCATTTAGGAAACTATAAAAAGGAAACGGTCCTAAAGTAAATCCCTGTGGGACACCCTTTGTATTATGCTGTCGTTCGCTGGTAATGGGTCCCATCCTAACCTGCTGCAGTCGGTTTGAGAGATAATTTTCCAGCACATTTACCCATATGCCTGAAGTTGTTTGGCAGTCATCGGGTCATAAGAAGGCAGTCGAAAGCTTTGGATAGATCCACAAGAATCGCAGCGACATACTTAAGGTCGTCTCAAGCTTGACGCCAGTCCCCAAGAAGACGCAGCAGGGCAGTCTGGAACCTCAAAACCGCGAAAAGCAACTAAAATGGATTAAAACATTTTTCACAATGGAAAGTTTGTCATGTATACTTCTTTCATAAATTTTAGATATGGAAGGAAGAATACTGACTAGTCTATATTTTTTCTTTACTTAAAGGATCCTTCTTTTTGTATTTTAATGCAATGATTTGAATACAGGCGGCAGCTCAATAGTGCATTCTGCATGACTTTCACCCTGCACTAAGCAACCACCTGCATAAAGAGATATAAAACCTTTTTTCTAACAGTTACGTTTAAGAGGTTTACTGTTCTACACCTGCTATTGCAGCTAAGTGCGATCTTTCTGACATTGGCAAACAGCTTAGCTCCTGATGACGCAACTAGTAATTCCGCGTGTCTTTTGGATCAAAGCTCTTTCACACTCCACCAATGGTGTTTCAAAAGCTTAAATGGTTTTGAAGCATGTGAAACTTGTAAGACGTCGGACTTCAAGCAGACACCATTTTACCGCAGGATAAAGAGTACAGATTTCATCAATGGAAGTACAGATTAACGTTTTACGTGATAGAGATGCATTTTAATATGTATTTGAGTATGCAGATCAGATGGGTCTTATAGGAATTGTCTGATCAGGGGTTGATCTGTTTGCTTACGGATGTACATAAATCCAATTCTACAGTTTCTGACAAAGCCTAAAATCATGTATTCATATACCATTACAAGAATTGAGTTAATATATAGTTTCTTACATAAATACTCACGAGGTAAACGGGTAAAAGTGGTTGACTTGGAAAAGCAGTGCTAAGCAGTTTTCTTTTCAAGTTTTAATGCAGTATTTGTTGATATTTCTGACTACACGATAAAGTGCCAGATAGTGTCGGTCCTCATGAGACTTCCGAATCTCGTTTTACTCGCCGTTTGATGATGCTCTGCATCCAAACTGTTTGATACAACTTCAATTATCAGGAAGTCATCCTTGGGGTTTACTTCAATAGCTATGGTATAGGCTTGGAAAACTGTGTACTGACCCAGTCAGAATGCCAAAGATAGAACAAGAATGGACAACGAGGGGGTGGTTAATTAACGTTTGTTTCTGCTGCTGCGTAAGCAAACAGGTGCGATAAAACTGTCCTTTCTTTGAGATGAAGTTAAATTAACAAAAATAATGGTGTGAAGTCAGCTGGAGAAAACCCTTAAAGCGAGATATTTTCTTCAAATTCACAGATAAATAAATTAAGTAAATAAAACAAACAATAAAGTTTAAAACAAAAGATTAACCTTTCGCCTGCTATTTGCGACCCGAGTCGCAATTTTGCCAACAGTTTGGATTCAGCTAAGACGCCGAGTAACTCGACGTATCATTAGGATCCGAACAGTATGACACTTTATCAACAGATTCTCAAGGTTTAGCGAATGGAAATTAGAACAAAACTGTAGCAGACGAGAGTATAAGCAGACAGGTTTAGCAGACTGGGTGTTCATCTTTAGTGTTAGTTTTGTTGCCTTCAGTTATGTCAACAGTTGTTTTGTGCAAGCACGTCACATCTTCTGCTTTCAACCTAATGCTGGAATATTGTTTATTTACAGTAAACCCTGTCTTAAGCGGCCATCCAAACATGTCTAATTATGGTAACTTAATGCAGGTCAAGCGTAATACAGAAAGCTCCCATAAGAACCCGTCTGGTGTTTTAGACTCCATATGTTCAATAAATAGATGTTCGCTAAGGACATGTTCTACTGTATATTTGGGCCCTGAAAATCGAGCATTATTATTTGCAAATTCAGTAAAACCCCGCTAATACAATCACCTAAAAGAGGTATAATTCTGGGTGCAAGGTGCAGGTGGTAGCTTAATACAGGATCAAAATAATGCAGAAAGCTCCTAGAGGAGCTTTCTGCATTACTTTTGTCCCACCTGCTTATAAAGACATCAATGTTTATTCATTAAGTGGTCGCATTAGAGCGATTTTACTGTACATGTAGTTGAAACGCATGGTATGAAATAGATTCTGCAGTTTCTGTATGAGTCAAAATGCCCCGTTTTAATATGCCATGATAAAAAAATTAAATGTAAGAAATAATAATGATATCATTATTTCTTACACGGATATCGGACAGGGAAAGGGTTAATGATTTCATTCCAGTGATTTGTCACGCAACAGATCACAGGTTGCCGTTTAGATATCCGTAATTAGATTATTCTGCCTCATGATCTTACCTACTCCAAATCTGAACTCTAAACAGAACTCTGATACACGATAAATCACTGGAATGAAATATTAACAGTAACAGCCTCTCAAAACAGAACTTTAATTAAGAAGAATTGAAACCGTTTTAGGCATATTGCTGGTTAATGAAGGGTGAAATCCATGCAAAAAGCTCCGTGGTTTTCACCATGTATCAAGTTGCAACCTGCTTTAAAGACCGACATTAATGTCTATTTAAATGTTCAGTTTAGAGATGTTTTACTGTATTTCATAACTAAACTGCATTGTGTTTCGAGTTTTGTCAATCTTTGTTGAATTTTAGTGTCCATGCTGAGCCATAAGTTTGCAACAGGTCGGAGTTTAAGCGGGCGCCATTTTTACATCAGGATAATGGTTAAGGTTAAATTGTAACGTTTTTTCCAAATAAAAAGTGCGTGTATTATTTTAATTGAGTAGCAGAATTATGTTTGACACGAAAACTTTCCTCCTGGGGAGAGAGATGTCAGCTTGATGAATTGGTTTCCCAACATCTGTTATGGAAGCATTACTGATAATGAACCACTGACAATGTGATCTGCTACCTCTAAATAATGCATAACACCTTGAGTATTCCAAGTATGGATATTAATTGAGAATATCCGCTGTACAACCAAACTCAACAAAATATAATTTTAGATTTTGAGTAAGTAGCTACTTCAGCCACTACCATTACTACTACTACTGCTACTGTTGCTGCTGCGTGATACAACTGCTATTACGACGTCTTCTACAACAAACTACCTACTACTACTGCTGCTGCCGCTGCTGCTGCTTCTACTACTACTACTACTACTACTATACCACTACTACTTCTTCTACTACTACTTCTAATACTACTACTACTACTACTACTACCACTGCTTCTACTGCTGCTGCTATTACTACTACTTCTACTACTATTACCACTGCTTCTACTGCTGTTGCTGCTATTACTACTACTACTACTACTACTACTACTACTACTACTACTAACCACTACTACTACTATTAATCATATTACTGCTACTACTCAGTCTAATCAGTCTAGAATAAAAAAAACACAGTTTTTAAGCATTGATTGTTAATCAAACTGGTTCACTGATAGAAATTACTGCATTATATTCATATGTGCAGCACTTGCAAATTTCTCCTTTCTAATAAAATGCATGTGTTGAAATTGGCTCTGAATACGTTTGGGCCTAATACCTTTTAGGAGTAGTTTTTCTGTTTAGAATGAGAAACGAAGGTGGAAAATTACACAAATCTGAAAATAACTGTGAAATAATAAAGGCCATATGTAGCAAATCCCATCTATTATCAATATACAAACCCGATTTTATTTATACAGATAGGCCCCTCTAATGATTTTAACAGAGAACAATTTAGGTCTTTTTAGACGGGTTGCTGCTTCATGCAGGGTGAACGTCATGCAGAAAGCTCCAAAAGGACTTTCACCCTGTATTAAACTGCCACCTGTCTACAAAGACATCAATGGATACTAATGTAACGTCCGATTTAGATTGGATTGACTGTAATTGAAAACATAAGGATAAAATAGCCTAAACATGTTGCGGTACATATAAACAAAACTATGCAGTAAATCCCCTCTAAACCGGATCTAAAGTGGTATCAATGTCGGTCTGTAAAATGCGGGGTGAAAGCTATGCTTAATGCAGGGTGAAAGTGATGCTTAATGCAGGGTGAAATTTATGCTTAATGCAGTGTGAAAGTTATGCTTAATGCAGGGCTAAAGTCATGCTTAATGCAGGGTGAAGGTGGTGCTTGATGCAAGGTGAAAGTCATGCTTAATGCATGATGAGAGTCATCCGTAATGCAGGGCGAAAGTCATTCTTAATGCAGGGCGAAAGTCATGCTTAATGTAGGATGAAAGTCATGTAGAAGCGCCTCTGGGACTTTTCGGCATGACTTTCACCCTGCATTAAGCAGCTACCTGCTTACAGTGCCTACACTTTTCTATACTAGAATTCTAGTTCAGAAGGGTTTTACTGTATGTCGAAAATGTAAACAGGTATTGACCGGATTTTTAAAAACTGGATTTCAGAAATTCCTTTCATAATCGTTTCATTCTAATGAAAATATATTTATGGACTCGCTACTGCAAAGTTATTTATGTGTGTAAGTAAATGCTCAACATGTGAACTCCAAACTGTTAGTTAATGTGACTGTCTTTACACAGTAATGAAGACAAATAAGAAACTGAAAGTGTAGTAGACGACGAAGTTTGCACACGACAAAATATGCAGCGGAATAATTAATTATGTGCTTATTTATCCGACAGAGATGTCTCTTGACGATTTGCAAACAGACTAGATCCAGACCAATCAGCTCATTCACGAACTGTCTTATCAAAGTCTGCTCTGTTTGCGAACAGACTGATATTGGTGTGATTGTACAGTTTTTGTTATCGCCAACTTTTCTATCTACGTATATATCTTCATAAAAATCAGCTAACTACACGTATTATCCATGGTATCATTATTAACCCTTTTCCCGTTCTATGTTTTTTCCAACTTTCAATACCTACGGAATATTCATGGACAAAATGAAACATGGAAGGTGGAACATTATAGGCATTTTAGAAAGTAAAGAAACAGAACTTTCAAATTTCACTTGCAAACAGAGCAGAACCTGATCAGACGGAACCGTCTGACCTGGGTCTACTCTGACGTATGTTTGAAAATGCGTGAAAACACGTTTATATGAAGGAAAGTGTTAATCAATTGACTTTTTCGTTAGGTTAAGGTTTAATACACTGTTTGGTGTGACTCATTTCTGTAAAACTTGATATGGAGGGGGCGCCGTAACTAATGTTGGTCGAATATAATAACAGTAAGGCCCCGATAGTTCGAATACTGTAGAAAACACGTATCATCATCGGTCTTAAAGACACGTGGCAGCTTAAAACAGAGTGAAGGTCGTGCAAGAAAGCTCTTGTTGGATTTACACCCTGCATTAAGCAGTCACCTGCCTCGCAGAGACGATTCTGGAGTGGTCACAAGTTCACAACATAGGGTTTGGTGGAGAAATAAAGGAGTTATTCATGAAAATGTTTTAATATACGCAAATTATCTGGACCTCTGCAGTTTACCTTTTGCATATTATACGAAAAGTAAAATTTGCTGTAGCCAAAGTTCCAGCAAATATTATAGTTTTCAGCAGTCTTCGCTTCATTGGAAAAGTTTTTAAACCCTTTCTTCCCTTTGAGAGACGCATTTGCAAACAGAGCAGATCCAGATCAGACAGCTCATGTAGGAGCCGTCTGCATGATCAGGGTCTCTTCTCTGCTTATAAAATAATATAGATTCGATTCTACAGATTTTATCATGGTTAACTATTCTCTTGTTCATGATGCATTTAAAAGAGATTCGCTTAAAAGTATTCATCCATCCATTAGTTCATACCCCACCAATTCATAGAGTCTGTTGGAAATCCCCCACCCTATTATCACATTCGATAAAGGAATTTACCAGACTGACTGCAGGAGGGCAATACTACTACGTGTATAGTATAAATGTTATTATTGTCTGATAACGTTCAATATTAACCTATTCAGTGCGGGAAATGTGTCAATTGTGTCCTTTACAAACAGTGTAGGTCCAGATGGGAGGACTCTCTTAGAGGGCCACTTTCATCAGAGCCTGCAATGTCTATAATGTTGCACTTTTCTGTTTTAAAATGTCTTGGAATATTCACCCTTATCTGATACAGAGGCCTTTTCACGCAATTGCATATAGAGTAGATCAATATCAGACGGATCCTTACAGGGGTCGTCTGATCAGGGTTTGTCCTGATTACCTATGACATTATATAATTCTTTTTTAACAGGGTCTGCCGAACCAAAGCATCTCTGGTTTATATACCAGTAACCACTATATAAATTAGTTTATAAATATTGGTGATGTTAATATTTCTTATACGCAATTCATGATGTCAAGTGTTTATGCTAAATAATGATGCTAAATTGTCTTTGAAGCAAACAAGTTATTTCATTTTTCTCTCAGTTGTGGCATTTATAGTCTAATATTTTTTTAGGTTTAATACAATGTTTGATGTGACAAATTTCAGTAAAATGTGACATGGAGAGCGCGCTGTAACTAATGTTGGTCGAATAAGACCCGCCCATTGTTTCCTAGTAATATAATTACAGTAAGACCCCGATAGATCTAGTTCGAACACTGTGATAAGTATCTTTATCGATCCTTAAAGACACGTGGCAGCTTAAAACACGGTGACAGTTATTCAGTAAGCTCCTCTAGGACTTTCACCCTGTATTAGGCAGTCACCTGCTTGAAAAGATGTCAATTTTTCATTACTAAAACTTCTAACTATCGAGTGTTTACTGTATGTTTAACAGACGCGAATGTAGACGTCAACCCTAGTCCTTATAACCGCGACCTGACCCGCTTCTCCAAACAGCCTGGATCCAGATGAGATACTGTGTAACACGGTGTCTCATCAGGATCCGAGCTAATAGATACTCGCAAAATAACTTTAGCTTTAACCATTTCGGAGCCAAATTTCTAATTGTCGTCTGCAAATAAATGTTGTTAAATCATTTGGTAAAAGAAGGAAATGAGATAAATAAATGCAAATTTCAAAGAAATAAATCACAGATCTATAGAAATAGAGTTTGAGACAAAAAGTGAAGTCCCTGATCAGACGCCGCCTTGAAAAGGCGGCGTCTGATCTGTGACTGCACTATTTGATGTGGCGCATTTTTGCAGCGGTGAAAGGGTTAAAGTGCTAGTCCCTATATTAAAGCCTATTTTCAATAACATCATAAAACCTCGTATCAAACGCATGAACGTTTTGTCTTCTTCGGTGTTTATTCGATTGGTTTTCTTGCGATATACTTCTTATCAGCATATATTAAACCTGTATGTATTAGGAATTTTAAATACATTGCAAGTAGAGACTATCATTTTAACAATTTACCTATTGCATAGTACTCGAATACGTAAAGTAAAATGTGCTATTGGCCAAAGTTCTAGCAGACATTATATAGTATAACCTGTCTTAACCCTTCGCTTGCTGAATTTCAAAATACATTTCTCCTTCTTTACCCATGTCCTGTTCTATAATTACATATATCTTCACTGTGTACACGCATTTCGCTGTGCAATCACAGCTGTGGAGTGCATTGGTTGCACAATCAACTTGTAAATAGTGCAGACCCTGATGAGACAGCTCCTGCAGGAGCTGTCTCATCTGGGTCTTCACTATTTACAGGTAGGTGTATTGACGTGAATAGCAAGCGAAGGGTTAAGCAACTACATACAGCAAATCCAAATATGAACCCCTTTGTTCACAGTGTCCTGTAAAAAGGATGTATGCAAAATACAAACCCAGATCTTAGGGCTCCTGAATGAGCACTTTAATCACTGATGCACTGTTTGCTGTATCCATTGATCATCATGAATATTCATTAAGTAAAATGCTAAAATAATATGGAAATAAATGGGTTAAAGTGCATTATCGAATAAGCCTTTCGATAATTGGGTCATATGCACTCATTGTATAGATACATAGTGATGTTTTGCAAACAAACATAGTACTTTAAATATGTACTTCATTGGAAAAGTTTTTAAACCATTTCTTCCCTTAGATAGACACCGTTGCAAACAGCAAACCCAGAGCAGACGCTCATGTAGGAGCCGTTTGATCAGGGTCTCTACTCTGCTTGTGAAATGATATACAGTGCTCCCTCCCTACAACGGCCCTCTCAATAACGATTCCCTCCTTACAACAACGCATGTCACTGTTTCCGAAACAACATGGCTCCAGAAACAACCTTTTTCCATCGTGTTTTCTTTATGCCTCCATCAAACCCTATGTTGTGACCACTCTTTAGAATCGTCACTTTGTGACGATTCTAAAGAGTGGTCAAAACATAGGGTATGATTGTGGCAAAACGGTTTTAGTTCTCGAAATACACATTATCTAGGGATCTGCAAACAAGCTAATTATGTTTGATTTTCCCTCCCTATAACAGCTCCATCTGAACAACAATACAATCTTCGTATCCCAAAGGGTGTCGTTGTAGAGAAGGAGCACTGTATATTCGATTCTATAGATTCTATCATGGTCATCTATCTCTTGTTCATAATGCCTTTAAAAATCGCTATTCCACCCATCCATTAATGCATAACCCACTATGGCACCAACCTGTATTCAAAAGTTACTAATTGGCTGATAGCATATAAAAGGTTTACGGGCATATCCATGATTGCCTTTGCTAACAATTTGGATCTAGAGAGGCACCGAGTAGCTCGGTCTCTCATTAGGATCCAAACAGTTTGACCCTATGATAGTTCTTTTAATATGAAATGAAAAAAAATCAATATATACCAACTTATGTAGATGACATTTAGTTTCTGCAGAATGAAATGCAATTCACAGAGTCTGGTGGAAATCCTCCATCCTATTAACACATTCGATAAGGAAATTTACCAGACGGACTACAGGAAGCTATGTAAAGTTGTGAGTGGGTTGTGGGTTGAACCTTCATTTCTTTAACTTTGCTGCGAATACCCAAATGGTAACGAAACCACAGCCAGCAGTGAGTTCAAAATTCGTTCCGTATAGTGCGAACACACAGCTAGAAGACAGTGCATAAATGGAAATGGATTGAACATTCAGACACACGATTACAGTATAATGTGAATACACTGCCAGTCGCGAATATCCAGCCATGAGCATTAAGTTGAACATTCGTGTAATGCGAATCCACTGAAAACCGAATATCTAACTAGCAGCGGGTTGGACATTAAAACATCCGGCCATAGATTCAAGCGAATACAAATGCACACTGCTAGCCTCGAATACACAGCCAGAAGTGAGTTGAACATTCGTTAAATGTGAATCAACAACTGAAAATCGAATGTCTAATTCATCCACCAAAATATATTGCCATTGCCATTTCCCCACCTAAAACCTATTGCTACTTCTATGGTATTAACACTCCACCAACAACCTATGGCAATGAGAGACGAATCTAAAGAGTGGTTATACCATAGGATTCGGCGGAGAAATAAAGTAGTTATTCTTGAAAATGTTTTAATTTACGTACTTTATCTGATAATCTCAATCTGTGTAAGCAACACTAGACTGTCGTATAGTTAAAGAAATGAATAATATTCATAACTTTGAAAACAGATATGACAGTAACCATCATGGCGGTTACACTTAATTATATGCAACACAAATACTAGCATCGCCATTTCTCCACCAATCCCTATGTTGTGACCACACTTTAGAATCGTCTAGAAGAGACAATTCTAAAGAGTGATCTTAACATAGGATTCGGTGAAGAAATAAAGAAGTTATTACGCACCAATTCTTTTCTGGACCTCTTCTGTGCAGGGGTGCCCTATTGCAACGCATTCCATACTCGACTATATTCGCGACTTTCGAAGAGAAATTGATATACAAGTAAAGTGTACCTCTTCTGGCAACAAGGGACTGGGAAAAAGGAGAGGGGGAGAGTCGGGTGAAAAATCGTAAAATTCATGTTATAGGCAAACACATATCAAAATACACCAGATGAAGAGTATACCGGTATGTTGCTAGAGTTAAAAGAGGTTCGATGTCATAAAGGAAATTATTACATTTTGCGTTATTACATTTTGCGTTGATTTGCAGACTCCGGTGGAGCCCTCTGCTCAGGGTCTGCAATATTTGCCGTATTAACACGTATATCCCTTCATACTGAATGGACTCTATTGCTAGATACTGGTGAACCGATCCCCCTCTCAGCATGTCTTTACATGGCGGAGACATATTCCCCAGTCCCCTGTTGCCAGAAAAGGTTTATTTTACATGTATATCCATTTCTCTTTGAAAGTCGTTAATCTATTTGAGTATGGAATGAATCATACCCGTCTATTACATTTTCCGTCGTTATTACAGTTTGTGTTAACAGGTTTTTCAGCGTTATGTTATAATTCAACACATTTTGTAATAGTTATTACATTTTGCGTCATCATTAAATGTTGGGTTTCAACAGTGGCAAGTGGTAGCTTAATGCAGGCCAAACGTAATGCAAAAACAATCCTGTATGAGCTTTTTGCTTTACATTTGCCCTGCATAAAGCAACCACCTGTTTGTTTTAGATGTATGCGTCCAAACAATTCAAAGTCGCACAAGATAGGTTCTACTATACTTTTTAGTATGGCAACGTACACTTAGAATTAAATTTGGGTCTCACCAAAATGTTTCGGATAAGGTCATTTAATATTCAACAATATCTTGTAAAGTGTTCAAACGAAAATCACTGTTATATAAATACGAGTATACAGATACAGCAATAATAATAGATAAATTGGGGTTTGGTCTGAACGCAGAGGTGACTAGAATTCAATATTATTGCCCGATATTTCGGCCACCATTGCCTTGGCCCTATCGATCCACTGTGGACATTATCAATGAAGAAACAAGATTAGACAGGGATACAATAATAATTACTCATATGTCGGTATTTATTTGATCTACGGTAAATAAGTTAACAAAGTAGGAGCGAAGGTTTCGTTTCTGTACAATAGATTAACCATTTATTCCCATATTAATTAAGGAATACCAGTCCAGTTCTTACTTTGGAACAAAGCCCGTCCAGCTCTTACTTTAGAGCCCATTCATTTGTCATTAATAGATCAAAATCTACTCTGTTTGCTTTTTAAATAATAGAAATATGGCTCTAGTTTCTGTCATGGCCAATTACGTTTTATATACTATAATAAAAAATCCGGTAATTAATATTATTATATTGTAACGTTCGTAGAACGTTGGTAATTATGCAAATGAGGCTGACCAGATCATTGTATCTTGGGAAGTGGATGTAATATATAGCGCAACAAACATCTCTTGATGTGAGCTTAAGCTTTGCACCGACAGGGTTTGTTGTTGCTGGGTCTCTCCGTTTGCACGTTACAAATGGTGGCAGCGGTGGGATAAAGACAACTGCCAGACCGGAGTTGCCTTACCCACGGGTCTCCCAGGGTCCAAGTCTCGGGACGAGACTTCTCGGAGGGGAGAGTAATGTAACGTTCGTAGAACGTTGGTAATTATGCAAATGAGGCTGACCAGATCATTGTATCTTGGGAAGTGGAGGTAATATATAGCGCAACAAACATCTCTTGATGTGAGCTTAAGCTTTGCCCCGACAGGGTTTGTTGTTGCTGGGTCTCTCGGTTTGCACGTTACAATATCATTATGTTTTACACGAATAATCATGAGGTAAAGAGTTAAACAAATTAGAGGGTCAATGATTTGCACACGGTGGTCTGTCGGTCCAAATGTACTTGTGTTCTAAGGGCATTCTGAGTGAACATCAGGCTTTCTTTACTGGAAATATGTTTGATTATATTTACTGGTGTCATTTATTAAAGCTGTAAAGCACACAATTAATTCACAATGAATAAACGACAAGTCTAAGGAGAAAATACTATTCTATGCTTTATTAATTTTAGCCAACCTAATGTGTGCCTATCCCATCCCCAAAATGTGAAATAAATACAAAATCAACATAAGTGTTAGTGTATTGTGCTGTTAGATGATATACAGTACAAATGTGACAACTGTAGAGCAGGTGGCAGATTAATGCAGAATGAAAGTAATGTTTATACCACATGTACTTCAGAACAGCAAGTGTAAAGTGCTCGTGTGGCGGCCGTAAAAAGTCAGGATAATCGATTTTAATGCTTTTAGTAATAACATAAAGACTAGAATGAGACCTCCCCTTTTGGTCGTTGTGAGAGGGTTTAGGCAAGACCTTCACATAGATATGATAGGTATACATATATACTTATAGGGAACTGACGATCCCATCTGAAGTACCTTCCGGTATGTTTTGTTTTGGTGACATGACAGTTCAGTAGAATATGTCAGTACTCAAAATAAACTGCCATTTTCCAGTTTTTGGTGAAAGGGAACCTATCCCACTGGGATGGGAAAGGGTGTGTTTGTGTGTTGGGGGGGGGGGGGGGGCTAACATGCCAAAGGGTGAAATTACATTGAATAGTGTATAAAATGTGTGTTAAATATAATATTATCATGTTAATATAGCCAGTTTAGCTTTACTGAGTAAGTAGCACATATACAATCATTTACTTATTCCATAATTGATATTAACCATATAAGTCATACAAAACATATCTGATAATAGCCTATAATAGGCATAATCATTTTTTCCATTTGTAATTTTATTACTTTGATTATCATTGTTCCTCATTGAGATATATGTCCATTCCCTACTTCTTTACGTTTTATCTGTGTTTCTCATCGAGTTTTTTCCTTCCATTTGATAGAATCATTCGCTTTTTATCAGTTTATCTTGTTGAAATACAGTAGAAGTTAGAACCCCTCTAATGCAACCACTTTAAGTTAATGAATCGACACGGGTGTCTTTATAAGCAGGTGGTTGCTTAATGCAGGACAAACGTAATGCAAAAAGTTCCTCTAGGAGCTTTCTGCATTACTTTTATCCTGCATTAAGCTACCACCTGCATATAGCACCCAGAATTATACCGCCTTTAGGTGGTCGCATTTGCGAGGTTTTACTGTATTTGTCTTTTTCTATGTTTGGAGGTTTGTCAATTCTCTAAGACAGAATTATACACGTCTTATCTTTGTACCCCAATGAGAGTTTTGTACTTTCTCGTTGATGTATTCGCTATATACCGGTATATTCTTTTTGTCTCGTTGAGATTTGTATCCCTTCCTATATTGATAGAATTCTTTATGTTTTATCTTTGTTATTCACAGATATGTTTGTCAAATACCTATGACAATAGTCTCCGTGTCCGTGAAATATTACACCAATTGGACTTGCTCAGAAGTTTGCGAAGCACTAACCTTTCTTTTGGATAACATATTTGTACGTTATGGGAATGCTATATACCGTCAGGTAATTGGTATTCCTATGGGTACGAATTGTGCACCACTTGTCGCAGATTTGTTTTTGTACTGCTATGAGAGAGATTTCATGTTGCGTTTGAATCCTCAATCACAAGAAGATGTTATAAAAGCCTTCAATGAAACTTGTCGATATTTGGATGATATTTTTAACTTAGATAACCCTTTCTTCGATGCTCTGATTCCTACAATTTATCCTAAAGAACTCAAATTGAATAAAGCTAACCCGTCCGACAATTATGCAGCGTTTCTTGATCTAGACCTTAAAATTAATAATGGAATGATTTCTTCTAAAATATATGACAATAGAGATGATTTTGATTTTAATATTGTAAATTTTCCTCATCTTGACGGGGATGTTCCCCGTGCTCCATCTTACGGGGTTTATATATCTCAACTTATTCGTTTTGCTGGAGCTTGTTCATCTATTGACGATTTTAACAGTCGAAATCTCATTTTAACTGAAAAACTGCTTAAGCAAGGATATAGATACCATAAACTAAGAAAAACTTTCTCTTAATTTTACTATCGAAATCTCTCTCTTATTGGCAAGTACAAATGTAATCTCAAGGTGCTTCTGCGACACGGTATTTCACATCCTGAATTTTATGGTGATGTGATTTACAAACTTCGTAAAATTATTGGACATACCCATTTTCTCACTTTGTTCATCAAATGTATAAAACAATTCATTAAAAAGGGATATGATCATGTAGTACTACAACATACTGCATGTTTGGTTGTGAACCCTTTTACAGTTGGCAATCACGCTGGCCTCTTTGCATGTACGCCGACAAGAAAGGTTTAGTACTCTATGAAGGCGACCTCTTAAATCCAGAAATGGAAGGAGAACGTCGGATATCTGTACTATTTCATTTTTGTCGTACCCTTTATTACTTTTCTACAGTTACTCTGTTTGCAGCTCAATCATTGAGTACACTAGCGACAGGTGGATACAGTATGTTCACTTAAAATGTTTTTTCGTTATACATGCACTTTACCACTGTATTTGCTGTCGCGGTTGTTGTAGATTAGTCGGAGAGGGGATACGTTTATTTACACTGTTTGTCTTTTAGGATGGGGATGGAATAAGTGTGAGGTTGGGCGCCCATAAACCGGTTTAACCTCCCAGTGACTTTTGTCACTGACCGTTCCAAGGCGGTACTTCCGTCTTCCTCCTATTGTATGTTTGTTTTGTCTTTGTGCGTCTCTTGTTGTTTTTTCTACTTATGTACATTTGCTGTTTCCTTGTGTTGCTGTTCGGGCGAGTGTTTGTTCTGTATGTGGTGTTTCCTGCATGACTCATTTTTGTACTTTTATCTTCATGCAGCATTGGGATTTGTGTCCCTTTTCTTTGACAGTGTTATTCGGGTTTTCTTTTCATCTTTATGTCTCACTTAGATATTTTATTCGTTTTTCGTATACATATATTTGTCATTGAGATATATATCCCTTCCATTTCATAGAATTATTCGCCTTTTATCTTAAAGTCTCAGTGAGATATTTCTCCCTTCTCTTTGATATAATTATCCTTTTATCTCAATTATATTTTTATCCCTTCCATTTGATAAATTTATTCGTCTTTTATCTTCATGTTTCATTGAGATATGTTTTCCTTCCATTTCATAGAAATATTAATTTTGTTTTATCTTTAAAATCCCATTGAGATATTTGTCCCATCGTGTTGATGAATTATTCGATATTTATCCTTTTATACTGTTTTACCTCTTCCTTCCGATACAATTATTTGCTTTTCATTTGTCCCTTCCATTTGATAGAATTTTCGCTTTTTATCTTATTGTGTCGTTGTGAATTTTGTCCCTTCCACTTGATGAATTTCATTTGATAATTTATATTTGTGTCCCATCAATGTGATAAAATGATTCGATTTTTGCTTGTCTGGTTTTTCGAAGAGAAAAGTCATTATCTTCCGGAAACAGTATCAACCTCTTTACTATTCATCCAAATCTTATGAAACATCACACACTTGTTCACCGTGACAATGGCTACAATCCATCAGACGAGCGTTGACAACCGCATGTGCTGTTTTTATATTTGTGTCTCAATGAGATCTGTGTCCCTTTCTTTTGATTTAATTATTCGCGTTTTGTCTTTTGTCTTACTGATATATTTCTCCCTACCTATTGATAGAATTCTTCAAGTATTATATTTGCCTCATTGAGACGTCATCCCTATGATAGATTTCTTCCCGTTTTCTCTTTGTATCTCATTGAGATTTCTGTCGCCTCCATTTGAAATAATCTTTATGTCTCATTTAAATATTTGTTTCTTCAATTTGATATATTTACAGTAATACCCCTCTAAACCGGAATTCTAGAAGAGAAGAATTTAGACACTATCAGGTGTTAATATCTGTTAGACTACCCCTCAACGGCCAGTTGTATTAATTCAGAATAACGCTTATAAGCCATATACATTTGTATCTGCTAAATGCGACTGGACTTGCATTTATAAATAGTCTTTATCCAGATGAGATGCCTAGTAACTCGCTGTCACATCAATATGCAATCTTTTTACACCCGGGTGTTATATTAAAATGAAACGGTGGTAAGAACAAAAGTGTAATAGATTGGATTTTAAGCAGACATGAGGTTATTTGCAGCATTATACTATAGTTACAAGGTGCACAGGGGTATGCGCAAATTCCACCGCGGTTTGAAAAAAGAAAACTAATCTATAAAAAGCAAGTACATAGGTCAAGAAAACACAACATGGACTCATATACATATTATAACCAGTTTAATTACAATTAAACTCTACTGTCATTTACTGTATAATCACGACCTGACAATGGGGTTCAATACGATGGTTTAATTTATATTCAAAATAGGACGAGCCTTGTATGGTATTCCTGAAATAAAGGGTTACGCAGCAACAGTGTAATCTCGTGAATAAAAGTGGAATATATTCCCTTCATTTCCCGACATTTACAAACATGTACTTTTTGAGATTAGATGACAAGTGAACGAAAAGTACTTTTACTGTTGCTTTCCACGAGTAATAATCAATGGTTAGTGGAAGTTCAACATTATTTAACTCACTCTTTTCTAGACTATGTTAGACCAAACGTTTTAAATAAATCTACTGAAAAGGAACACATTTACCAGAAACAAGGAATTGTTTAGAATTATATACAGTCTAACCTCTCTTAACCGGAATTCTAGTAGATAAGAATTTAGATACTTTTAGGCAGGTGGCTGCTTAATGCAGAGTGAAAGTCATGCAGAAAGCTCCTAGAGGAGCTTTCTGCATGACTTTCACCCTGCATTAAGCTGCCACCTGTCTCCAAGACCGATATTCATACTAAATTTAACGGTCGGTTAAGAGAGGTTTTACTGTAGTTTAAAAACCAACGTGATAAATAGAGCATTTGCTTCCATGGAGCAAATGCTTTATTTATGACAATCATGTCAAAAAATGACTTTTACAGAGGCGTCAAAGGTCGTCAGTAGGAGAGAATTGGTTAATCGTTTGAATGCTGAGTATTCAGAGGGAAATGGCTCTTCAGTGTTGAAATATAGTGTTCACTCAGTTTGGACAGCTTGAATTTGCTTGATAATTTGAATGGTTAATAGAATCAAAGCATGGGTTTTGTTAAAGATAGGGGTTTCAATACCCGAGGTTGGTCTGTTCCAATCGGAAACGAGCTTTAGCGAGTTCGCATATGGGTGAAAACACGTTTATATGAAGGGACGGGTTAAACCCTGATCTGGATTCGTTCGTTCCCGATTCGTTCAAGCTTTGAAGAAATTACTAACCGAATGTCAGTCAGACAGCTTGTGTCCTGATGGGGCGCCAAGTTATTTGCAAATGCCAGTCAGGTCGCGCATAGGATGGTCAGGATACACCATTGACCTTAAGCATGCCACGAACGCACTTGGGACATATTGGTGCATTGCAGTTTGAACTCTGATGAGTCGTCGGTCCAATTAAATTGTTTTATATACATTTTATCACTTTGCCTAAGGGAGATGCTATTTCTTGAAAGTCTTTGCAAACAGACTAGGCCCAGATCAGACGGCTCCTTCAGGCTCTGTTGGCTGATGGCATGATAAAATATCTGATATTACAGTTTTTGCTTCAAATCAAAATTCTCTTGAAAAAATTTGAATTTTAAAAATCAGTTAATGAATATTCATGAAGTGTTCAATTCACACAAACATATTCATTACGGAAATGGTAAAAATGTGACTCATTCACATCCTCGCTTTACACTATTAGTTCAGTGGTAAAGTATCCGCGTCTTATTCAGGAAGTCGTGAATTCGAATCGTAACGATGGCTCACACATGTTGCCCTGCTTAATCCAGGGCAAACAATATATAAAAGCTCCTAGGAGCTTTCTGCATTACTTTAAACCTGCATTAAGCTACCACCTGCTTTACAGAATCATACACACATCTCTTTTTGATGGCGCCTAAGGCAGGCTCTATTGTATAATAAATAGCATAAAGTAACTGCTGCCTGAAACCTTTAGCATAGTGTTCCCAAATCCTTGGTCATCTTTGTAAACCGTTTTTGATAAATGGAAAAGTAGTAAAGTCAAGCAGGCAAAGCCACATGCAAGACGCAACCACCACCAAAACACCGATAGACAGCATGACACACACACACAACCACACACCCAAACGCACACGCACACACACGAAATGAACACAGAAAACACCAAAAGACACACAAGAAACAGGGACAAACGTTCCACAACATGAACAAACCACAAGCACAAAGACGCAAGGCAAACAAAAGGAAGGGTGACAAAGAGAGTACCGCCTTGGCACGGTCAGCAGCAAAAACACCACTGGGGGTTTAAACCGGTTTACGGACGTCCTAACCTCACACTTCTCTCAAAGTCACCCTAACTTTACAAATATTGTAAATAAAGGTATCCCCGCTGGACTTACCCACAACATAGACGACGGTGAACACAGGACAACATGTAAAACATAGCATAATAACTGTGACAATCCGTCAAATATGTACTCAATGACTTTGCTGAAGTCAGAGCACCTGCAGGTAAGCCGTTAAGGGCACGACAGGGAAAAAATAATACATGAGTCTGGTAAGCTCCTCCTGTATCCAAGTGTAAGAGTATACCATCATAGAGTACTACCCTCGGCCTGTCATCGCGCAAGCAAAGAGGGAAGCGTAGCTACCGACTGTAAAAGGGTCGATAACCAAACATGCAGTGTGTTGCAATATAATAGGATCATAACCTTTCTTTTTAAATATTTTAATGCGTTTTATAAACAAATCATGAAAATGGATATGACCCCGAATTTTCCTAAGTTTGTAGATAACATCCCCATAAAATTCTGGTTGAGAAATGCCTTGTCGCAGTAACGTCCGTAGATTGCAATTATATTTACTAATGAGAGGTAAATTTCGATAATAAAATTTAGAAAAGGTTTTCCGAAGTTTGTGATATCTGTAACCTTGCTTAAGAAGTTTGTCAGTTATAACTAAATTACGTCTGTTAAAATCTTCAAGCAAAGAACAGGCTCGGGCAAACCTAATTAGTTGAGAAATATAAACACCATAAGATGTAGAACGTGGCACATCCCCATCTAGAAAAGGATAATTAACAATTTTAAAATTAAAATCTTCTCTTTTATCGTATACTTTGGACGAAACTTTATCATTTGTAATTGAAAGATTCAAATCTAAAAATGAAGCATTGATGTCAGATTGATTAGCTTTGTTTAAAGACAGTTCTTTTGGGTAGATTGAAGAAACCATAGTATCAAAATAAGGATTATCTAAATTCAAAATATCGTCTAAATACCTTGAAGTTTTATTAAAAGCATTAACAATATCGGTCTGTGTATCAGGTTTTAAGCTAAGCATAAAATCCCTCTCGTAGCAATACAAAAACAAATCTGCAACAAGAGGGGCACAATTTGTACCCATGGGTATACCAACAACTTGACGATATATGGTATCTCCATAACGCACAAATATATTATCTAAACTAAAAGAAAGGTAAGAGATCTACAAACATCAAGGCAAGTCCACATTGTATAATGTTCAACTTCTGAATTCGAAAAGAATGAACGTTGAACATTACAAGCAATGAACATTTTGTTTTCTCTGGCAAAGGTTTTTTCTATTAATTTAATAAGTCTATCCTTTATAAGATGGTGAGGTAGAGTAGTATAGAGTGTAGAGAAATCATAAGAGCTCAGTAAAGAAATGTTATACTGTTCATTTTCAAGTTTTGTTAAAACATCATTTGAATTTTTTATGGACCAAAAAACACTAATACCAGAATTTTCATATATTTTATCACAGTAGCGTTTAACATGTTCTTTGATCGTAGTAAGACAGGACGTCAAAAGTATAGATAATTTAGTAGTGGTACAACAGCTAGAGTTGGCAATAAAACGCGACTTATAAGGGTTTTTATGTAGTTTCGGAATCCAGTACAAAGTAGAAAGTTTATGTTGTTTTATGTTAGGACCAGACTTAAAATCATTGCACATTTTTACATGTTCCGAGACTATATCTTTTTCAGGTGTTTGAACTGTTATATAAGTTTTTGAATCAGTTAGCTCCTTCTTTAAAACATCAACATAATACAATCTTCAAATAATGATTACATTGTTTGATGCCTTGTCAGCAGGAACAAGAACATAATCTGAATGAAAATTAGAAATGTTTTTCTTCAAGTAGCGAAATGTAACTCTAGGTCGAGGTGGTAAAAGATGGTTATTTGATTTGTAAAAAGTTATTCGTGTATCAATAATATCGAAAATACATTTCTTCCAATCCGAAAGGGCATTAACATCAGCATGTTCTCGTCGACACCATTTGATGCAGAATTCTTGAATAGCTTCCGCAATATGAGTTCGACAAGCGTCAAAATCAATAAGGGAAGGTAATCTATATTTAGGTCCTTTAGTTAGGAGGGTCCTGAGACGTTTATCCTTAATGATATCAAAATTACCAGTAATGACATGACCAACTGGTTTATAGCAAAAGCTAGAAATGCTACAATCTCAAGAAATAGGGGTATTAACATCAATATTTAAGTCAGAGACAATTTTATTGTAGTTCAAAATAACATTTCTAATAGGTTTATTATATTTATAACAGATGATAGGTGATTCAGAGTTGATGAAATATTTGGGAATAGCATCGATTACATTCTTATCACGAAATATACTTTGAATATCAATAAAATCGATACCTTTATTTAGGAACTGAATTTTCAGAAAATGTCTTTTATGTTCAGATTCTTTATCAATACGTGGACGAAGAACATGCTGTGTGTAACTTTGTATAAGTGAGGCAGTATTAATTAACGGATCTGTACGCATATAGATTTTATCAGCCTCTTCGTCTATTGACTTAAGACAGGAAAAGGGTAAAGACGATAAACAAGATAACATAGAATGTTTACCAGTTTGTTTTAGAATAGTATGTAAATCATGAATAGACATATTACGACGTAATTTACGCTTAATATTACCATTTCTACGTCTGCCATGTGATCTACTTTTACGTTTTCGAATAGAAAATATAGAGAAAATATCGATACTTGGATCTTTAGAAATATTGCCGCTTTGGAAAATGTTATCATTAAGGCCTAAAGGAAAAGGTGTTTGTAATTTCTTTATCCAGTCTAGCTCTGTGATGAAACGAGCTTTAGATTTTAAACTACCAGTAGTTTTAGAATCATAATAAATTTGTTCTACTGGTTGAACCGAAACATATTTGAAAGAATGTCCTGTATGACGAAAATGCTGGTAAAGAAAATTGCGTACTTTTTTGATCCGGCAATGGTAACTGTGTTCACGAAACCTAGTTTTTAAAGAACGTCCTGTCTGACCTACATATTGAATGCCACAACGTGGCGCATTTCATGTAAGAACATATATAATGTTAGATGAGTTTCAGTCTAAATCAGAATTAATCTTCACACTAAACACTCTACCATTAACAAGAGATTTAATTGTTGATCTAGTAGAAATGAAATTGCAACACATACACCTCTTACTATTGCACTTAGTAATTATTGGATACACCCTATGTCTTTTGTTCAAATAATGTGAATTTAGATGGACTTTACTATAACGAATGATAGATTGCTTTAAAGGAGACAAAACGATTTTAGGTCCATTATGAAAAATGTTACTTATAGCCGAAGAGGGAACATGAAAAGATGAAGCAGAAGACAATTTTAGAGGTTTAATACAAACTGACGGCTGTAGTGATTGGAAATTAGCCAGGTTATGAGGAATCTGAACGGAAGACACAGAGTGTAAGTTTAAGTTATTAATTTTGAGTATAGGGAGACTATTCATATTTTGTGTAGTAATTGTAGCACCCTTCTGTAAAAAGCGACATACGTATGTAACGAAAAGTGGTGTAAAATAATAAAAAACATACCAGAGGTTATGACAAAAATAAAGAAGACAAAGAATATGAATGAAACATTGAATAGTGAAACACTGAATGGGCAAAAAGTAAGAAGAAACACAAATAAGGTAAAGTCACACTAGAGAAAACGCAAACGGCACAAATCTTAAAAGGGAAATTAAAATAGTCACACAATATGTCGGTGAGTACGGAAGCCACCATGAAGTGCAAAGTACGGTGTAAAGGTATGAGGAAACACATTGAATGTAGAGCAATTCCTGCAAGAGGAAGAAAACAATAAAGATGGCCCGTCAACAAACTCGATTTATGAACAGGAATCAACGGATTACCACTCAGAGTGTATGCTAGTTGAAAAAAAGGAGATGCAATGGAGGCTGAAGTTAAGATTGACAGTTATTTACTGTGCATGCTAATGGTGAACCCGTATCCTGGTTATCGTGACCTGTTTGGCATTTCCAATTACTTTGGATTCGGATGAGCTGCAGAGATCAGCTGCTTGACACTGGAACAATAGTTCCTCAAATGTCTGAACGACTCGGACGTAAATTACAATGGTTACTAAGTAACAGACAATAGGTTCTACAGCAGGAAAATGGTTAAAGACCTGCGCGACGAAATCAATGAATACTGCAATTATTGTCACCATGCTTATCGCATGGAACCATCTTGTACCTTTAACCGTGAACATAGCCCCTTGCCTCATGAACGTTCATGTGAGAAATCATGACATTGTGGAGACTATTTATTTGCTGCTTATTTATAATTGCATACGGACACGGAAAATATTGCCAATGACAAAAACTGTAGAATCTATCTATGTATTTCCTCAGGACAGACCCTATATCCAGACGGCTCTGACAGGAGCAGGAGAATGAATAATGTGCGAGTAATAAATTGCATAAGGGCTGTGTGGATAATGGACTCAATAACTAGCTAGATGATGTAATAAATACATGCAGCATAATGGTTATATCGATTAGGTACTATGTACTCATGAGTATATAATGTAACAAATACTGCATGGCTGTATCGATAATGCATTCAATAACACTGTGCATGTTATTGGATAACGTAATAAATACATGTGATACATGTATAATTGATGTATGGATAATTCATTCATAAAGGATCTTACATGAGTGTTCAGTACACATTGTTTTTATGAAACGAATTTAGTGTCATATTCATTATAGTAAACGAGTTTCATGAAAATAATGTGTAATGATTCTTTTTTATCACATAAGCCTTATAAAAATGACATAAAAAATTAAACAGGCTATAGCTGATGACTGTTTCGGCCATTGCTTACTAACAGCGAAGTTATACAACGGACGACGAACACGGAGCGCTACGATGGCTAACTATTGCTACTTTACATAAAAATGCACTAGTGCATTTTCGCGATTTACGTCAATCCCACAAGGTAGATTATGTGATAAAATAACGTTCTGCGTGAGTGAATATTGTTATAAATACATGTAACATAATAGCCATATTGGTAATGCATTTAGTAATACGTTGCATGAATGTATAATACATTTATAATTTAGCGCTCCATGCGCATTGTCCGTTGTATTACTACGCTGTTTGTAAACAATGGCAGATACAGCCATCTGCTATAGCCTGCTTCATTTTGAATTTTCTATAGCATTTTAAGGCTTATTTGATAAAAAGAATCTTACATTTATGTTCATTACAAACTATTTTCACGAAACGCGTTTACTATAATGAATATGACACTCGCTAAAGCTCGTGCCGTATTATTATAGTAAACTCGTTTCATAAAATTAATTTGTAATGAACACTCATGTAAGATCCTCTATAAAACACATGTAACATAATAGTTGAATCGATACTACTTTTAATGATACACTGGATGAGCGGATAATGTAATAACTAGTAAATGCACGTTGTATCGATAAGGCACTCAGTAATATACTGTATTAGCGGACCATATGGTGAATAACACATTAATTATGGTCTTAATGTACATGTAATAAATATCAATTACAGTCTAAATGGACAATGCAATAAACGTCATACCCATGGTCTAAATGGACAATGTAATAAAATATACAATGTAAGTATATATTGACTGGAGGACTTTGGTATTATATTACACATTAATGTATCACGTTCTATCACTGATGATAATTTAACTTTTGATGATGATGATGATGGTGATGATGATTGTGATGGTAATTATGACGACTACTACTACTACTACTACTACTACTACTACTACTACTACTACTACAGTTCAGAGCAAATAATAATATAAAGTATGCCTTAACCTGAATGTAAATCACATAATCACGACATTTAATTAGAAACATGATATTTATTTCCTCATTTTGTCTTATCTTTGTATAATTTGCACGTGCTTGATTGGATTAGATAATATTTTCTTCCATTGTATGTGATTCCTATTTTCTACAATTTATGATACAGTAAAGCCTCTCTAAACCAATGCTGTCTGTAAGATAGGTGTCAGCTAAATGCAGGGTGAAAGTCATACAGAACGCTCCCAAATGTTAATAAATGGGTAAACATTTCATAATCACTGAATTACAAAGTCAGTAGAAAAGAAGAGTATTTAGAAACAATGTAGTTCAACTATTGTCGATACAGTAGAACCTGTCTATACCGGCCATCAAAAAGAGGTCTAATTATGGGTCTGTAAGACAGGTGGTAGCTTAATGCAGGTCAAAAGTAATGCAGAAAGTTCCTATAGGAGCGTTCTGCATTACTTTTGACATTCATTAAGCAGCCAACTGCTACATGTATTAAACACTCCTATGTTAAATAACTGAATGACCGCTTAGGACAAGTTCTACTGCACTTCTCCGCCTACCTCTATCTTGCTCAAACTCTTTAGAATCGCCTCTACGATGCGGTTCCTATGAGTTTGCTGAAATATAAGATCTTTATAGATCAGTATGCACCTTATTTATCAATAGCCCTGTGTCTTAAAGCCTAAGAAAATTTGTCCTTTTTACACTTTTGGAAATTGCAGACCAACTGATACGTCATACGCACGGTGTCAAATCAAGGTCTACATTGATTGTCAGGTTGGATGTATTAAGAAGATTCTACCACCCCATGGGTCGAATTGGAAATAGGCTTTTAGCTTAATTGGTTATCCATAGGCCATAAGCATTTATTACTTAGCACATGCACAATGTTATATTGTTAAAGGTATGCATGCATAAGCTGGCCATCAATATAAAAATAGTTTAAAGCTATTCTTATATACTAGTATTTATAACTCTTTATTACTGTGATATTTTATGAATTGGGGTCATTCTCATGTGTCTGTATATATGCTGATTGACCTTAAATGTCAATGAATAAATAAACCCTCTGAATAAAACAAAGATGAGCCTGATGAGTCCATAGTAATTTTGAGGTCGGCGTTTTAATGGATCCAAGCTGTTTGCTAGTGGTAGTCAGGTCGCTGTTAGCATGATGATTAAGAAGAAAATAAAAAAAAACCCTCCAGTATATGGCAAGCAACTGCCAATATTGCAGGACAAATTTATAATAGTAGAATGTTTGGAAACAGACGACGGTCATGCCAGTTAAAGGTCACAGCATTTAATGGCTATTCCATAAAACGATTCTGGGAAATGATTTGGATTTAATTTCAATAGATATGTAAATATAATGGTCCTTAGACTATAATATTTATAGGTCAAACCGGTCTCAATTACGCATGTTTATTGTCTTTTAACTCTTTCGCTGTCACGTTTTTTATATTGTATAACCCCTTTTGTCATTTTGTTTAAAAACAAAACTACAGTACCATACAGTTTGGCTCCTGGTGACACCGAATCACTTAACATCTCATCTGGGTCCACACTGTTTTTAAAGGTGATTGCAGATTGACCCCATGGCGGCGTAATTATTAATACAATACGGATGCATATGTACAAACTGTTACAAAGCGTTTGGCTAGAGACGAAAGACCGTGTAAGGTAACTCGGTAATGTTACCATCAGGATTTCAACTGTTTGACACTATAAACATGTACTGTATTAACCCATTCCCTCCGAGCCTATTTGTTTTAGAATTAATCTACCGAAAAGGAGCATTAACTATATAAAAGGAGAATTTAGAATTGTGTAGTTTTGAAACCATTTTGATAAATAGAGAATTTCCTATGGGGCAAATGCTCGATTTATCATAATGACTTCAATGGTCATGTTTTACAGAGGGGCAACAATGTGTCAGTAGGAGATAATGTGTTTACCGTTTCCCTTATAAATGTGATCGCATTTTTACGCATCTGCAAACAGAGTAGACCCAGGTCAGACGTCTCTTATAGGAGCCCTCTGGTCAGGGTCTGCTCTATTTGCTTATGGTGTATTATAGATCTGATTCTACAGTTTCTGCCTGAGCCAAAATGTCCTGTGTTCATATGCCATTATTTAGAAATAATCTAATTAATATTCATGACGTCATTATTTCTTACATGAATATACAACTGGGAAAAGGTTAAGAAAAGAAATCAATGCTTTCAGACTTGAAACATACGGAATTAAAACATACGTTTAAAATTTATTTCAATAAATAAATGATGTCGTAAAAATTGGTACATCTGATCAGAACGTTGTACGAAATAAATCTGAACGTTTTATTACTTGAACATACATGTAAAAGTAGTTTAATAATAGTCATTAGCTGGATTTGTTACATTGGCGAATGAACACATACATTTTAGGCCATGGTAGAAACTGTTGAGTCAGATTTATAGAAACTTATAAGCAAACAGAGCAGACTCTGGCCAAACGGCTCCAACGGCAGCAATCTGATCTGGGTCTACCCTGTGTGCAAAAAGCGTTAAACTGCATATCTTTGGAATGAAACGGTTACTGTAACATCGTCATTGTCTAATATGACTTAACCTTGTAAACACTAAGTAACCTTTGGCTGCACAATTGATTTTCTTAAATGTCTTTTCATTAATACACAAAGTGAAACGGTTTGGATCCTGATGAGATGCCGAGAGACTGTCTAAAACGATGATCACAAACTCACCCTGATAGTAATAAAACGAGTATAACTCTATGAATTTGGAATTTTTCTTGGTTTATGATGTCCACGTGCTCTTTCTCTACATGAAAAAATCTGCTTCATCAGCAAATTGATGTTGAATAGCCACACTAATTACTTATTAACGCAATTAAAGTTGGAAAATTGCATGGCCTCCGTCCTGAGAAGGGTCCATTGAATACTAGTATTTTCAAAGTGGAATTGCATGTAATTGTATAGTGGTAGCGTCCATTCAGTAGGAAATTATTAAATCTGTCAGCAGATTGCGACTGACTAAATGTGTACAGCTGTATCTCAGAGCTCATAAAGAAGCATTCGTATCTCGGTCTGTACTGTTTGCCAATACAGACCTGGTTCTACAGTTTCTGCCATGGCAAACATGTCATCATTACTTTTCATGAATATTCCCTAGTGGAGAGGGACAAATGCAAAACACACCAGTGCTATTCTCGTTCTCTTAGTCAACAAAGAGCAAGGTCGAATTCAATCCTCATTTATAGCATTCGCTTAATTATATTCTCGCGAGACATATACCTAAAGAATGGATGAAGAAGTTTGTAAAACCTCTCAATAACGACCACTAAATTGTGGTAATAAGTTGGTATTTAGGCCAGGTAACTGCTTAAAACAAGGTGAAAGTAAAACAGAACGCTCCTACGGAGCTTAAAGCAAGGCGAAAGTAAAACTGAACGCTCCTATGGGAGCGTTCTGTTTTACTTTCACCTTGCTTTAAGCAGCCACCTGCATTTAACACAAACACTTGGTGTAATTTAGTGGTCGTTATAGAGAAGTTTTACTGTATATTGGTTACATTTTATGATTATGTTTTACCCATTTTCTGCTGAAGAAAAGTAGCGTCTGCCCAAACGCTGATCTGCTACAGTTTTATTTACTTTCTGTTCGTTAATATCTCCGATAAACTATTAACAGACCGTCTTGAACAGCTTTGATCTTGATGAGACGCCGAGTTATTTCGGCGTCTCTTCTGGATCCAAGCTGTTTGTAAATACGAGTCAGGCGAATATTTAAAATAGTTTGGAGCATATATATACATATAGACTAGTTTTGTTCATTATTTTGTTCATGTCTGCTTTGCAAAGTAATACATCTTATACGGATACAACATCAAAGAAACAGCCGTCATTTCCTTCTATCTCTCGAGTAATTATTATATTGTACAAAATCTATACGTCTCTTTGGTGGTTTAACTGTTATGGTATCACAATATGTCGGCGAGCTGGTTAACTCTTTTGCTGCCAACTATAGTCGTCTGCGAAAGTTGTCGTTTGCTTTGATTTGTTTTTTATTCAAATTATTTTTATTTTTGCTTAAAAACATAATCGTAACATGAAACAGTTTTGATTCTGATGAGACGCCGAGTTACTCGGTGTTTGATCTGGATCAAGACTGTTTGGAAAGGTGGTCGGTAACTCGCCTGTGGCAGTGAGGGAGGTAATCAAACACATAGCACTTTCCGGTGCAATAAAGACTTTTAGCACAGGGCTATAATGATAAGGATTGTTGTTTCAATCCCAAATCTTTATTCGGCTGCTGAGAAATGTCGACACATTTGAACCCAGATAATATGTCCAGTTAGCCGGCGTCTCATCAGGATCCTAACTGTTGAACACCCAGGTTTATTTCAGGTTTCCTTTCCTTATATAAACGTGTTTTCACGCATTTGCAGACCCAGATCAGGGTCTGCTCTGTTTGCCAATGGAACTTGAACGCTCTGTTTCTTTACTTTGTAAATTGGCTGCAATGTTCAACCTTCTATATCTAATTGTAACTATTTTGTCCATGAATATTCAGTAGGTATTGAACTTTGGACACAGAACAGGGAAATGGTTATAGACATGTAACCTTAGCTTAGTAAGTGTGGCCTGACTTACTTTTGCAAACGGATTGGATCCAGATGAATTGCCGATGAGATCGGCGTTTCACCAGGACCCTGGCTGTATGACACTATGTGTCAATAGTAATAGTTTTTTACATTGATTGAAACTGGTTAACCCTTTCGGCGCCAAATTTCTAATTGTCGTCTGCAAACCATGTTTTGTTAAATCATTTGGTAAAATAAGGAAATGCAAATTTCAAAGGAATAAAGCACATATATAGAAATAGATTTGAGACAAAAAGTGACGTCCCTGATCAGACGTCGCCTTTTCAAGGCGGCGTCTGACCTGGGACTGCACTTTTTGTCTTGATGCATTTTTGCGACATTGGCGGTGAAAGGGTTAATGTTAACTTGCAACAGGGCGGAGTTTGGGCAGATATTACTATTTTCAGCAAGATATGGGTGAAGTACGAGGCTAAATATGCGTTTCATCTTGATCCATTTTGTTTTGCAGAGTTCAAACAGTTAATCACGAATTCGTTGTCAGCGTGCAGAGAGATTCGTTATGATCTTGTTACTGGCGTACCTCATCAATGAAACCTCAGACATTAATGGTTATACCTACAGAATATTAATGTAAGAAATTATGACACAATGAAAACATTATTAAAGCTTTAATATAGCCATGCCAGAAATTGTAGAATTATTTCATAAGCAAGACCCTGATAAGCCGGCTCCTATAGTAGCCGTCTGCTCTGGGTCCACTCTGTTTGCCACGACGTCAATATGTGTGCCTATGGAGAAAATGTTTATTATTATTCCATGTGGCTATAACCATTTCAAGTAATTACCATTTCTTGTCACAGAAGACATAAAGACATGTTATACGAATATGTAGCCATTTCGGAAGAAACAGACTCACATCAATGTTGTTATTAACCCTTACTATGTGGGCCATAAAGTCACTAATGCCCTTTGCAAACAGTGTAGACTCAGATGAGAGGGTTCCTAGACGAGCCCTCTCATCTGGGTCTGCGCTGTTTGTCATTTTACACTTTTGTTTAGATAAATCCCTAGTAAGCTTGACCTATTTAAATTTTGGAATACATGACTTATATTCCATTTGAAAATTGAGCTTTGTAAGGGTTAAGCTTTATCTTGCTAATGTATATACATACCTGATTTGCCCATCTTACATGTTTTATCAAAATAACATGTCTAATCAGGATCCTAGTGATCGTGTATTCCACCATTGATTACAAAATTCCATTAATTAACTGGATTATGTTAACCAGTCTCGTGCCAAGCACGGGTTGGTTAGTATTTGCAAATAGCTTGGATCCAGACGAGATTCTGAGTAACTCGGCGTCTCTTCAGGATCAACACTGTTTGACACTCTGTCGGTAGTTTCTCAAAGATTTGAACGAATCGGAAGTCAGCTTAAAGTTTAGCAGACGACAGTTTGGGCTGTATTTAGTATTTCATCAAGAAAAGGGTTAGAAATCCAGCCGACTTAACAGTAACAGATGGCTATATATTTACATGTGCAATTCGACAACCTAATAACACTGAAGGACCTTACTGTTTGCTATAAAGGATAGGCATTACATGTGTTTAATGAAAAGGTTGTTTGATATTAGATCCGGATGGTAAAACGCAGTTAGAAATACAGTGGAACCTGTCTTAAGCGACATTATATTAAATGGACACAGGAATCTTACAAAGCAGGTAGTTGCTTTATAAAGGGCAAAAGTAATGAAAAAAACCCTCCTATAGCTTTTTGGATTACTTTTGACATATATTAAGCTACCACATGCTTTACATACCCATAATTAGACCTCATTTTGATAGTCGCTTAAGACAGGTTCTACTGTACATACATTTTCGTTTTTTACCTTAGTTTTATCTCAAAGAAACACGAATGAATTAGTTTGTACTATACTGATATCGTGTGATTACGTGTGATTATCTACATGTTTATGAGGTTGTTTCTGTGGTTTTTTGTATGACAGAGAGTATGCATACAGTAAAACCTCTCTTTAGTGTCTGCCTAATGGATAAACATGAAACAGGTGGTTGATTGATGCAGACCGGAACTTGTACAGAAAGCTGACAAAGAAACTCTCATTTGCGTTAAGCTGTCACCTGCCTTCAAGACACTGAATTATACCTGTTTATGGTGGTCAAATTAGATATATTTTAAATCGGAGTTGCTGTGTACTAACCAAACAATAGCTATATAAAACTTTTTGTCCTGAGTAATATTTCGTTATATCAGTTGTTTTGTCCTGAGTAAGCTTTCGTTATATCAGTTGTTTTGTCCTGAGTAAGCTTTCGTTTTATCAGTTTGTCCTGAGTAAGCATTCGTTATATCAGTTGTTTTGTCTTGAGTAAGCATTCGTTACATCACTTGTTTTATCCTGAGTAAGCTTTCGTTATATCAGTTGTTTTATCCTGAGTAAGCATTCGTTATATCAGTTGTTTTGTCCTGAGTAAGCATTCGTTACATCACTTGTTTTATCCTGAGTAAGCATTCGCTATATCAGTTGTTTTATCCTGGATAAGCATTCGTTATATCTGTTGTTTTGTCCTGAGTAAGCATTTGTTATATCTGTTGTTTTGTCCTTAGTAAGCATTCGTTATATCAGTGGTTTTATATCAAGCATCGTTATATCAGACTTGCTTTATACTTATAAGCATTTGTTATTTCGGTTGTTTTGTACTAAGGCAGCTTTCGTTATATCAGAATTGCGTTGTACTAAGTAAGCATTCTCCATATCACAGTTGCTTCGTATTAAGCAAATTTTCGTTATAATAGAATTTGCTTTATAGTTAGCAATCATTTGTTATACCAGAGCTACTTTATAGTATAATACTAATCAGCCAATAGTTATATCATGCATACATGTACGTTATATTCGTTATATCGTAGTTGCATTGTAGTAAGCAAGCTTTTTCTCTATCAGCTGATTTGTCCTGAGCATGTGTTCGTCATATCGGACTTGCTTTGTACTAAGCAAACATTCGCTATATCATTTGCTTTATAAAAGTATACCAGTGTTCGTTACAAGTGTGCCCCGCGTACACTTAGACCAGCATTTTGACCAGGATCTATGTTCGTCATTATTCTGTAATAAAATACCGCATAATCTGATGAATGATGATCTGGGCCTGTCTTGCTGGCATCGTTCATGTAATCGGTCTTATAATGTAGTATTGTAGTATGATGTTTTGGTTCCATTGTGTATTAGCTAATAAAAGTGGTTCGTGCATGTACTAGACACAATGTATTTAAAGAGAATTTGCTGTCAAGGAATTGAGGTCAATTTGGTGGGGAATTTTAAGGCACGACTCACTTAATCCCGAGTTTATTTTGCATAACAATTGCCATAAATGTCAATTCTAAAGGCCTTAAAACTTTATTCTGACAAAACAATAAATCACAATTAGGTGTCTCCAAAAGATGTCTGTGGTCTGTGTTTAGCCTGTTTGCAAAGACGTCATAAGGCGTCTACATCAGTAAAAGGGTTAAACAGGACACCGCCTCACCGTATTATATTATTTGGTGTTTGTATACGTAAGCCATGGTGCCTATATACAGTTGAACCTCGATATCTCGAACTTCAAGAGACCATACAAATAACTTCGAGATAACAGAAGTTCGAGCTATCCGATTCTAATCTGGTCAATTTCACAGCTTACTGCAGGTCTAAAGTAACGCTGAAAGCTCCTCTAGGAGCGTTCTGCATGACTTGCACTCTGCATTAAGCAGCCACCTGCCTAAAAGTAAAAATATATCTAAAAGAATTCCGGGTTATAGAGGTTTTGTTATATTATTCCCTTCTGCAGTTTTCGTTATTTCAGTCTGTCCCCATTTTTTCAATCACAATCATACTCATCGACGGCAACTTGTACAGATGACACTGCGTGACAATATAGACGACATTATGTGACCAAGGAAGAGCAAACTATTTACTTCTTCAGCAAATAAACAGAGATTATCCGTCAGCGTTTGCACGAGTCCCTTCTGAGAGACATAAGAATTAATTTTGCATTAAAATTTCTACTCTTCGCTGCCATCATCATGGTCTCCAGAATGTGTTGTCTGCTTCGAATTTTATTCTTTTCTTTTCTTCTTTCAAAACACCCCGATCATTTTAACAAAAACGTGTTGGTCCTAATGAGACGCCGATTTACTAGGCGTCACATCTAGAGACACACTTTTTGCATATTTAATTACAGATTTGTGATTGGCAGCGGAAGATTTAAAATCTTAACAGCTTCATAGCTATAAAGCTCCACAGATGAGCACGCTTTGCCAACACCGTACATGTTATTGCCCTGCATTCCCCTGAAACAAAGACATCTATCACGGCGGAACCGCATTGATCAGCATTGTGCTATCTGATTGTATTATACGTTTTAACCTTAGCATGCTAAACCCTATTATTACAGGAAGGCCGTAAATTGCAAGAAAGCAAATCAAGTTACATATTTTAATTCCAAGCTATCACTTGTCATTCCAACAAACAATATATGATTCAAAATGTGGCAGTTATGGTCTCCTGCGTGGACAGAAGATTCTAGAGAAGTGCTCCAAATTAGGAAAAGCTGTGACTACCACTCATAACCCTCAAGCTCAATTCTTACTGAGCTCCACCTGCTAGGACTTCCTAACAGAAACCCATGCGTGAACCGTTCCACGCATATACCATATAACTACCCCCACAGCAGATACATGTGAGGGTTGTGGCCCCATGGCGGATGCACATGGTGCACGAAATGCAAGTTAAGCCTCATGGCAGAAGCGCATGCTGCTCACATGCATTAAATTCCCTATTTGTTTTGCATTGGATCGGTCAACAGCTATTTCCTCCGAAACAAATCCCCTCTGTTAACAGCACCTCTCCAGAATTTTCCGCCAAACCCTAGAGAGGCACTCCCAATTAAAGGGAAAAACCATCTACAAGGCCTATCTATGTAGGCAATCAAATTATGCAGTTAATAAGTAAAATGAATCGGACCTCTATGGGAAAACATCTCCAGAATTCTCTGCCCAGACAGTGACAAAAAAGAAATTTGAAAACAGTTTAATGTGTTCCAAATTGTTGAAACATTTGTCAAACGGCTAAACAATTAGTCATTGTCTAAAGTTATTAGTAGGATAGCAACTGAGTCAAATCTAAATGCATATATTATATTCTGGGAGAATACAACACTTTTAAGCTCTAAATGTCCTGGCTGCCTATATATTACAATTGCAGCGATCTAACATGTGTTGAAAAGCTCCTTTCCGTATCCTCCCAAAACTGAATTGACCATAGTCAGTGAATAGTCTGTAATAAATGAAAAAGGCACAGCACAGTAAATAGTATCAAAATGATTTCAATAATATACATGTACATGGATAGACAAGGGTGGGAGGGTGGGAAAAGATTTTTGAAAAATTTGGAGAGAGTAAATTTGACCTAGATGAGGTTGCAAGCTAAACGGTGCAGTGTGATTTTTACCACCCGTGAAAATCACACCAGTCAACATCAGCGTGGCAACTTACGTTCGCGTAATAAATTGGGCTATTTAAAACAATAGCCCTTATTATTACAGGAAGGCCGTAAATTGCAAGAAAGCAAATCAAGTTACATATTTTAATTCCAAGCTATCACTTGTCATTCCAACAAACAATATATGATTCAAAATGTGGCAGTTATGGTCTCCTGCGTGGACAGAAGATTCTAGAGAAGTGCTCCAAATTAGGAAAAGCTGTGACTACCACTCATAACCCTCAAGCTCAATTCTTACTGAGCTCCACCTGCTAGGACTTCCTAACAGAAACCCATGCGTGAACCGTTCCACGCATATACCATATAACTACCCCCACAGCAGATACATGTGAGGGTTGTGGCTCCATGGCGGATGCACATGGTGCACGAAATGCAAGTTAAGCCTCATGGCAGAAGCGCATGCTGCTCACATGCATTAAATTCCCTATTTGTTTTGCATTGGATCGGTCAACAGCTATTTCCTCCGAAACAAATCCCCTCTGTTAACAGCACCTCTCCAGAATTTTCCGCCACACGAACAGGGTTCGCCCCAAAATTCTGAAGTTTATTGCAAAAGCTAAATTAACTGCTCTAAAGCCTCCCGAAAATTGTACAAAAAGAGATCAGTGCCCACATCTGAAAGGTGCACACCATCATTAAAGTACATCCCTGGTGTGTCGGCAGTAATTTCACCATGGTTCACAAATAGCCCTCCTCTAAATTCTGTCAATCTTCTGACAAATCTATTCAAGCACTTTCTTTTACGTTCTATCTTGTCTGCAGGAATTTGAGTCTTTCTCCATACCAATCTTGGCAAAAATGAGGACATAACAATTGCAGTCCCGGGGAAGTTATCAAACAAACTATCGAGATCAGACCTAATCTTAAAACGTAAATTTATGCCTTTTTCTGAACCAATGTCATTAGATCCTAGATGAATAATTATGGCCCTTGGCTTCTGGTGATGCAAAGCCATATACTGAACCTTTGTCATCAACTGGTTCCAATGCATACCACGAATACCCAACCATTTAATACCAGCCACTTTTGCCAGACCCAAGTTTCTTTCAATTCTGCGAAATCTTGCTCTTTGCTCTGCCCAATAAATGTAGGAATCGCCGACCAGCCATACGTCTGGAAATATACTTATATATGTATCAGCAATGAGTGACACAATAGTCCAATAATTCTCCTACAATCTGATATACTTCAAAAATGCATTAGAACTCCAACGCCCCATTCTCTGAATAACTGCATGTGACACTCCCTTGCTTGCTAACCAAGTAGCAGCTCCAATCCTAAAGGAATGAGTCTTAAAACCTGAACAAGGTAGCCCTAAACTCTGCATTACTCTTGTCAAAACCGCACCAAATTGATATCTCGTTAAAAATGTATAAGCTGCTCTAAAGAGCAATGTTTCGTATTTTGAACTACAGATGGCTGGCAATTTTTCATAAATTTTGACTAATATGTCATATGTAATTGGAAGCCTAGTGTCTGTAACGGATTTTGAGCGGCGATAACCTTCTAACATTTTGTTAATTGACAAATGCGATGTATGATCCACTACGTCCCTAAGCCTATTTTGAAATCTTATGGCTGCAATGTAAGTGGATGTAGTTTTGTATGCATATCCTCTATGAAAAAGGTATGTTATAAATGTTTCCAATTGGAAAAGGGAGGGAGGCCAATCCTGACTAAAACTGTAACTAGTGCGAAAATGTGCAAACAGCTCCAATGCATTGGAGTACACCAAGCGTGTATTATGAGCTAAACCAGATTCAAAAAGTCTTCTAGAGTCAGCTCGAAGATGTTCCAGAGGTGGGTTGGAAATGGCACAGGGTTGAGATCTGCCTCTGGAGCCAGAGCTCGAAACCTGCTCATCTAAACGGTGCAGTGTGATTTTTACCACCCGTGAAAATCACACCAGTCAACATCAGCGTGGCAACTTACGTTCGCGTAATAAATTGGGCTATTTAAAACAATAGCCCTTATTATTATATTCCCATATATTTTAACCCTTTTCCTGTTGTATTTTTATTGAAAAAATCAGTACCTATACTGTATATTAATGGAGACAATGGTTATAATGAAATATTGAAGGTGGAACATTTTAGAAACTAAATAAATCGACCTATCAAATTCCATTAGCAAACAGAGCAGACCCTGATCAGAGTCTGACCTGGGTCTACTCTGTTTGCAAATGCGTGTAAACACGCTTGTATGAGGGAAAAGGTTCAGGTAAACAGGTCCAAACTGAAAACCAATTCCAATTTTCACGTAAGGGGTTGTTGCTAGAGACATATGGTAAAAACCTTTGACGTTGATAGGCACAGCAAGCAACGTAGATCCTAAATAGCCCCTGATTCTGGTTAATCTAACATACACAGATGACATTTTTGTGTAAATGAAGCACGTATTGAAACCATTATGCCAGCTTTCCCTAAACGACAAGGGCAAACAGTGTAGACCCAAATCAGATGGCATTTTACAGTGCCCTGTGATCAGGGCATGCATTATTTGCTTCAACCTATTTTCCACCAGCCACATCTAACCGTATGCCACAATGATCCCCTTATTCTGTTCGTATTTGTCTATCTAACCCCATGAGGTGGTTTAATTTTGTACTTCTGTTTTTCTGTACCTATCCCCATGAGGGTGATATTCGTTTATGCAGGTCGGAGCTGGCTGCATCTTACCACATGCGGCGATATTCGCTTTATTAAGCTCGTATACCCCATGAAGTGTTTTCTCCTTATATACGTAATTCGTCTATTTTTCTGTATCTAACCCTGTGAGATTATATCATCTTTAAGCTATGATTACTTTTCTATATAAACCCCCATCAATTGTTTTGCTCGTATCCTCGTGTGGTGATATTCTGGATTGCTCCTATTTGTTTGTTTCTAACGCCAGGAGGCAATATTCCCAGTACAGTAGAACACGACGTCTTAAGCGGCCATTAGATTTATTAAACCTAGGATTCTTAAAAAGCAGGTGGTTGCTTATTGGATGACAAAAGTAAGGCAGAAAGCTCCTATATTACGTTTACTTACATTAAGCTACCACACGCTTTACAGACTAATAATTAAACCTCTTTTGGATCACCTGTAACTGTTCACGAATGTATGAATACATGTTGTTTCATTATGCAAACTGTGGAGTACAAGCAACAAAAATACAAACTAATGTCACTTGGCATAATTTGTAAATAAAGAAACATACCGGTACATGATTTCGTCTTATTGGTTTCTTTTAGAAAATCTACCTTTCAGGTTTTGACCAATGGCTGTGGTATGGCTATCACTTCATATGATGAAGTTACTTTACTACAATTACCGAAAAGTAATCAGATTTCATTGCAACGACTTATCACATTCGCATGACGAGAAAACAGTCTTTTCAGAAATTTATAGTTTGTCGATGTTTGTCGAAATTCTGTCGATATTATTTTGACTATTTCCTCGTCAGTGTTTAACAGGTCTTTATGCTACACGTACTTTACTGTTTCTAAATTAAAATAAAAGTCAGGCAAGTAACACTAAAAACGCACATGCACCCTAGATGCACCGAGTCAACCATTTTGAGACGATATTCTCTTAATGCTACTCATAATTTACTCTTTTAATCTTATCAAACAATGAAAACACGCAGTAGATGCCACGCAAAATCCCACATGCATCCTGGATGCACCGAATCAACCCTACGAGATGATATCATCCTTATACAGTAAAACCTCTCTATAACGGCCACTAAATTACATCAAGTATTTTGTGTTAAAGGCAGGTGGCTGCTTAAAGCAAGGTGAAAGTAAAACAGAACGCTCCTACAGGAGCGTTCTGTTTTACTTTCACCTTGCTTTAAGCTGCCACCTGTCCTAGATACCAACCAATTAACACATTTTAGTGACCGTTATAGGGAGGTTTTACTGTACTACTCCTATATTTCTTACATTTGTTTGTCCATTTCAATTTTGACGAGCCAAATTGTTAAAGCAAACAAGCATACACTATTATCTCGATTATTGGGAAAAGGAAATATACCTTGTTATATATACAGTAGCACATGTCTTAAGTGACCATCTATTTATTGAACATAGGGGTCTTAAAAAGCAGCCGGTTGCTTAATGGAGGGCAAAAGTAATGCAGAAAGCTCCTACAGGAGCTTTCTGCATTACTTTTGACCTGCATTAAGCTGCCACCTGCCTTACAGATCCATAATTACACCTCTTTTTGATGATCGCTTAAGACAGGTTCTAATGAATTAGTATTGCTATCACATTTAATTTGCATTTCACATTGTTAAACCTTTACCCTGATATATTTTCATGTAAGAAATAGTAATATCGAGATCATAATTATATTAGCTGATTTATATAATGGTATATGCGTGAAAGTTTTGCCATATATCAAACAGTAGAATCGTATCTATATATGTTTATAAGCAAAAAGGACGAGCCATCATCAGACGGTTCCGTCTGACCTGGATCTACTAAGTTTTCAAATGCGTCAAAACACGTCACCATTAGGTAAATCTTAACTTTCCGCTTAAATGACAATATTTTGATGACTTAGCGCTTTGTAGTTTGTATTCATTACTAATACAGTGCATCATTCTATCCTACACTAAATTAGACCCAACCTCTTTGAATAAATGTACCGAAAAGGAGCATTAACTATAGAAAAGGAGAATTTTAGAATTTTGTAGTTTTGAGATCATTGTGATAAATAGAGCATTTGCTCCTATGGAGCAGATGTTCTATTTATCACAATGGTTCCAAAAAGTGCCTTTTACAGAGGTGCCAAAATGCTTCACTAGGAGGGAATGTGTTAACCCTTTCCGTCATATATATTACCTTTAGCACCTTTGTAATCAGAGTAGACAAAGGTCAGACAACTCCTGTAGGAACTGTCTACCCAGGGTCTGCTCTGTTTGGTTACGGGTGATATAGTTCTGATTCTTAACTTTCTACCATAGACAAATCGTTCCAAAAGTTCAGTCCATGAATATTCATGCAGTTATACACTCTTATAAACGTATTTTCACACACCAGGGTCTGTCCTGTTTTTGCTAATGACACGATATAGGTCTGATGCTATAGTCTTAACAAGGCAAACAAATTCCTGGAAAAGTTAACATTACAAAAATCGAGCTTATACATATTCACAATTGCATTATTTCTAACATGAATATTGATTATGAAAATAATTAATGCAGAGCAAAAATACTACAGAACGTGCCACTTGGCGTCGGGGCTGTGTCCATTCTATTTTAGACATCATGTTTTGGAAAATATATGGAAGAAAGTTCCACGTTGAAACATTGAGCCCTTCTTATGAAACGTGGCACTACTGAAATCGCCGTATATTCCAACAAAAGAAAGTGGCATAAGTTGTAACGAGTACTTGTTATTGTATATGTCACAGTAGAAATTGCGATTCAGGACAATCGTCGATTCTCCCAGGACAGATTGCGATTGCAATCTCTCCTAGGACAGACTCTGATCCTACATGTAATACATCGTAAGGACAATCGACGATTCTAATATATTATTAGTTTATATAATTATTAGTTTTAGATATGACACTTTAATTCTTCTAGGAAAATGTACAATTCTACTAGAAGAATTGATTAGTAGTGTTACATGTATATATGACACTTTAGCTCTACAAAGAAAATCTACAATTCTACTAGAAGAACATATTATTTTAAGATCACAAGTCTATATTCTAAACATGACAAACAACACATAATTAGAAATTATTTAAAAAGAGGATCGCAGTTTGTCTTAGGAGAGATTGCGATCGCAATCTGTCCTAAGAGAATCGACGATTGTCCTGAATCGCAATTTCTACTGTAACATATACATGTGTTATAGTAGCCAGGATAAACACCACCATCAGCGACTCAAGTTGCGATTGTCCTATGTTAAAATTAAATAGACTCCGTCCAGAGGTCCGATAAGAGGCGTAAATTACAACATGTTCAAGGATAACTCATCTTTTTCTGCACCAAACCCTATGTTGTGACCACTCTTTAGAATCGTCTCGGCGATTCTAAAGAGTGGTCACAACATAGGTTTTGGTGGAGAAATGACGACATGTAAGTACTTGGTGGATCTGTTGCTCTGTCGTCGTATCTAGGTATAGTAAATAGGCTGTGCAAAGTATTTTAGAATAAATAAACTAACGATAAGTTTCGTCGCACGAATTTTAATGAACCGGTTCCCTGGAGCAACTGTCGCAATTTTAATCCACCCCCTTATAGAGAGGTATTTGCAGAATAGATCCAGATCAGAGTGCATATGTATGAGCCATCTAATTAGGGTCTGCTTTTTTGCTCATCAGATACTGCAGTATTTGTCAGGGTAAAACAATCCATTGTTCATAATGCCATTGTAATTAATATTCATCCAGTAATTATTTCTGCCATTATATATTTCTGACATGGATATTAATCAAGTTAACCCTTTTACCGCCAATGTCGCTTAAATGCACCACGACACATAGTGCAGTCCCAGATCAGACGCCACCTTTTAATGGGGGCATCTGATCAGGGACTTCACTTTTTGTATCAATCTCTATTTCTATATATGTGCTTTATTCCTTTGAAATTTGCATTTATTTATCTCATTTTCTCAACTTAACACAATTGGATAGCAGACGACAATCAGAAATATTGCGCCGAAAGGGTTAAACAGATCTCTAGATAAAGGTGCGTACCCAAATACTAAAATCGTCATTTCTCCACCAAACCCTATACTGTGACCTCTCTTTAGAATCGTCTCTAAATAAAGTGAAATAAAGGAGCTTTCTTGAAAATGTTTAGATTTACGTATATTGTCTGTACCTCTGGCCAAAGAGTAAAGAGGTCCTGTTGCATTGAAAGTAAAACCCCACACAACATTGTGTAGCTAACTCTACAGGTGAAGAGAAATAAATCGACGCATCACCCCGCCGTAAAAATAGCAGGTGCTCAAAATTTGATCTGGTGCAGTGTTGACTACCTCCGACTCGATCAAGTTTCCGAGAAATTATTGACTGAGTGTCAAACAGCTGGGGTCCTGGGGAGATACCAAGTTGCTCGGTGTCTTATCTGGATCCAAACTGTTTGCAAATATAAGCCACGTCACGTTTAGTGGGAAAGGAGTTAATCATACAAGGCCCCGAAGTTATAAAACTTTTGGCTTGAGTCTGAGATTCTCAAGCATCCGGCCTCGAGGTTATAAAACTTTTTGCTTGAGTCTGAGATCATTCTCAAGCATCTGATTGGTCAGATTATGCTCAGAATCTGACCATTCAGATACTTGAGAATGATCTCGGACTCAGAAGTTTTATAACCTTGGACCCAGGATGGTCGGATTCTGAACAAGGTACTTAAGAATGACCTGACTCAAACTGAAAAGTTTTATATCCTTAGGACTTTAAGTTCCTAACATGTTTGACTTAATATAATAGGCATATAAAGAATAATATAATACCTAGATCATACTTTCTTGTGGTATTAAATTGCAATTTTTGCTATGTAAATATTTTTACGTACAAAGAGGTTTAGAACATTGTTTATTTTTAATATTAACCAACAGATGTCTATGTAGTAGTTTTACCATTGCTAACTCTTACGCAAGAATAACAGTCCGTGACCTTAGTATTATTACCGACCTTAAATATTATTTCAATGAATTACCGTAGGAAATATTTAATTCTATGATATAAAAGCGGTTATATACGGACGATAGTGTTATAAGATAAGTCTTATACCTTGAAACAAGTCAAAAGTTTAGAGGGTAAATGGCTGTCATACATATTTAGGCTCATGAAAGAAAATTATCGGTTTTGCAATTTGTGTTTATCGCCCCGGCGAATCGATTAAATCCGAGACTAGAGGGGGTATAAGCAGATATTACTCTAGTTACAAACAAGGATACTGATGGTGTAAGTGACAGGTGCAGCTTCATCGGGCCGGATTAAAAACGGGTGAAAAATAAAACATAACGAAACATGCATGCACAAGGGATCCGTGCTTTAATAAGGAATACCGACCCCAGGATAACGTTCTATATTGGTGAGTAAATTCTGATTGGCAATTTGACCGCGTCACCAGCATGGTTAAAAGAAACGCTTTTCCATGATTTTGCTAGCATAGTAGACCCAGATGAGAAAGCTTATATAGGAGCTGTCTGATCAGTGTCTTCTCTGTTTTGGTTATAGAATTATATAGATATAAATACAGTTTCTGTCAAGGCAAAATCTTACAGCATTCATATGCCATGACAAAAAATAAACTAATTTATATTCATGATGGCATTGTTTCTTACGTGGCTGATCATAAGGTGAATAGCTAAGTGAACATTAAGTCGAAACCCGGGTCTATAAGGCAGATTATAGCTTAATATAGGATAACAGTAATACAGAAAGCTGCCAAAAATAGCAATCTGGATTTCTTTTTGTTTGCCCTTTATAAATCAGATACAGTAAAACACCTCTAATGCGATCAGCAAAAAGGAGCATAATTCACAGTGGCAAAGGCAGGTGGTAGCTTAATGCAGGACGAAAGTTGTGCTGAAAGTTCTTATGGGAGCTTTCTGCATAACTTCCGTCCTGCATTAAGCAACCACCTGCTTATGAAGACAGGCATATTTGTTCATTAAGTGGCCGCATTAGAAGGATTTTACTGTACCTTCTTCCCGTAGTCTCTTATCTACAAAACGGCAACTAAAACGAGGAATATGTCACGGGGTTTTAGGACAGGTGATATCTTAGGACAAGACAAATTTTGCATGCATTCAGAAAGTCCGTGTAGATGAACTGTCATCATTCTGCATTTACTCATTCCCTCCTAAACTATTTTAGTTCTCCTATGGAGCAAATGCTCTATTTACAACAATGGTTTCATAATGTGATTTTACAGAGGCGCTTCAATTCGTCACTAGGAGGGAATGTATTCATTTAAGAAATAATGACATCATAAATATTTATCATCGAAATATTTATCACGTACACTTTTCAATGGAATGTTTTGCTTTGACAAAAACTGTAGAACCCGATCTATATCACAAGTAAACTGAGCAAACCCTGATCAGACGACTCCTACAGGAGCCGTCTGATCGGGGTCTACTCTGTTTGAAAATGTGTGAAAAAGCGTTGAATACGAAGGATATAAATTTTAATTTTGAATAATAATTTTTCATATAGTGGTACATGTATATGGACATGGGGATCGTCGGGTATTACAGAGGCTGTAGAATTAGATCTATTGCATTGTCAACAAGCAAAGAGAACAGACATTGACCATACAACTCCTGTAGGATATGTCTGATTTTGGTCTACTATACGTGCAAATATGTAAAACAATACGTCTCTATCGGGTAATGGGTTACATGAAAACGATGGGGATGTTCTACTGTATGGTGCAGGCAAGAACATTTGTAATTAGCAGAGGTCTAGATAAGAAGCGTAAATGTTCAGGAATAGCTCAGGGCTTTATTTTTTCCACCAAACCCTATATACTGTGACCACTCTTTAGAATCGTCTTCAAGAGACGATTCTAAAGAGTATACATGTAGGAATTGGTGGATAAATCATAACTAAGGGATTAATGGGGATGTTCTACTGTATGATGCAACAAAGAACATTTGTAATTAGCAGAGGTCCAGATAAGAAGCGTAAATGTTCAGGAATAGCTCAGGGCTTTATTTTTTCCACCAAACCCTATATACTGTGACCACTCTTTAGAATCGTCTTCAAAAGACGATTCTAAAGAGTATAGGAATTGGTGGATCAATCATAAATGACGATTTTAGTATCTGGGTACGCACCCTTATCTGTAGTTCTGAATAATGTTAAAGTAATGATACATATTTAATGCTATATTTGAAAGTGTGCAGATCCTAATCAGCCATCCGCGTAGTGGACAAATGCTGCATGGTAATAAGACTTTACACTAGTTGCAGAAGTTGTCGGCAAAAAACTATTGACTGATATGAGTGAACATTATATGATAGACACTGATTTATAACATGAACTCTAGTTATAGATTGTTTAGACAGAGGCACAGAAATCGGATGCATTAATTAGCATACAAGAATGTATCGTTTAGTGAGCAACCAAAACCGTACGTTGTAACCACTCGTTTGAATCATCTCGAAGCCTGTCAAACCATATGTTGTGATCACTCTTCGAAACGATTTTAAAGAGTGGTCGTCACAATAAAGGATTTGATGGAGAAATGTTTTACTACATGAAATACGCTTCCTATCTATACAGTAGGAACTGTCGCAAGCGGCCATCAAACAAGAGGTCTAATTATGGGTCTGTAAGGCAGGTGGTAGCTTAATCCATGCATTAAGCAACCGCCTGCTTGTACAGACTCATGTGTTCAATAAAGGAATGACCATTTAATGGTCACAATAAAGGATTTGGTGGAGAAATGCCTGTCAAACTACCTGTTAACATTTAACCCCAGATAATTAACCATTTCCCTCATATGCTATTTTTAGATCCAACCTCTTTGAATAAATCTACCGAAAAGGAGCGTTAATTAGAGAAAAGGAAAACATAGAATTTTGTAGTTTGAAACCATTGTGATAAATACAGCAGTTGCTTCTATAGGAACAAATGCTCTGTATATCAAAGTGGTTTCAAAGGGTGGTTTTTACAGAGGCGTAAAAAGTCGTATTTATGGAGGAAAGGATTAAGAACGTTCATGTCGTTTCCTTAACCGTGTATCTGTTCAATATTCATGTAAGAAAAAATATGTCACCATGGATATTTATTAGCAGAATTTGTATAATGCAGACTTTTCAAGGGAAGTTTTAATATTGACAAAAACAAGAATCAAATATGTAGCTTGCCAACAGAAAACAGGACAGACTCTGATCAGACGGCTCGTATAGGAGTCGGCTGATCTGGGTCTACTCTGTTTTAAAATGTATGAAAAAAGGGTTTTTTTATGAGGGAAAGGGTTAAAGTTTAAAAAAAACATGCATGTATATGCATTGTTTCCTATACTTCATTTTCAAAATATGAATTAGGTTCAATATGTTTCACAGCATACGATCTGAGTATCCAACAAATTATGTATTGACGAGATGCTCAGTTAATGTCCAAACTCTTTGGCATCATGGTAATCACCAGTTCGCTCGTGCGTAGCAAGAACCAGTTGTATATTCCTATAGGAGCATTCTGTTTTACTTTTACCTTGATTTAAGCAGTCATCTTCCCTAAATACCAACTATCACAATTTAGTGACCGTTATAGAGAGGTATTACTGTACTTTCGTAGTGCAATAAGCACCCACCTGCTTAAAAAGCACAAATAATGGCATTAGAGGCGTTCTATTGTATGATAAATAAATATTGAATAAATGAAAAGTACCCTGAACCATTTCCCTGTTGAATATTGCATATTTGTAAGCGGACGTTTTATAATGGCATATGTACACATGGTGTTTTGGTGTTGGTAGAAACTGTTGGAGTCGGATATATGATGATTTCATAAGCAAGCAGGAGCCGTCTGATCTGGGTCTACTATGTTTGCAAATGCGCAATTAAGGCGTTTATATGAGGGGCAGGGTTAACCGATATTTGTATACGTTTAGCGACGTTAACATTTACTGCTTTGAGAAAATGATGACTGATTACACTATGATCTCATGCAATACTTATATCACTCCGATTCACTTTCCCTGTTGAATATTCATGTAAGAAATAATGACATCATGAATATTTATTAATTGATTCTTTATAATCGCATAATGTATGTGATGTTTTGGTATTGGTAGAAACTTTAGAGTCAGCGTGAAAAAAGTCGTTTATATGAAGGAAATGGTTAACCCTTTCCTCCATAAATAGTTAAATACGCCTTTCTACGCCTCTGTTAAAGTCACTTTAAGAAACCACTGTGACAAATAGAGCATTTGCTCCTATTGGAGCAAATGCTCTATTTATCACAATGGTTTCAAACTACAAAATTCTTAAATTTTACGTTTCTCTAGTAAATGCTCCTTTTAAGTAGATTCATTCAAAGAGGTTGGGTCTTAAAATAGCCAATGGAGGAATGGGTTATACATTTTAGAAACTATTAGATCGAGTGACAAACAACGTTGACCCTGATGAGACGCTGAGTATCACAGAGTCTCATCTAGATCAAAGATATTAACGTATACATATTAGAATAAACATGTATGCCTTTATAAACAGGTGGCTGCTTAATGAAGGACGGAAGTTATACAGTGTAAATCTAGATCATGTTGAATATTCATGTAAGAAATAATGACATCATGAATATTTATTAATTGATTCTTTATAATCGCATAATGTATGTGATGTTTTGGTATTGGTAGAAACTTTAGAGTCAGCGTGAAAAAAGTCGTTTATATGAAGGAAATGGTTAACCCTTTCCTCCATAAATAGTTAAATACGCCTTTCTACGCCTCTGTTAAAGTCACTTTAAGAAACCACTGTGACAAATAGAGCATTTGCTCCTATTGGAGCAAATGCTCTATTTATCACAATGGTTTCAAACTACAAAATTCTTAAATTTTACGTTTCTCTAGTAAATGCTCCTTTTAAGTAGATTCATTCAAAGAGGTTGGGTCTTAAAATAGCCAATGGAGGAATGGGTTATACATTTTAGAAACTATTAGATCGAGTGACAAACAACGTTGACCCTGATGAGACGCTGAGTATCACAGAGTCTCATCTAGATCAAAGATATTAACGTATACATATTAGAATAAACATGTATGCCTTTATAAACAGGTGGCTGCTTAATGAAGGACGGAAGTTATACAGTGTAAATCTAGATCAGAGAACTAGCTCCTAGAGGAGCCCTCTGACCAGGGTATGCACGGTTTGTCATTCAAAATCATCTCGCATACCGGTACTCTACCCTTTCATACTGTAGGGACTCTACCAATAAACTCTGATGGACTATTCCACTCTGAAAAATCAAGGTTGAAAGGGTTAAGTTCAGAGTATTACTGTTAATATAGGATTTTTCAGTTTACTCGTTATATTGAATGTTTTTCTCAAATTTCACAAATATAGTAGAACCTATCATCAAAAAGAGATCTACTAATGGGTTTATAAGGCAAATGGTAGCTTAATACAGGTCAAAAGTAATACAGAAAGCTCTGTTGGAGCTTTCTGCATTACTTTTGCACTGTATTATGCAACTACTTGATTTTTAGCACTCCTATGTGCATTACACGAATAGCCGCTAAATCCTTTCCCTGTTCTATGTTTATTCCAAATGTCAATGCCTACTGAAGATTCATGGACAAAATAGTTATAATGAAATATGGAAGGGGGAACATTGTAGACATTTTAGAAAGCAAAGAAACATATCTATCAAATTCTATTAGCAAACAGAGCAGACCCTGATCAGACGGCTCCTCTAGGAGCCGTCTGATCTGGGTCTACTATGTTTGCAAATGCGTGAAACACGTTTATATGAGGGAAAGGGTTAAGACAGGTTCTGCTGTACACATGTAGCCCAGACAGGAGAATACTAAATATTGCCAACCTACATTCTGTACTTTTAAAGGTCTTTGCTCCTTGTGAGATGGTAAAGTGGCTAATACGAAAGGCAAGCTTTTAGAAATAAATATATGCAGATTAAAACCTGTCTGATGGGACCATCAACTGTCTAAAAGTCTAAATATCTGTCTTAAAGCCAGGCAATGGCTTAATGTGACATGTAAATACGCTTTCGAGTTTTTTCAGGTACATAAATATATGATTGTTATAATTGCATAAAACAACCCCCTGTTTAACGACTCCTATATATGAATACCTTATGTGGTCGCTTTATTAAGGTGTTGTTGTAGTGTTACTGCATGTATATTTTACATATCAAAGAAACATATTTTCAGATTTGTAGTTTGAAGTATATCCATGTCCCCTGTTTATCATTTTCATGAAATATGAGAGTAATTGTATCTACTGATGACCTAGTTATGTTCACCATAAGCAGAATATGTTAACCATTTCCTTGGTGCATATTCATATGAGAAATATTGGCACCATGATCATTTCTTAGCATATGTAAACATGGGGATTTGGTATTGGCAGAAATTGTAAAGTCACGTTTTTTAAAATTTCATATGCAAACAGAACACTACATGACTCCTACACGATGTGCCTGATCTGTGTCTACTGTGTTTGTAATGACATGAGAGAGCTGAAATGGGTTTAAACATGTAAATTTTACAAACCAATATAAATCTGGAATTCGTAAGGTACTCTGCCACTGGGGCATATGTCCCAGAATAAATAAATAAATAAGAAATAAAATTACTTTAACCTTTTCAGTGTTATACCCGAAACGATGTTGTCAATCAAACATGTTTTACCATATAAGACACCATGCCGTCGGATGTCTAATTTTGATTCAAACTGTTTGTCACACGACCTAACTCCACTTTTATTCCTGCAGATAAGGGAAATATAAATTGCAGGTTATAGACATGAATCAGATGGGCTTTTATCTGGCGGTGATTTGACCAGCATGCTAAAGGTTGGATGAATG